>CM020183.1:27351972-27381087 GCA_009805545.1 Oryza longistaminata
CCGCCGTCGCCACCGCGCCGAGGCCACCGCCCTCAGCCGCTGCCCCCACCTGGCGCTCACCGTGTAAGAGAGAGAGGAAGAGTGAGGAGAGTGAGAGAGAGAAGAGAGAGAGGAAGAGTGAGAGAGAGAGAGTGAGCGTATGACAGGTGGGTCCCACATTTTTTATATATATAGAATGCTGACTGGACTGCCACGCGTACGCCACGTAGACCAAAACCACCCCGGATGTGGTCGAGGGGGGTAATTCGTCCGGTTTATATAGTTGGGGGTGAAGAATATCCGGTTTTGTGGTTCAGGGGGGTAATTCGGACGACCGCAGTAGTTCAGGGGGGTAATTCGTACTTTTTCCTTGATAAAAATATATGAATCTAATTCGAACTTTTCTCATGCTTTGGGTGACAATGGTGACCTACTATTAATCTAAACATGGATACATTATTTTAGATAAATATTGTTCTATAAATTATCCTAACCTATAAACAGCAAGTTATTCAACAACTCATAGAAATTCTCAAAGTTACACTTCTTGTTTGGTTTGGAGGAATCTAAGTATAAAAAAACGGATGGAACTTTTCCTTTCCTACAAGTTATATTACATATCCATTCAAATCTCTTTGGAAAATTTTCTATGAATTGATTTGTGTATACATTCCTATTCATGTTTTCTATTCATATGGTTTAAAATTCCTCAAAACCAAAAAAGCCCTTAAAAAGTATCAAGAGACTAGGTAAAAATAAAGGGAAACCATATACAAAACCACAGTTCAAACTACAGTTAAAATGAAGTAAAGTTACACATTGCATAGCACTAATAACATAAGTTTATGTAAACGAAAAATTATAAAATGTTAGGCGCCCCAAATCTGGTTACATATTGCATTGTTACCTCTGTTCCACACTACAAAATATTTGTTCTATATAACCATATAAACAATATATGTATATATTTTAGGATATTTTAGTAAATTTTTATTGGTACCCATGGTCCGCATTAGAAGTTATAACCCACTAAACCTTTAAAGCTCAACATGCGAGCAAAGTAATTATTAGTCTAAAGGCTAACATGGAAGCATGCTACATCTACCCAATAAACACCTAAAACTCAATATGGATGCATAGCAATTCTAACTACAATTCATTACATTCTAAACCTTAACATATAAGCTTATGCTAAATTATCATTTCTCACATTATTTTCATAATATTTCAAGCCAGACCAAATCTATACATGACAAGTCTCATGATGTTTTACACATATTCATCGATATATCTCATAGCAAACCGTACGACTTCATCTAGTATATAAAAGGCAAAATTTGCTACAGGACACCGAAAGATTGTGGCATTTGCTGTGAGACACTTGAAGATCGTGTATTTGCTCGTGGACACCTAAAAAATGTGGTAATTAGCTGGCGGACACCGACCACATTATTTTATTATTTTCGGTGGAAACGGAGAGAGAAACTTTGCTTAAAGACAAATTTGCCCATGGGCCCACATGTCAATCTCTATTTCTCTTTTCTTCTTCTTCCTCTCTTTCTGTGTGGTCGGACCCTCAGCTCCCCAGCCCCGGCGGCGAGCGACATGCATGCGTCGAGCGGAGCGAACAGCCGCTGAATCCAGGCGCCACGATGGGCAGCGACGGGCTGGATCACGGGCTGCTTGCTTCTTGCTTGAAGATGAGAAACCAAAAGTCTGCTGCTCGAGGACGAACAAAACGACGAACAAAACGATGAGGAGGGCTTGCTGCTGCTACTAGGTGGTGTGAGTTGGATGGGATTGCCGCGCCGGCGGCAGGTAGAGCGATGACAACGAGCCCCGGCGAGTGGAACGATGATGATGAGCTGCGGCGAGGCCTGACGGGCAGACCGCGATGGACGGCGTGCACGACCGACTGGATCTGGCGACCTCCGCACGGATCGGGGCCACTCTCGTTGAACGCCTGAACTCGCCATTGTGGATCCAACAGGGATGGCGACGGCGGTGTCAAAGTCAGCGGCTAAGCCACATCCCAGGTCGCCCACCACCGCGCAGCCGCTTCCATGGCCGACCGCCGCCTTTCGCCTACCGATCTCCTCCTCTGTTGCTCCCCTTCCTATTTCCTTTCACCATAGGCTTTGCCTCACCGAGGAGAGTCCGTTTTCCCCTTTCCCCTTTCCCCTCTCCCTCCACCTCTGAGCCAGGCCACCACCGCCACCACCATAGCCGGCCGGAGCTAAGCTCTTTGTGTTGCCGTTCTGGCCATCTCCTTCTCCCCTTTGCTTGACACCACCCTCCCTGGATGCGCGTCGCCCAGGAACATCATCCGCCACCAACGTCGCCGATCCCCGGCCACCGGAGCACCAACACCCTACTCTCTCCCTCTCCTCTATTACTCGGCTGGAAGGAGGAAGAAGAACAGTGGTTAGGGGCATTTTGGTACTTACACAACTCTTTCTCTCTCCATTTTGACCGGAAATAATAAAATAATGGAAGGAGTGTCCAGCAGCTAATTACCACTTTTTTACAGTGTCCACGAAAAGATTCACGATCTTTAGGTGTCTCACAGCACAGCAAAGACCGCAATTTTTCGATGTCCTGTAGCGAATTTTTCCTATATAAAAAGAGGGGCATCTGTCGCCCCAGGCACCCATGAGGTGTGTTTAATCGAGTCAGGAAAAGGAAAAGCGCCGAGTACCTCGCTGCGTCGATCGAATGGGTAACAGTACTACTTATTGCAAGATTTTTGTGCTGTCCATCCTCTCCGTATTGCTCATGCAAGCACTGGTGATGACAAGCTCGTACGCTTGGGAAGCCCCGCACAGTCCAGCAGGTCCAGATGGTGATCAATTTCCCGGAGACAATCTCCTGGTTGTTCCACGCCGTGAGGCTGTTTCCGCTCCTCGCATCAAATCAAGTGAGTAGTGAATCCAACATAATACTGCAGTAATCCGTGGCTATTTTGAAGATTTAGCACGTCACTTCTGTTCAACCTGCTTTGGATTTCTTTACTAAACTTACAGTTCTGTTTCCTTCCTTCTCGCCTATCTTTAAAATTAATTAACCTGCTTTGGATTTCTTTTCTTAACTTACAGACAACCGTAGAGCTTTGCCAGGGCGGGGCTATCCGGATCCCGGTGGCGGCCACTGCTGCCGTTGACAGCTGATACAGATTTCCATTCTGTGCACCTTGTATGAACTTTGGATGGGGGCATATCTCTATTACCTAGTTGATGCCCATGTTTTATTGCAAAATATATGGATGGATGCACGTTAAATTTTGTGGAAATTATGAATGGATATGTTTTTAAATATTGTGCAAATAATGTGGGAGATGATGATTTTTTTCTCAGGGAAAAAGGGAGATATATTACTCACTGAAAGTATCCACATCTAAAAGATGTGAAATAAAATTACAACTATCATCCGGCCAGAACGCGGTTAAAGAATCGCTTATGCCTTTATTCGCTAAAAAAATGGCTAACACTATTTTGATCTCGATGAACTATCGTGAGTATAATCTACCTTCGTCCAGACATGAGGCTTTGCTCCTACTTCATTAAAAAAACCTAGCTCAGAGAGCACCCTCAGCTTGGATTGGATTAGTTGCAATGCATCCTGACAGTTAGATTCCACCAACACAGGCAAAAAGTCCATTGTAACGCCATAGCAATACGGGAAGCACATCGTCTGCCGTCGTACCTATAACGGCACGGCCATACTGTTGGCGAATCCTGATCCTTCCTTTTATTTTTGGCGATTAGGATTTAGAAGGGCTCCAATTACTAGGCCTACCAAGGCCCACGATGACTTTTATTCTTAACTCGGTATCGATTTCACTTTCCCCCATCTTCATCCCTCCCCTCTCTCTCTCCACGCATCTCTCAATCACGGCAAAGCAGGAGGGCTGATTCAGTGGCTTCAACCATGAATTTTTGATGCCAATGACCGCAGTAAAGTCCCAGATAGTACCTAGGTTTGCTTCCCATCGTTTTTGTTAATTAATTTGGCCCCTGTTGCTAACGGCATGGCCGTGCCATTATAGTTACGACGGCAGACGATGCGCTTCCAGCAATACCTTTCCTGTATGCAAGTAATTCTGCTTCTAGGGCTCCTCCACATCTGTCCAGCTTCCCACATGCTGCAAAGATTACAATCCCGGAACTATCTCCGAGTATAGCACCAATACCTCCGCCTCCGCCGTCTCTTTCTTCGAAGAAGCCATCAACATTTAGCTTCATCCAACCCACACTCGGTTTCTCCCATCGGTGAGTGATCAAAGCCGGGTGAGAGTAGTATTTCCTTCTCCCTGTATGCTGGACAACATGCTTCCCCTTGATGAAACCCAATAAACGCCTACCCACTTGCGCCCGTCTGTAGCTACCCCTGGTCCAGCCATGCCTCATGCCTGTCACCGCTAACAGGTGGTTCCCGCATATCGGACCCATAACCAACCTCTAGTCGGCACCCTCTCTCTCCTCCCGAAACCCTATTTCTTCATTCTATTGAGTCCGCCCTAATCAAGCCTCAATTTCCAAATTAACCTGGTGGTTTTTCATCCCCAATCAATATCCTCTCTTTATTTCCCCACAAATTTCTCTTTGTTCTCGCCTTGAATAATTGGGATTTAAATTCCTTTTCCCTTGGTCGCCATTGATGCAACTATAAGGCTAAATTTAATTAAGATAAATAATTTTCTACGTGTCGTATAGACCTAAAAATGATTATCTTGTATTGTCAAGTTGGTAAAGTAAATATTAGTATGTCCATATTCGTAATACTAGTATGTCTTTTATCCATCCAAACTATTTTATATTTTGCCACAGAAGGAGTACTAAGTATATATTAATATGCTTTGTTACAGGTATGAGGTTTTCAAAACCAACGAATATTTTGTGCTATTTCTTTGTAACATTGTTAGTTGGAAGGTTGGCCTCTTTGTAACAGCGACCAGGCCGATGGATCTGATGCTGAATTAGCTCCAGTGCATGTACAACTTAGGGAATTATTGATTGTTTTCTTGTTCATGTGGGATGTGTTGTTCATCTATAGATATAAGGATCTGAGGGCTGTTATTTGTTGTTCATGAGTTGATCCGTTGATATGAGGAACTGGAACTGAAAATTGGGATGCATTGATTCAATACGTGTTGATTTGTTGATATGGGATTGGTGTTGAATTAAACTTTATTGTGCTTCTGTGTTACCTATGAATTAAACTTTATTATTGTGTGGATTAGGGGTACTCGAAGTATCGGCTTCTGTTCCCTTAGTTTTCTTGCGCACGCTTCCCGAACCGCTAAACGATTTGTTTTTTAAAATAAATTATATATGAAAGTTACTTTAAAAATATATAAATCCGTTTTTTCAATTTTTGTACATAATACTTAAACAATAATAATGTCCTAATGAGTCATCCTTTCTCATGTTTGGAGGAAAAGTTCCGAACAACCTAGTTCGAACATAGCCTAACTGGGGTAAATATGCAGTGCAAACCACATATACCGTAAAAACCTGAAAATTACCGTTGGATGATGCCTGAGATTTATTCATGTCACCCATAATAAAAATTTTGCTCCTAACCAAAACCATCACTTAAAATTTTATTGGAAGTATTTTTTTTTTTTTACTCTTGGTGATGTGAACAAATGATTTTTTTTACTCTTAGTGGCATATAGTTTTAGATCCAACAATACATCCCCTTGGAGGTTTCTTTAGGCTGTGTTGTTCCCAACCTCACCTCCCTCTTTTTCCGCGCGCATTCTTCCCATTTGCAAAAAGTTTCTATATAAAAGTTGCTTTAAAAATCATATTAATTCATTTTTTTATTTTTTTACGCTAATACCTAATTAATCATATGTTAATCCGTTGATCCGTTTTCCGTGAGGAGGGGAAGGGTTCCTAAGGCCATTCCCAACCCAAAACACTAGACATGGTTTACATAAACTCCACATCATTAAGAAACTAGTAGACACTACTCTTCCAATGCAAACACTACTATTCCATACTTAAATTTAATGCTCCTTATCTCACATGATGTCTTGGATGTTGTATAGAAACCATGTCTCATGCAAGACATGGTTTTCTTCTCTTTCCTCATTTATTCACTTGACACATCATTTTTTATCCTATGTGGCAGCTTATTTAATGTTATGGACACCATCCTAGTCATTGGGTTGGGAATGGCCTAACCCTTCCTAAAGAACACAGCCTAGGCTCTGATCGCAAGAGTTATTTCCCAGGTCCCTACTCTCGTTTTTCACGCGCACGCTTTTTAAACTGCTATACTAAAGTTGCTTAAAAAATCATATTGATCTATTTTTTTAAAAAAAATAGCAAATACTTAATTAATCACGTGCTAATGAACCGCTTTGTTTTCCGTGTGTACTGTGCATATTGGGAGCCGGTTAGAGTAGGTACAATAGCTGACTATTAGCCAGCTATAAACATATTTTAATAAGATAAAAGATAAGAGAGAAGACCAGCGGGCTACATATCAGTAGCTAGCTGCAGCACGGATTCCAAGACACAATATGTATATGACAGGTGGGACCATATATTAATAGTATAGTGAGCAACTATTTGTATGAATTGACTATTAGATTGTCTATAGATGATTTGGAGTTAGTAGTGGGCTATACTATTAAACTTGCTCTAGCGAACACAGCCCTAGTCCTCAAGAAATGGGGCATCCCCAATTCCCCATATGGTTTTCAAGGGCTCTGGAAGATGCCAAAGCACCATAAATTAGCTAAGCGTTAGTCAAAGTGAGTGATAAGCCGTTTGAACGCGCTCGTCAGTTGCTGCCCCACAAGAAGAGTAAAAGTCCAGTTAGACATACCAGAAGTCCACAACTTTGATTTTTTTTTTTTTGCCCTCACAATATTCCAACATTTGACTTTGAACAAGCATGTTGACAGGCCATACTAGATGATAGAACTAGGATCCGTAAGAGATAAGAGTGGGTGACAGCAGGACAGGATGGGTGACTGCTGCGGTATTTGTCACCACTAGGATTTAAAATACCCTGCTAAGACCATAATTCTTCACTGCAGGGTTTAACTTTAAGAAGAGGAGTGGCTATAAAAAATCATGCAAATTGAAAAAAAAAACAAGGAATGATAGTGCAAGTAGGATTTTATTAAACTGTCAAGTAGAAAACCCTCCTTCCATCACAGGAAAAAAACACACACACACACCTTCAGTGGCATACAAGGAAATGTGTAGTGCACCTTACTCCAAAAGCTCAAGAACATCCGTTTCTTGGTTTGGTTACAACTCTATGAAAGTATGAAATGAATGCTAAAGAAAGGTTAATTAAACTACAAATATAAATCTCTGATTTGTTCTCTCTAGGGCTTCAAAAATATGTGATTTGTTTCTTGTCCATAACGATTTGGTCTCATAGAACTAAAATGGAAAAAAAAAATCTGAAAAGCAATGCATCGTAGCAAAAACTGAACTTCAGGCCTGTTTGGATCAGGGACTAAAACTCATGCCACATCGAATGCTTAACACTAATTAGAAGTATTAAATGTAGATTAATGATAAAACCCATTTCATAACCTTGGACTAATTCGCGAGATGAATCTATTAAGCCTAATTAATTCATGATTAGCCAATGTGCTATAGTAAACACGTGTTAATTATGGATTAATTAGGCTTAAAAATTTTCTCTAGCAGATTAGCTCTTATTTATGTAATTAGTCTATGTTTAATACTCTAAATTAGTGTCCAAACATCCGATGTGATAGGGACTAAAGTTTAGTCTCTGCATCCAAACACCACCTCTAGAGTGACCAACACAACTCTGATTTTACTCCACACTATGATCGAATATTGATAAACCCAGTCCAAGAATGTAGCCTTCCTGAGCTTACGTTAACATCTGTGGTATTTAATTTAACAAATAAATCCAATCAAAAGACTCCTTACTTCTTGCTACTATAATTTTGGTCTGTATTAAACACCTGACCAGAATTAAACCTGCTCAGAGCTATTCTTGCACGACTTCAGTTTAGAATCAATTTGGTTGATGGAACCATATGACACAAAATTGCAATTTATGCATGCTCTTTTCCTCGAGAAAAATTCCATATGTCCCTGCAAATTTCAGAGTTCAGTTGATCGCATGAATAATTTATAAATCTTCTGTTTTAGGAGAAACATGGCAGGACAAATTTAATCAATTTCAATAACATCAGAGTAGTCAATCTCAAGCCATGGTAACCTTCTCCTTTCCCTCATTGTGGTCTGCACAGGCCACTGTCACCATGACCGACCCATCTCACCAGTGTCATCGCCCATCCAACCAATGCTGGGGCTTCCCAAATGCTACTGCAAGGGAAACATAGTTAATACAGATAAAACATAGTCAACAGTCATATGGAAGAATGCTCCTAAACTATTGTGAAATTGTGACTTTTAAACAAAGCCATTATCTAGTCAAAGAGTTAATATTTGAATCAAGCATTTCAATCAAAAGAAAATAAACATTTCAATAAAGCAGCACAGCCCAGTTACCAATCAAACCAGGAGAATGAGATAGTATTATGGTAATATGGTTTAAGTAAAGTAAAAAAAAAACAAAATTTTAAAACAAACGTGAGGCAGATTGTGTATTCTTGATTAGAAAAATCATCAAGATGGACATACTAAGGGTTGATTGTGATTCCATCTATCTTTATATACTAAAAGTCCATTAGACTTCCTACAAACGCTCTCAAGCCGCCACGTGGCGCTCTAATAAATTAGAGAAAATCCTATAAATTCTAAGAAAAAAGCAAAACATCTACCCCTTGATTTTCACTTAAATTGGTGGGTCCAATATTATACACCGTCAGATAAAATTGATCTTAACACAAACCAAATACTAATGGGTCCCACCTCTCCTCCTCCCACGAATATGTATGTATGCGTATCGTACACTTCCTTCCTTTTTTTTTTCATTTTTTCTTCTTTTTTTTCCATTTATATAATGGATATATTTTTTTAAAAAAATAATCATAATTTTACAAAGAAAGAATTTAACATCGTACAACTCGCATGTAACTAAATTAGCTCTACAATATTTGAAAATAAAATTTACACCATTATATGTTACCCATTAAATTAATAATGTAAGATACACCATTATATTGTGTACCTATTAAATTAGCAATTTAAAATCTGTATTAACTAATTTACACTTATACTAGAACCGACAGACCCATCATTTAAATCTTCGGATCTATTATTTGCAAATAAATAAAGCGTCCGAAGTTCTCTTTTTGGCCCGCTGCACAATGCACGTCTGCACCTTTGCCTTTCGCACACGTGACAAGCGTTGTGTCTGAGGCATCTAAGGTGATCACGACCACTACAACGCTATTGCTTTGCCACGTATCAAATCATATATGGAGATCATTAATTTTGTTAATAACATGAAAATAAAATTAAAGGTGTGATGCAACGAGAGAAGAATTAAGCACCGTGGGTTGTGTTTTTTCCAACACTTAGCTCTGTTTAAGCCAAAAACGAGAGTTGGTTATCGAATAATTATAATGTATTGTGTTATGTTGTATTTGGATTTTATACTATTTGTTCGTATAGGTGAAAGAAATCATTATGTTATAAATGTGAGCACAATATTAACGAATAACAATAGAACTCTTACTAAGACAAGGGTGTTATAAGGGAGTTTAAGATCCTCTTTTTTCCCGATTCCATAGTTTGGATTTTCGTTTGCACACTTTCCAAGTTTATAAAGGGTGTCTTTTTAAACGATAATTTAACTTTTTAGAAGTCAATTCATTCGTTTATACCCTCAAATAGCTACCACATAAATCAGATAATTCATCAATTTCAGCAGTCCTAAACCCTAAATAGCACTTTTTTTTTCATGCGAGTCATGGTGATCAGTAAATTGGGGATCGACCGATAATCAAAGTCGTAAGATGAATATGCAAGAGCTACTATGAACAATTGTAAATAGGTGTCAAAATTAATTACTATTAATTAGACACATAGTTAATTTCTTATATAAATATAGACGAAGCTGGAACAAATATTACCATATGCCCGATACATATATATTACATGGTTAATATTCTAATTGCATATGTTAAGTCCTTTAAATTTCCTTAAAATGCTCTCAAGTTGCCACATGGTGCTCTAATAAATTACAAAAGTTATTAGAAATTCTAAAGAAAAAAAAAGAGCAAAGTATCTCAAAGTATATATTACTTTATTTTCACTTAAATCGGTAAGTTCAATATTATAAACTGTTAGATTAAATTGATCTTAGAACAAACTAAATACTACGAGGTCCTACCTCTCCTCCCGCGGCATAGGTACGGACCTACATACGTGGGTACGTGCGCTTTCCCTCCCTTTTTTTTTTCATTTTTCCCTTTCTTCTTTTTTTCCATGCATACGCTTTCCTCCCTTTCTAACTATATCACGCGCCTTCATGAGACGATTTAATCACAAGAATTTTGAGTATCTTGCTCTCGTATTTTTCATTTTTGGCCATACTACATGATATGTATATAGATGGACTATATTGATAATTAACTAGCAATAGTTTCTTATTTACTCGAAAAAAACATGATTCAAAAGTCGCAATAGTTTCTTATTTACTCAAAAAAAAAAACATGATTCAAAAGTCGTAAGTACTTAATCTATCTCCTACTCAAAATTTTGTGAATGGTTTTCTAAGATATCTCAAGCAAAATAGAACCCTTAAATTATTATGAAATAACATTATCCAAACTTTAGTTTGCCCTTAATCTATGAGATGAAAATTTTGAATAAACAATAATCTTAACTTGCAATAATAAGTGCCCACGCATGTGCGCGGGCCACCTTCCTAGTTCTATGCTAAACATGAGACAGGGTTAACTCGTCGACTGTTTAAAATGAAAAAAAAATGACAATAGCACCCTAAAGAACGAATCGATTGGTTATAACCTTTGTAATTTTTTTGGCTCCTTTTTTTAAAATAAATTTCTTTGATTTATAAAAAGTTATGCTGCTCGGCTAAGGCAGGCAGTCATTCACCTTAAAAAACGACTTGATTTATATGGCAGGAAAATATTAAACCTCCTCCTCACCCAGTTGATGACGCTGAATCGGACGACCATGTCTCCCAATGGCCATTATTCCTGGGCCTGTTTAGTTCGCCAAAAGAAGATTTTTAGCTGCCACATTGGATGTTTGACCGGATGTCGGAAGAGTTTTTCGGACACAAATAAAAAAAATAATTTCATAACTCGTCAAGAAACCGTGAGACGAATCTTTTGAGCCTAATTAATCCGTCATTAGCACATGTAGGTTACTGTAGCACTTCTGGCTAATCATGGACTAATTAGGCTCAAAAGATTCATCTCGCGATCCCCCAACTGTGCAATTAGTTTTTTATTTATCTATATTTCATGCTTCATGCATGTGTCTAAAGATTCGATGTGATGGTTTTGGGAAATTTTTTTGGGGAACTAAACGGAGCCAGAGTCACCGGCTGTTCGGCGGTAGGTGCCCACTACTCACCGGTCAAACCGCTGTTATCTGACCGGTTAGACCGCGCGCACACCTACGGTTAGACTGCCGCTCTCCAGCTGGTCAGACTACCGCCTTGCCTGCGGTTAGACCGTCGGGATCCAAAAAAACACGGGTAGACAACAATATGGAAGATGTAGATTGAAACTCTCGAATATATTGCATCAACTAGTGTTTACAAAGTGCACCAACAACACTCCTCACAAAAATCTCGAAATAAACTCGAAACCCTAACTTTCTGTCAACTCAAGTCTATCTAAAATCGATACCGAGAGGCCACACCCTCCCTCTCTATTTATACACGATGTAGGCGGTGCAAAGCCCACGAATCTAACACAACTTAGAACACCCAACCACGTGGCAAACCCTCTCTTGCAAGTATATAACTTATCCCTTCCCTTATCTCTATCAATCTTCCTGAATTCGGGCTCCATTCCAAATTCGACTCTTCTTTCGATACGTACACAATCCCTCTTGTATATCATATGGATTCTTCATCACCACATGCATTGTTCTCAAGCCTTTTAGTATCCCGCATGATCTCTTGATCCCTGGATGTGTACTTCTCCCAAGTTGATTCCGATCTATCACCGGCAACTATCTCCAGAGGCCTCAAGCAACACCTGCACATGCAACAACCAAGAGACCATATTTCGAGCACAAGTTCATCCCAACTTGACTTACATTACTATAACAACAATATCCATACGTATAGAAACCATCTAGAAGTCAAATCCCTAAAGGAAACATAAAAATCCAACAAGACAACTGGAAACCAACATCGAATAGGATCCTGTAGGTCAGACCGTCGGGCTGGCCGGTCTGACCGCCACATGACCTGCAGTCTCACCGGCACTCGCCCGGTCTGACCGCCAGAGGTCAACCGAACTCGCTCATTTCACAAAATCAACCGTCTATAAATCTCCAAAATATCATCAGCAAGCCACCAATGTTTTCATCACATAAAATCTAAATCAAAATCAATGCCTTGATTTTACAAATAATTCGAAATACGATGTTTTTTAAATAGGGTGAAGTGTAGGGCTGGTCTCTAAACTTGTGTAGATATATCATTTATGTTCATCAATTCTCAAAATACGTTTTTGGTTGTGGAACTTGTCTTGATTGTCACATAAGTTCAAATAGGCTCCAACCTACTATGTGCACCAACGGGGCATACGACGGTGGTGCCTACGTATTGATGGGACCCATATGTTCGTCACATAGAAAAAACTAAAATTAAAAATAAAACCTTTTCTCCTCTCACTCTCTCCCTCTACATCTTCGAAAGGCGAAGGAGAGGAGCAGCACTGACGACATGGACATCTACGTAACTGCTGATATGGGATCCATGCACTCTGTGTTAGGATCCCTATCCCCTTCCTCACTGAGGTCGCTGCCCTCCACCACCACACATCCCGTTCCTCCTCTCCGACCCCTTTACCTCGCCTACCTCACAATCCTCTCCTCAGGCAGCAGCCCCCATGTCGATCTTCCCTTGCCACGCCGCCTAGGGCCTCATCGCTTCCTCCCTCTCCTCTATGCACCCACTACCACCCATGGCTGCCTACTTATGTCTCCTCATCCTGGCATCCCCGTTGCTCTCCCTCTTCCACAGCCATTTCTTGGTCTAGATGCCTACATTGTGGTAGACTTCCCAAAACTCTTTAACCTCTACAGGCTGCGAGCAGTGGACACCAATCTCCTTAAGTGTTACTCGTCGTAAGTATTGTTGAATACAAAATATGGAAATAACAATCAATATAGTATGCTTATACGGGTCTTTGTCTTGCTTGTAGGTTATGTTGGAGGCATATATAACGAAATATAATCGATGCTGCCTTGCTAGATACATCCCAAGTCAACAAGACAAATCTAAAGCATGATCTAATATGGAAGACAGATTATGTCAAGGACTGCTTGTGGGTCCGCCAGTAAGTGTGTAACTGTTGACGAAAAATCCGCGCTCGGCCGATGGTACTAGATCTGTGTTGGCGCGAACTAAGTCGACAATTGCAACGGCCTGAGAGATCTGCTTAGCTCAGTGCAAGTCTAAAAATTGATGAGATGCGGGCGTGCCAGTTAGTTTGATCCTGCAACTGACAAGATCTGTAAACAACAACAGATCAGATAGCCGATTTGCTGACAAGCCGATGGAGTAGTTCCAGCCGATGTCAATAGGGTTTTGTGCAATCGGCTATATGTCCAACGTAGATTACGATATAAAGACAATCAGCTGATGGTAATGTAGTAAAAAATATAATCGAGTAGAAACCAATCGGCTAATAATGATATGATAGAATAAACACTGATCCGAAGGTTAAAGCATATATGGGCTGGAGGTCCGATGTCATTAAATCCAAATGATTAGATAAACAGTGAAATCTTTATTGCGATCGACTAAATCCAACTTGTATGTAATCCTTATAAACTGATGCAACGTCCAGATAACTCATCGGCTGAAATCTTGATGAAACCCTTATTGACAATCAAAAAGCAGGCTAGAGATTATGGTTCTAAACACGACTAGGGCTGATGCAACACAAAGTGTGAAAAGAAACATAATATCTAGACTAGGGTGGCGCGAACTTCGGCACTATGACCAGTAGAATCTAATGGAACCTGCGGCATTAATATATTGTTAATCTAATCAGCCGATAATTTATCCGATACCAGCATAAACCCTAAAACGATCTTAGCCGATATGATCAAATTAAGATGCTAAGCTAAATTAACTAAGATATATGATAAATAGGTAGGCAAATATATCAATTGAACCAGAGCGATCCAAGAGGGCGAAGCGATGCAGCCTTGAACAATACCAATGTAGCCGATACAATTGCCTGGGCCGACGAAATGTAGGACTTACCCCTTCACCGGAGATTCAAAGCCGATGTAGCCCCACGTCAGGTGCCAGGGTCTGCTGGATGATAAAAAAAAACCTTGGAAAAGAGGGTGGCGATGTGCCGAGAGTAATTATATTGATCTATGTGATAGTTTACAATGATCCAGGGTGTATATATTTATACCCATGGGTAGATATTAGTCCTTATTGGACAAGAAAGAAACTTTCCTGAAGATAAAAGAAAAACATAAAGTCCTTATCGAACACTAAATACACTTTCTAAAGATAAAAAGAAACTAATAGACTCTTCCTAAATAATAGATAAACTGTGATGCCGCATTCTCCTTGAACTCGGTCTCTTCTGAATAAACTTCCTTTAATTCAATTAATTTCCTTGACCGAACCCATCAAGAATCCGTCTACTGGCGACTGATAATGCCCATCGGCCGATTCCGGAACTCTAAAGCCGATACTGACTCTAGGCCGATGATGACTTCAGGGCTTACCAAATTTTGGCGTTAACGGTAACCTAACCAGATGTAGTCCACAACGCGTATAGCTTTAATATTTAACTAGCAATATATTAATGCCGTAGGTTCTATTAGATTCTACTGGTCATAGTGCCGAAGTGGAGCATGGTATACTATTAACACCCGAATTGTTAAGGATAAAAACGATTGGTCGAGGATTTAAGCCTCATTAAATGAAGCGTGGAGCCAATATGTTCGAAAAGGCAGAAGGCATAAGGAAGGAAAATCCAATCTCACTCATAAAAAAATACTTCCCATGACGACAAGTTTGGGAGACATGTGGGTTCCACGTGTGCCATATCATGAAGACCTTGTTGAAAATGGTGACATTGTTAGATCTTGAGGTGTGTGCTTCAATTGTTTATATACATAATACATAGGACGGCAACTTTCCAAGTATGTAGACTAACTTGGCGCCTCACATGCTTTAAAATTTTCCAACATTCCACCTCACGACTTCAAAGAAATTATAGATGGAGTTAGCACGTTTCATACGATGAAATCTTATCTTCCAAAGGAAGCTTTGGAGTATAGTCGTAGCTTGTCTCAAAATGGTTGAACATTTTTCAATGCTTATAAAAAACATGTGATTATGTAACAATTATGTATTATATGTAAAACAATGTGATGTGATGTTTCTGTATACATTTGCAATGCTACTTACATATAAATTTGTCAATTTATAACTCGGTTTTGCAGGCTTTGATGCTTAGCTCTTCAAGATGTCGATACAAATGAACTAATTTGGTATATATGTGATGGATATATTTGCGAAAAATGTTGGAATGTTGGGCATGCTGGAAATATATATGTGTTTCTTTCTTATTTTGCAGCGGGCATGGCTAGCAAATGACTGAGGATAGCTAAAAAATAAAATTTATTTTTTAGGTAAAATACTTAATAAAAAAACTGATTATTGACGGGTTATAAAAAAAAACTTATACCGATTATTACCAAAGGCATCGGGTGTACCGTAGAGACGGTCACCGATGAGTCATCCGTGACGGTCACCATACCGTACCAGTCAGTTTCAAGTGTGAGCCCGTCATGGATGACTCATCGATGGCGAGCCCTAGTTTGACTCCTCTGCTGGGTCAAACTCATCAGTGACGGGGTTTAACATTGACCTGACAAGGACATCTGTCATCCGTGACGGCAAGGGGCCCGACACAGATGACTTTTCACATCAATGACCTTTAGTTTGTGATGGTACCCCATCCCGACACAGATGAGGCTTCCCGCCCATTATAGAGATGAGCTATCCCGTGCTAGTGTGAAGAGGTGCTCATCACCCTCATCGTGAGGGCAGAAGTGGCAACTGCAGAGCCGGATCCATGCATGCGGAGAGGAAAATTCTTAGTTTAATTCCAAAAAGTAGAAATAGGACTCATTTGTAACTTAGGTGTAAGTGTGTCTATTCTAGCGTCTGCATCTATACCGTATTTCGAAAAAAGAAATATAATATGCTAAAATCTGTCAAGCAGATTTGCTCAAGACCTTTGGAAGATGCTTTCATGCTGCCTCTAAATGCTGATGCCTATGGAGAATTTCTAATTTGCAGTCGGAACTTTAATGTATTCACCTGCAAGTGGGGTTTGGTGATCACTGGGGTTTCATATATATATATAGAATGTTCACAGGTATTCAGCCTAAAGATTGTACACACTAAATTTCTCTTGTCTGCAACCTCCAAGGCCACTTGTTTGGATCTAGAAGACAAACTGTGTGATGAAAATTAAAGTGTTTGCTTGGCTCCTATCAATGGGCAGACTCAACACAAGAGATATGTTGGACCGTAGGCATTGTGCAAAAGAGAATGATGATCTAACTTGTGTTCTTTGTTCTGATGGTGTAAGAGAAACAAGGTTGCATCTTTTATTCACATGTCTTTTTAGTCTGGAATGTTGGTAGTATTTGGGCATCAGTTGGAATTTTAATCTCAACTTCTTCCAGATGATTGTTCTAGCAAGAATTCACTTTGGCATCAGCTGCTTGACATATTTGGAAGCAGAGAAATTGTTTGATTTTTAAGAATATACATCCCACCTTTCAAGGATGGAAGTATCAGTTCAAGAAAAGCTTCTTCTGGATATTTGTGGAATGAAGGATCCTCTCAAGCAATTAGTTCTTCATTGGTTACAAACTTTGTAATTTTCATTTACGGTTTACCTATCCTTTTGTATGATGTAATTGTTACTTTTATAAAAGATAGAAAAAATGCATGTGCGTTGCAACGTTGTTATATAGTTTAGTTAAGATGAAATTCAATGTGGAAGTTCGCTTGGATATATATATTTTTAGAAAATCATGAGCTGCAGTTAGGAGTCTGGTCGTCTCAAGTTAGCATGCGAGTTTTTTTAAATAGATTTCTTATATGATTCCTTCTGTATTAACAAAAGTGAACGATCTTAAAAATCGACTCAAATACGGATATGTATTTCCAAAAGCAAACAAACTTAAAAACCGACCCATACATGGATGACGTACCAAAATACCGGCAAAAACATCTCCAATTTTTATAATAGTAGAGACATACTGTTGGGCAAATGCCTGACAGTAATTCCATAAAAAAAATGAAATATAAGTCCTTGTAGTTCAGCCTCATGTAGATTTGTTTAGGCCGAGTTTAGTTCCAAACTTTTTATTCAAACTTCCAACTTTTCCATCACATCAAAACTTTCCTACACACACAAACTTCTAACTTTTTTGTCACATCGTTCCAATTTCAATCAAACTTCTAATTTTGGTGCGAACTAAACACACCCTTAGTATTTCTTCGATTAACATGAGATATCCTATAAGTAACCAACTAGGCAACTAGTGTGGATTAGACTACGTATAAGGTTGACATGGATAGAAGCGCCGTACTTTTCTGGTCCTTATTATCATTGTACTCGATCATTGCCACCTACCATGTTAAAGGCTTGTCCACACTCTATAAAATGTGCAGTTGGAGAGCAAGGAGGCCGGCCTTAACACAGCAACCAATTTTTACATCTCTTGCGAGCACCAAAACGATTCTGATCGAGGAGCTATAGCAGCAGCAATGATGCCATCGGTTTCCTTATGTCCAGGGCTTGTAGTCTTGCTCCTCTACCTCTCCATCATCCTAGCACGCTCAACACTCGCCGGCGCTGACGAGGATGGCGAGAACGACGACCAGCGAGCCCTGCTCTGCTTCAAGTCCCAGGTCTCCGACCCGTC
Organism: Oryza longistaminata; assembly: GCA_009805545.1. Classification (NCBI taxonomy): domain Eukaryota; kingdom Viridiplantae; phylum Streptophyta; class Magnoliopsida; order Poales; family Poaceae; genus Oryza; species Oryza longistaminata. The sequence goes on from CM020183.1 coordinate 27,370,065, forward strand.
CGGTGCTCTTGCCTCGTGGCAGAGCAGCACGTCCCTCCAGTTCTGCAGCTGGAATGGCGTCTCGTGCGCCGCGCGCCGCGTCGCCGCGCTGAGCCTCCCGTCGAAGGGCTTGGCTGGCCCCGTGCCACCGTGCCTCGCCAACCTGACCTCCCTCGAGACGCTGCAGCTCGCCGGCAACGGCTTCCACGGCGGCGTACCGTCCGAGCTCGGCGCTCTGAGCTGGCTCAGCTACCTCAACCTCAGCGGCAACTCTCTCGCCGGCGTTATCCCGTCGGCGCTGTCGTCGTGCGCCAGACTCCGGGTGCTCGGCCTGTGGAACAACTCCCTCGAAGGTGAGATCCCCACAACCCTGAGCCAGTGCATGGACCTGCAAGAGATCAACCTCAGCAACAACAAGCTGCAAGGGAGCATCCCTACTGCCTTTGGGACGCTACCCAAGCTGCAGATCCTAGTCCTCTCGGGCAACAGGCTCACCGGCGGCATACCGCCTTTGCTCGGCAGTAGCTCATCTCTTGTTCATGTCGATCTTGGGGGCAACAGCCTGACCGGAGAGATGCCGATGTCCTTGGCCAGTAACCCATCTCTCCAGGTACTAAGGCTCATGGCCAATAGTTTCAGTGGAGAGCTGCCGGTCTCTCTCTTCAACACCTCATCACTTGTTGCTATTTGCCTCCAAAAAAACAACTTCTCTGGAGGCATACCACCTGTGACAGCAATCTCCCGGCCTCCTGTGAAATATCTTAGCATAAGAGAGAACGGCCTATCAGGACAAATACCTCCTTCTCTAGGGAACCTTACCTCTCTTGTTTATCTTATGCTTCACAAGAACAAATTGGTTGGGAGCATCCCAGAAAGTTTAGGTCAGATTTCAACGTTAGAAAGGCTGTCCTTGAATGGCAACCACCTATCAGGGCCTGTGCCACCATCCCTGTTTAATATGTCATCACTGACATATCTTGGCTTGGCAGATAACTCGCTCACTGGAAAATTGCCGGCCAATATTGCCCATACCCTCCCAAACATTCAGACGTTACTAGTTACAGCAAACAGATTTGATGGCACTATTCCAGCTTCTCTGGCTAATGCGTCTAAACTGGATAATCTGCTTCTTGCCAGCAATAGGATATCTGGGGTCATTCCATTATTAGGATCATTGCCAAACTTGCAAATACTTGATATTGGTGACAATATGCTAGAAACGGGTGAATGGAGATTCCTTGCTTCGCTGTCCAACTGTTCCATGTTAGATACGCTGATGATTGACTCGAATAATCTTGACGGGAATTTTCCAAGATCTATCGGTAACCTTTCAGATAGTCTCCAGGTGCTCTGGCTTGGAGCAAACAAAATTTCTGGACCTATTCCGTTGGAGATAGGTAATCTTAAGAACCTCACTGAATTACGTATGGACTACAATCTTTTCAGTGATAGTATACCACCAACACTTGTAAATTTGCGCAAGCTGGTAGTGTTATCGATTGCGAAGAACAAACTTTCTGGTCCCTTGCCAGATGCTATGGGGAACCTTCTTCAGCTTAATGAGCTCAGTTTAGACGGGAACAACTTCAGTGGAAGTATACCTACTAGTATAGGATACTGCAGACAACTCGATAAACTGAATCTTTCTCACAATTCACTGTCTGGAAGCATACCAAGTGAGCTCTTCAAAATTTCTTCATTTTCACAATATTTGGACTTGTCCTACAATCAATTATCTGGAGATATACCCCAGGAGGCTGGCAAACTAATTAATCTGGGCACTCTTAATATCTCAAATAACAGGTTGTCCGGTAACATCCCATCCACTCTTGGCCAGTGTGTGCTTCTAGAGTCTCTTCAAATAGAAAGCAACTCCCTTGTAGGAAGCATTCCAGAGTCTTTTATTAACTTGGTCGGCATGAAAGAACTCGATGTTTCACAAAACAATTTGTCTGGAAAAATTCCAGAGTTCATGGCGACTTTGAGTAATTTGCTTGTTCTTAATTTATCCTTCAACAATTTTGATGGACCAATTCCAACGGGTGGTGCTTTTAGCAATAGTAGTATTGTGTCACTCCAAGGAAATGAAAGAATATGCACAAACATTCCGGAGTTGGCTCTCCCTCTATGTCCCATATCAGTCAAGCATAAAACGAAGCACAATTACTTGGTTATCAAGGTAGTAATACCAATTGTTCTTGTTGCCTTCATTACTTTGTTATGTCTTGGGATAATTCTTAGGAAGAGGAGGAGGAGGAGAGAGCAATTGGTGCCACATTTTGAAAAATCTAATCAGCATACGAGGAAGATAACATTTCAAGACATCGTAAAAGCAACAAATCAGTTCTCTTCTGCTAACTTAATCGGTTCAGGATCATTTGGAACAGTTTACAAAGGTTGTCTGGAGATTGAGGACAATATTGTTGCTATCAAGATTTTTAACCTTGACATATTTGGCGCGGATAAGAGCTTCGATGCAGAATGTGGAACTCTGAAAAACATACGCCATAGAAATTTGGTCAAAGTCATTACCCTGTGTTCTACAGTTGATTTGACAGGGTCAGAATTCAAGGCTCTTGTGTTCAAATACATGCCGAATGGGAACCTAGAAATGTGGTTACATCCCAAGGTCAATGAACAAGTCCAAAGGAAGACATTAACATTAATGCAAAGAATTAACATAGCCTTAGATGTGGCACATGCTTTGGATTATCTTCATAACCAGTCTGTATGCCCGATAATACATTGTGACCTGAAGCCTAGTAATGTTCTTTTGGATCTTGACATGACAGCGTGTATTGGAGATTTTGGCCTTGCAAGATTTCTATCCACTAGATCTAATGTACAACATAATACTTCAGCATGTTTGTCTTGCCTAAAAGGATCCATTGGATATATTGCACCAGGTGAGGTATTTATCTCTTTGGTTAGTTTGTTTCCTTTTTTATACATTGAGTTTGTTTTATTTTTTTTTATGAGTCTATTTTCATTGTTGTCAAATTATTGTGTGGATGCAGAATATGGATTGGGCGCAGATATATCTACCAAGGGTGACGTTTACAGCTTTGGAGTCCTCTTGCTAGAAATGATTACTGGGAATCGTCCAACTCATGAAAAATTCCTTGATGGTACAACCATGCATGAATTTATCTACAGAGGATTTCCAAATAACATCTATGAGATTGTTGATCCCGTATTGATTCAGGATGGAAGCATTGCAACCCATGTGTTGCAAAATTGCATCATTCCATTAGTTAAAATAGGCCTCTCATGCTCAATGACACCGCCAAATGCACGATGGGAGATGGGAAGAGTTTGCCGTGAGATACTTATAATCAAGGGCGCATTAGCAAACAGGGACAGCAAGTAGCAAAGCAGTTAGCTTTGGAGAGTAATGTCCGGACTTGTGCTATTGATGTAAACTTTTGCCCAATTATGCCCACCAATGTGTACCATTCACAGAGATTTTTGTTGATCCCTCAATTTCTAGTATAGAGTAATAAGAGGAGCAGTTTAGACAAAAGCCGAAAACAGATGGCATCCTAGCTAGTATATGTTTGTACATACTGTTTTGCTAAAAAAGGTGGTGATATTTTTTGGCATGGTTTCAGTCGAATTTTTTTCACTGTGTGACTAGTCTATGAGGTCGAGCAAGCATTCTCACGACCATGTCCACCTCTCTGTCAAATGTCTTAATATGTTTATTTATTTGAGATGTAATTAGCTTAGAATTGTGGTATGTGCTTAATTAGAGAACATATACTTAGTATAGGAAGCCTAGTACAACACAAAGAGAATTTTACTGATGTGTAATGAACAATATTACCATAACAACAAGGTGCAAATTGTGTTTTTTTCCTGAGGTGACTTTACGCGCATTTTGGATGTTTACATTTGTAATGTGTTTCTTAAAAAAAGAGTTTTGCTATGGTCCAGCAGGTGATACCTTTAGGTACCAGTACCACCAGGTACTAAACAAGATCCAACCGTTAAATTAACGAGGGTACGATGGGAAAAGAAAGGAGTGAAGCCGCCCGGTGCCGTTGCCTACGATTCTCTTCGTTTAGCTTCTCTTCGTGAAATCGCGCTCCCTACGATTCTTCGCCCCCATTGCCCCTGCGATTTTCATCCATGCCTACCGCCTAGGCTCCACGATGGATCTGGCGCCAATCTCCTTTATTCTGCTGCCGCACAATTAGTCACCGGGGGCTGTTCTTCGCCGACGGCCCGAAGGAACGCAAAGGAGGAGGAAGAAAACGAAGTTTCTGGATGGTTTTCCTTGGTGGCGGCGGGGCAGACGGGCAGCACGGGCTGTAGGTTAATTACCTCACTCCAAGCCTCCAATGGCGATTGGATTCAAGCCTCCAATGGCGATTGGGTTCAGAAAGAAGACGAATCCGATTTTGAGTCCGAGAAAAAGGCAGAAAGCAATTAACGTGGATTAGGTGGTGGGCCCGCTAGTTTGGAGATGAATTGAGGCAGATTAATGGATTAGAAAACGGAAGAGGTAGGCCAGGAATTTAGTCTAGCAAAGTTGGGAATACTAATTGGTATTTTATTTCTTTCATTTTCTTTTCTTTAAAACTCATAATAATATAAAAAGATTTTAAAATCAGGAAAATTTGATAGTAAGAGGACCAACGGTTAATGCATGTTCTTGTATGGATAAGAAGAGAGATCGCTGGTTAATATAGGCGCTTAGATGGTTAAATGGATAAGGCTGTGTTTAGTTCAGCGTAAAGTTTGGATTTTGGTTGAAATTGAAGATAATGTGACTGAAAAGTTGTGTGTGTATGACAGATTGATGTGATGGAAAATGACTGAAGTTTGGATCTAAACACAGCCTAATATAGGTCATTGGTTAATACTAATGTGATAAATTCACATATTCCACAATGTATTGGTCATTGATTTGATAGGTCATACATATGTTTTTTTTTTACGCACAAGCATGAGAGGTACCAAACAACACAATTACACCAAATCCATAATTTATTACAAATTTCGGCATAACCTTCCCTCTATACATGGACATCCACGATGAGCAATCTATGTTGACCAGATTACGTTCACACATATCATCACATTTAACCCTGAAGAACTTGGAAAAAGATGCATACAACAAATAACTTGACAACACATCACAACTTTTACATATACAGAGACTGTAGCCTCCTTGGCAAAATGACATTACTTTATACTCATAGTGACCAGAATGAGTCTGAAAGGCTGTCTTGTGCTCTTCTCCTGGAGTCATCCTGATTTGATGATATCCAGCTCTCAAATCAAGCTTAGTAAACCACTTAGCCCCAGCTAGTTCATCCAACAGCTCCTCAATAATTGGAACAGGGTACTTGCTTTTGACAGTCACACTGTTCAACTGCCTAGTGCTGGTGAAGACCATGCACTCTGGCTGTGTTGGATCACCCCTGACTCCAACATCTCAGCAATCTGCCTTTCAATCTCATTTTTCAATTCAGGATTGTATCTGTAAGGTCTTAAATTCACAGGTTGAGCCCCTTCCACTAAAGGAATTTTTTGATCACACCTTCGTTTTGGTGGCAGCCCAGAGGGTTCCTCAAAAACTCCTTGATATTCCTGAATCAACTCCTGTACCTGTGGTGGCACATTAGCTTCCTGAATCTCCAGCTGATCAGTCAACTGCACCATGTACATAATTGCCCCTGCTTTAGCCATCCCAGCTAATTGTTCTCCAGTTATCTCAAAGCAGTGGTCAGTTTGTTCAGTGACTCCCAATAACCTGATCAGGTGCTGCTTATACTGAAACTCCATCCATTTTTGGTTCCAATCAATTTGCATGGGGCTATGCAATTCTAGCTAATCCATTCCCAAAATAATGTCATATCCCCCCAGAGCCAGTAATCTGAAATCACTCTTGAAACAATGACCTTGCATCCACCAATTACAACCAGGAATAATCTCAGTACAGCTGATCTGCCCCCCATCTGCCACTTGTACCTTGAGAGGTTGATTCAACATGGTCACTCCCGATAATTTTCATCCCACATTCTCATCAATAAATGAATAAGTACTTCTGGAATCAACTAACATTAACAGTTACATTCCCTGAATCCATCCCCTGAGCCTGATAGATTTGTTAGATTCAGTACCATTTAAGGCTTGTTGTGATATGGCTAACAGCTTAACTTCCTCCTCTTCACTGACTTCCTCAGACCTAGGCTGTTCTTCAGACTCACTATGTATTACCTCCGTCAGCTCTTGAACAACATGTAACTGCACAGTAGATGCACACTTATGGTCCCTACTCCATCTTTCTCCACAGGTGAAGCACAATCCCTTTGATTTCCTATAGGCCTTCAGGGCAGATAATCTGTCTTCCCTGGGTCGGTGTGGTTCAGTGGTCTTTCTCTCTTCAGATCCCACAGTAATTCCCCTCGGTGGACTGGTTACAACTGCTGGCACAGGTGCTCTAGAAGTTGGTTTGCTGTAACTTCCCCCTGATTCATTTCTCTTATAACCCCCTGACCTTACCCCCTCTAAGACCTCCTCCTGTAGCAGGGCTAAAGAACATGCAGTATCCAAGTCCTGCGGTCTCTGCATCAGGACTGCCATTCTCACTTCATATTTTAACCCATCCACAAATTTTGTCACAAAATATATAGCTGGTGCTGTGCTCTCATAAGCATTCAATTGATGCATAACACTGTCAAACAGCTCCACATATTCAGACACAGTGGAAGACTGTTTCACATGAAACCACTGCCTAATCAGAGACTGCTGCCTATCCCTCGTGAACCTGGCACACACCCTTTCACAGAATTCATACCAAGTGACTCCCAACAACTGGTTCCTTACCGACTGCAACCAATAAGCAGCATTCCCAACAAAGTTCAATGTGGCCACCTTCATCCAGTTACTAGGTGGAATCCCATACACATCAAAGTATATTTCACAGTTAGCTCTCCACATCTGGGGGTTATCTCCAAAAAACTGAGGACAAGTCATGGGTGGCAAACTCCCACCTAGATTACCACCTCCACTAGTTTCGCAAGCAAAAGGGCTAGCAGAATTGAAATGGGGATCACGCATACCATGAATCAGAGATGGAGAAGGTGATGGAGAGAACTCCTCTTCCTTGGTTTCTGCTGCCATCTTGTCAGCCCTTTCCTGCTTTTGCATCGTTCCCTCCAGCTGTTCAACCTTGTTACTCAACGCCGCCACCACCGAACTGATGTCATTCACCTTCTTCTCCACTTGCGGCAACCTCGCCTCCTGGGCCGCCTTGAGATCCGCCAAATCCACCCTCGCCCTCGCCTCCGCTTGCTCCCTCTTCTTCTCGTTCTCCTCCAGAGTTTTCAACAACAAATCGAGCTTCCCCTCCTGCGCCATGATCTGCGCCGTCTGCTTAGTGACGTAGCGTGGCTTTTCCAGTTTCGAGAACTCGCAGCCGCTCCGAATTCGGCCAACCCGGTTGAAGCAAGTTGCCTTTTCGCGGAATCTCTGCTCCGAAGAACAGGTTCCAATCCCTAACCAGTGATTCTACGGCCAAATCAAGAGGGTGGTGGCTGCAATAGCTCTGATACCAGATTTGTTAAGAACCCTAGTTTCGCAAGCAAGAATCTACGAACTCAACACACAAGATAGGTGGAACTTTTCTCTCGATCTCCTCTCGCGTCCAACCGGACCGAGCCGCCGCCGCCAACGCCGCCGATTAGTTCCAAGCCGAGTTCCAACAAGCCGTTAGTGCCAGCTTAATACAGGTTGTTCTCTCCTCTCTCTCTCTCGCTCACCAACTCTCCTCTTATGGGTTACATGGGCCATTGGCCTTTACAATTAAGAGGTCCACTTGCTACCCTTATACTTCTTGTTCTAGCACCGCACGCGCCTTCCTGGAACGAAGACGCCTCCTAGGTTACCGCCTCCGTTCTGTACCCCGTCCTCTGTCTTGTCGTTCTGCTCGGCCAGCCCTCCCAGGTCTTCAGGCGCACTGACAAGTAGGGATCGGGCGGGGTGGTGGACTGGTGGTGGCAGGCTGCAACGAGGGAGATAGCCGCGGCTACCGCGCGCCAGCGCCGCCCGTGGCCATGGAGGAGGATGCGCTCAAGGGGAGGGGATCGGGAGAAATTTGATGGGGAGGAATCTGATGCGCTACGGACTCCGTGAAAACGAGCCATGCGAAAACCCAATTTTACCCTTCCACCTGTTTAACGCATGCGTATGAGGGGGTAGGTACCACCGAGTGCCGGCAGGTACCGAGAAGTAACAACCGTTGGATCTGCCTCAATCAATGGCTCTAATTACTGGTACCGGGAGGTACAAAAGTTCTGCTGGACGGTAGAAAACCTCTAAAAAAACATGACTCACGTGGCGATGTCGGTGTGTGGGTGGTGGTATACTTTTTTCTTTTTTCTGGTTATGATCCTTCGGGGTTGTAATCTTGTAATTTGTTCATGCTCTATCAATATAACTTCGTACCGTCTTGTGCGAGTCGTTAAAAAAAATTAGGTATAGAATCATATTCTACCTAAAGTTATAAACCCAAAGCAAACTCTAAGGTGTGGTTCACACTGCAGTCCTTGAAGTACCTCGCGGAAAACACTGGTCAAATCGATGAATTCGTTTTGGGAAAACCATATATATATCGGCACAATTCAATTTGACAAATCCAAGTCAATCTCATTATTTCGTTTTCCCACTAGCACGAGGCTAGCGTAAACCATCCACGGACAATCCGCGGGATGGCGTAGACCAACACTGACACCTCAGGGTGTGTTTGGAGGTGGGTGTTGGGAACCCATCTCCCATACACGGAAAACGGAGTAGTCTATTAGCGCATGATTAATTAAGTATTAGCTATTTTTTTTTAAAAAAATGGATCAATATGATTTTTTTAAATAACTTTTATATAGAAACTTTTTGTAAAAAATATACCGTTTAGTAGTTTGAAAAGCGTGCGCACGGAAAAAGAGAGGAAAGTGCTGGGAACTTGCTCTTGCAAACACACCTGAGTCATCTCGAGATCCAGCTGTGACTCAGGCTGTGTTTAGTTGGGGAAGAGAAAATTTTTGGGTGTCACATCAGACGTTTGACCGGATGTCGGAAGGGGTTTTTGGACACGAATGAAAAAACTAATTTCAGAACTCGCCTGGAAACCGCGAGACGAATCTTTTGAGCCTACTTAAGCCGTCATTAGCACATGTGGGTACTGTAGCACTTATGGCTAATCATGGCCTAATTAGGCTCAAAAGATTCGTCTCGCGATTTATAGCTAAACTGTGCAATTGGTTTTTCTTTTTGTCCATATTTAATGCTCTATACATGTGTTCAAAGATTCGATGTGATAGGTGAAGGGGAAAATTTTTGGAAACTAAACTGGCCCTGAGGTGTAAAGTCACGAGGGAAGTTATCTACTCTCTCGGTCACATATTAGTTGTTGTTCTGGATTATTTAGTACTCCTAGATTAAGGTTTTAAAAAAAAGACTTTACTTCCCCTTATTAAATATTGTATTGTTAGATGTAGGAGGATAGTTGAGGGTAAAAACGAGATAAATTTAAATTAGATGTGATTGATGAGATAAGTAGTACTTTGTGACATGTATTTTGGGACAAAGTTTAAATCCTAAAGTGACAAATAATTTTGGACGGAGGGAGTTATACGGGATCGAGTGAAAGATTGATCTATTGAAAGCATCGCAACAATCTAACCTTGAGCTTAACAAATATTGTGAGGTAGAAGGATTAATTCATACACAAATACACTAAAAGATTCAGCCAATATGATCTTTATATATACTTGGTTGGTCAATATGTCATACTCCCTCCGTTTCAGGTTACAAGTCGTTTTGACTTTGGTGAAAGTCAAACCGTTTTAAATTTGACCAAGTTTGTAGAAAAAAATATTAACATTTCAACTCAAGATAAATTTATTATGAAAATACATTCAGTTATTGATTTAATGAAACTAAATTGGTATTTTAAATATTGTTATATTTGTCTATAAACTTAGTCAAACTTAAAGTAGTTTAAGTTTGACCAAAGTCAAAACGGCTTATAATATGAAACAGAGCGAGTAATATAGATCGTTGTTGACATGTGGATAAAAAGTCATTTTCGGATTGCAATAGTACGGGGTCACACAATTAATGGGTTTGAACTAGAAAATTGGATAGAGATCAATAATGGTTCCCGAGGGGGTACTAATTCTCTTTATGAAGTATTTATTAATAAAAGATATATAGGAATACCTATTCCTATCAGTAGATAGACAAGCCTCCAAAAAGGTTGTCGAAAAGATCTTGTCACTACGCTGGGTAGGGCTACCTGTGACGGGCCCAAAGTGTCACCTCTGACGGATATAGCTCTGGTCAGAGATTAGTGGTCACTGATGGCTCTCCTCACCTTTGATGGGTGTAGGCCCGTCAGTGGTGAAGGCTACCTGTGACGGACCACATATAAAACCCGTCACAGCTGACTGTTATCTCAAACGACCTATTATTTTGTGGCCCGTCACTGATGTCTTTAACCCAGCAAAAAAAAATAAAAGAAGCAGCGTGCAACCCGTCACTGGTGTGAAAAACAAACAAAAAAAAATGGTACACGCTGCTGTGGTGGTGCTCGTTGTCGCAGGCTCAGAGCTGCTTTGCTCACATTTATCATCACATAAAAAATTCAAACCGATAGATCTCATATAGAAGTATTCACACAAAGTGGATGGCGAGAATTTCTCAATGCACAGACAACAATATCATATCAATGCAAAAGGCACACCGCACACCGGCGATAGATCTAGCGACCGGCGTGCAAGGGATGGCAGCCATGGCGACCGACCACATCGGCGGGGAAGAAAGGGTGGAGGCGCTGGCGGCCGGGAGGTGGGGGAGGCGTCGACGGCTAGATCCGTGTCCCAGAGGCCAGATCCGCGTCCCGGAGGCAGACTCGGCGGTTGTCGTCGGTGGTCATCGTCGTCGTCGCTCGAGCTTGGCGCCGGTGACCCCGAGCTCCTGGAGGCCGGCGGTCGGGGATGGAGATGGCCCCCGCCGGTCGGGGATGGAGGCCGCGGCG
>CM020183.1:27392507-27420509 GCA_009805545.1 Oryza longistaminata
CCCCCCCCCAAACCCCCATAGGCCACCTACCACCACATCCTATTCACAAATTGGCCCATAAATGAGAAGCCTAGTGTCCAATTTAGAATTTTTTGGAGAACGTGGAGTCGTGGAGTCACCGTTCGCCTTCTCGCTACCCGCACGCACGACGCATAGGTATCGTTGCCATCAACACTTCATCTCTGCGACTTCGCGCGCCGTGCACGTCTGTGTCTCGCTACCACCGACCCGACCCGCCGCACAAGCCACCGGTGCACTGCACTTCACGCGACAATGACGCCTAGCCGCCGCCCACCGGCAACTGATGCCTAGCGACGTCCGACGGCTAGCCAGATGTCGCTTCCAATCGGCAACTCGCTCCTCCTCCTCGCCTCCTCCTGCTCGGCACCAACGTATCACGTGACGCCATCACCGCCACCGCCTCGCGTCCAGTCCGGCCGTCTCTGCCCCTAGCCAGCAGTCCACAGAAACTAGCAGCCAGCAGGCTAGCAGCCGCCCGCTAGGCACGAGCGACCGCAGGCAGCACTGCAGCAAGGGTAGGCTGGTAGGGGTAGTAGGCCATCCGCCATCGTCGACAGTTGACATGGCCCCAACCTGTTGTCGCCCTGCCACTATGGACATAGATGGATAGGGGCAAGGACATGGGCATGGTCATGGCCAAGGTTCAGGTTCGCATTCAACGATGGAGCCTACAAACATCGCCGCTGCTATCCGCGGGCGAGGAAGTCCATTGAGTCTGAATGCCATGCCTGGTGGTAGAAGTATCATCGGCAAGAGGTTTAGAAATCAAGGTATATCATGCACTTGTGGATTTTTCAATTTGATAGACAATAACAAGTGAATCAGTAAAGAGCAACAAGTGATTGATTGATTATTTTCCTTTGAATTTTGATTTTGTAGATTAGGGTAGCTTTTTGACAAAAAGAAGTGCTAGCACATGTTCCCCTTATCCAAGTCCAAGTACCCATGGAAATTATGCTCCCATAGATTCCATAGTCGAGGAAGTGCTTGAAGAGCCTATTGAGACTGTGATAGAAGGTATTGATCTTATTAGGGAATTTGACTCAGAAGTTAATGTTGTTCTCGATCCAATAGAGAGATTCCATCCAGACACTAGATCGGAAGTTAGAAGGGCTTATTTGTTGAAGGGACCTACCAAGCCTAATATTACATTTCCTCGTGAAACAGACGGCAAAAGACTTGCCGGATATATTAGAAGGAATAAAATTCAGGAACATAACCTTCTCCAAAAAAGGAGAAGGATTAGAAGAAAACAACAACAGCATGAAGGGGGTCAGAATAGGAGATTTACAAAAGTGAAGGAGCTCCCCCTACAGCAAAATCTCCTACTTAAAGGAGCCTCGAGATTCTTATTTGTTCTATATTTTCCTTAATGATGAATGCCACCTGGAGTTCATTCCTGGAGATTTGATGGAAAACCCTGCGGTTTCTTTCAAGCCACACATTCCACCAGGTAGTTACTAGGGCACTAAGGATCTGTCGTCTCATCTCTGCCGGTGTTAGGGAACTCAAATAATCCCACCATTGAGTTAAATTGGAACCCTGATGAGGCTGAAGAGCCACTGAATTGTAACCCAACCAATCAGTGACAAGAGTCCAGACTGAAGCTGTATAGGGGCAATCTTTTGCTAGGTGGCAAGAATCTTCGAAGGCACTTGTGCAAAGACAACAAATCCAATTACAGGGCCAATGTCTCTTGAGGAGATTTTCACCCGTAAGAATTTTTTGATGCAAAACAAGCCACCCGAATAAACGTTGCTTTGGTTCAGATTGAGATTGCCAAAGAGCTTTGAAGTTTGCATGACCTGAATCCTCTTGGAACTGCATAAGGTAGACACTCTTTGCTGAGTAGAGTCCATTCGCAGTTCCTTTCCATTTTATGTCATCAGCCGAATCCTCAATAAGCTCAAAACCTTGTAGCTTGCTGCCTAGCTGAACCAATTCGTTTATCTGATCCATTGTTGTGATTTGGTTTAGCATGCCTAGCCAGTGGTTATCCTGGAGCTCTACGCTAAGTTTATTCCGTTTTCTCCGTGCCAGCTTAAAGATGGAAGGCGCAATATCCTGTGGAGCTCTTCCCTCCAACCAGTGATCCGTCCAGAAACTAATTTTATTTCCATTCCCCGCTAAAATTTCTGTTGCTTCCTAGAACAAAGCTCGATCAAGGTTGTCGCAAGGAGTGTCCATGTCCTCGTAAACAATATGGGTGTGATATGAGATGTTTTTGAGCAGTGTGGTATGCTCAGTATGATTGATTAGAATCTAGTGTGTCAAAAGATGCAGCTTATTGCTTCTATGTCTTTCTCTTTAGGCAGGAAGCCGATCATGAAAACTTTGACCATATTGTTTTCACAAATGTAGAGCATTCCCTACTCATGTTGGTGGGGTTTCTGGTTGCCATAAAGCAAGGAAATGTGCCGATTATTTTAAGAATTAAAGGGCAAGTATCTTACATAAAATTGAGTCTCATAGTAAAGAGTCAAAAAAAGTTGTATGAAATCTATTTGACTGATTCTTTAGATATTGCAAGATATCTCATTTCGCAAGGTCATGCTTTTCGTGGTATCTTGCGAAATGAGATATCTTGTAATGAGATATCTCCTTCTTCCCTAAATAAGGGAAATTTCTCAGAACTTGTTGATTGGTATAAACAAAGCAGTGAGGAGGTAAGAGTTACATTTGGCGAGTTATGCCTGGATAATGCTCCCATAATTTTTCATAGGATTCAAAAGGAGCTTTGTAATAGTTGTGCACAAGAGATTAGCATAGAGATAAAGCAAGAGATTGGGGACGAACTATTCTCTATTCTAATTGATAAATCTCGTGATATCTCAGTTGCGGAGCAAATGGTTGTCATTGTGAGGTGAGCCATGATTTGTTTATATACTTATTTTTGCTCTTAGTTGTTGTCTTGCTCAACTGATTGTTGGATGTGTGTTGCACGTTTGTGAATCACAAAGGAATGGTTGTGGAAAGTTTTTTAGGTCCCAAACATGTGGAGGATACAAGTATACAACATCAAATGCATTGAAGAAAGCGTTGCTTGAAATGCTTCCTAAGTACGATTTGCCTATTGAAAGATTAAGAGGGTAAGGATATGATGGAGCATCCAATATAAGAGGTGAATTCAATGGCTTACAGAAACAAATTCGCGATGATAATTCTCATGCTTTTTATGTCCACTGCTTTGCACACCAATTGCAATTGGTCATTATTTCTGTTACAAAATGTTGCTTGTCTTTTGATGATTTCTTCAACTATGTGAATTTGATTTTTGACAAGTACTAGTGCATCTTGCAAAAGGAAGGATGTGTTACTTGCAAAGCATTAGGACATTATTTTGGAAAAGTTAGAGAGAGGTCAATTTTTTTCAGGAAGCGGAAAGAATGAAAGAACAAATTTGGTTCGTCTTGGAGATACAAGATGAGGTTCTCATTTTACAACATTAGTCCGCTTAGAGACAATATGGGATTCTGTGGTCAAGGTGTTAGAGATGATTCATGCGGATGAGCGTAATCCTAGTCGAGCCGGTGGTTTGTCCGCAAAATCGAGAGCTTTTCCTTTGTGTTAAATATGAAGTTGATGTTGAAAGTATTTTGTATTACAAATAAAGCATAAAAATATAGTTCAGTCCATGCAATTGCTTTGTTGATGTCAAAGTGCGCTTGGTTACTTTGAGAAACCAAGGTTGGGAGTCGATATTTGAAGAAGTCAAATCATTTTGTGCCAAGAAAATCCTAATACCAAATTTGGATGAACCAGTACCAAGATGGGGTTGATCAAGGCTTGATGGCAACTTAATCACACTTGAGCATCTCTACCGTGTTGACACTTTCTTTGTTGCTCTTGATCATATTATCATGGAAATGGATCATCACTTCAATGAGGTATCATCTGAGTTGCTTGTTTGCTTCTCTTCTCTTGATGGAAGAGATTCCTTCTCTAAGTTTGATGTTGACAAAATCGCACGGTTGATGGAGATCTATGACCAAGACTTCTCACCTCTTGATCATTCTAATATAAAGCATCAACTTGAGATATTTATTCTACACGTGCGACGTATTGATATTTATTCTACTTGTCATGATCTTGGTAGTTTGGCCTTGAAGATGGTTGAAACACATAAGCATATTTTCCTTTCCATTGGTCTATCGTCTTATCGAGTTATCATTGCTTCTACCTGTGGCAACGGCATCTGTTAAAAGAGCCTTCTAGGCTATAATCAAGACATATTTGCACAATAAGATACCCGATGAATGGCTCAATGGTTTGATATTGTGCTACATTAATTGAGAAGGCAATTTTTAGAGGACTCGATTTTGAAAAAGTTAAGGAGAGGTTTCAAGCCATGGGTGATCAGCGAATAGAGTTGCCTAAGCCTCCTAGAGTCCCTAAGGCTGTTCTTTTCCCAGTGTTGGAAACAGATTTTCAGTGCACGGAAAACGGAGCGGTCCATTAGAGCATGATTAATTAAGTATTAGCTATTTTTTTCAAAAATGGATCAATATGGTTTTTTTAAGCAACTTTCTTATAGAAACTTTTTGCAAAATACATACCGTTTAGCAGTTTGAAAAGCGTGCGCGCAGAACATGAGGGAGGTGAGTTGGGAAAGTTGGGGAAAGAACTTAAACCTAAAAAGGCTTGGTGATTTATTAGCGATATGTTTTCTCATATATTTATCTTTTTTCAAGTATATCTGTCAACCATGCTTTATGAATCTTTTGGTTTATGATGACTAATGTATGGCGCAAATATTATTGCTTTGTTTTAAAATGGTTTTGTTTACCATAATCATATTTTTATGCGATTACAATATAAATATGGTATTTGTTGCGTTTAGTTGTCCTCATCAAGTGAACATCTTCGCTCCATCTTATTTTTAGTCTTGCATCCGCCACTGGGGAGAGAAAAGGCATGGTAATTTTTTATTTGTGGAAGCTGACTGGATTGGTTCCCTTCTATTGTGGTGCCGAGAATTTGGCTACTGATTTTATTTATTCTTTGGATGAGTTGATCGATGCATGAGATAAGACTGAGAATAACTCATTTCGTTAGCTCAACCATTCTTAATTCGTTCCTATGTATTTGTAGTGTAACTCACAAGGCTAACGAGATATGTTCTGCTCTGGAGATCTATAAGATAGGGTAAATTCTGAAGACCCTATTGTTGGATTTCATGAACTTCTGCTGTTCCGATTCCTATTTGTCTCTAATTTTTCCATCTCAAGGCTAAGGATTGTGGAGTATTAGCTTCAATCGTTGTAGGGGTAGAGGAGTTCCCTGCTCCGGTTGTAGCTGGCCATGGCCAGTGGGGAAGATGCCTGCAGGAAGCAGAGACTGCGGCTTGAGAGCCTGAGGCTGGCAATAGGGATGGTAAAAAGGCTCGAAACTCGTGACTCAAAATCGGCTCATAGCAAGATCGAATCGGATTAGCTTGAACTTGTTGTCTTATTGAGTCGAATCAAGTTAGGTTTTAGGAGTTGCTCGTTTAGCTCGTTAGTATAGAGAGACCATCATATTTTCACGTACTTATAGCTTCTTAAGTAGTGATTAGTCAATTAATTACATCCAAACTAGTTGTATTTAATGAATTATTTATTTGTTAATGTTTATTATGATATTTACATACGATAAATAGTAAATTTAAAATTATAAAGGTGGTATAAATGTGTTAACAAGACAGTTCACGTGCCAAGCCGAGGTAAGCTTTTAGCTTGCTAAGATTAATAAGCCGAGTCGAGTTAGCTCGTTAAGATAACAAGCTCAAACGAGCTAATTAAGCCTTAATGAGCAGAGTTGGCTCGTTATCCACCCCTAGCTGGAAAGCATGTATGTAATTTAGTTTCAACCTATGGATTGAGTCCATCTGAGAAGAATAGATTGGCCGGGTTGGTTTAATTGGTCTGAAATCTGGTAGGGATTGATTCAATTGGAGTTTAGAGGTGGTGAAGCGGGTTGGATGTGACTAGTCAGCTGTTTCTAAAGGACGTTCATATCATCACCACTTCTATCAGGGCTGTTTCTAAAAGATTTCTGGAAGCGGACAGGATTGGTTCCCTTCTAGCAGGGCTAGTTCCAAGGCCACCAAGGCCCAAAACTGATAAGACTAGAACATGTACATGGTGTTGGTAACTTTTTTACAAGTAGACCAGTACGATCGCAACACCTAAACATCTTGCGGTGATTTGTACAGTCGCCAACCACCCCAACCCAGCAAGCGATAGGCCAAGATGGGTTTTGATAGATTAAACCGGCTAGCGGAGCCGATTTAGATAGAACGATGGATAACTACCCGTCTCGTGGGCAAACGGAAGGTTTTCGGGACAAACCTACAAAGGATTTCACACTCTCGCAGCGAAGACGGATGATTTACGGAGCAAATCGACAAAATGGACGAACTAAAGTAGAACTAATTGAAAAGTAGAAAGCAATATTGAAAAAAGCGATTCTATTGATAGATCGTTGTGTGATACATTATTTGAACTGGCCTTGTCCCTTATATAGGGGTTGGTCTTGCCCTCTACAGGCCCTCCTCCATGTCCAACTCGGGGGTAGAAACCAATGGAAACCCGAAACATACCTTCCCAAGCAAGGAAACCCGAGACCTGATGAAAACAGACTCAGGCTCGGACTCTGCCGGTCATACCGGCCACACACCGGTGGCCAGTCTGACGGGCCCTCAGGCGGCGGTCTGACCGGCCCTTTCTGGAGGAAACTGGAACTCCAAATTTTGACAATTTTTCCTATTTCAATTCTAGGTACTAAATTTGGGTGTAAACACATGGCTTGTTTCGGTAATTTAGAATAGCTCATATAACATATTGTCCATTTAGGCTGAGTTTGAGAAAGGGAGATAGAGAAGATTGGGAAGATATGTAAAACGAGGTGAGCCATTACGTATGATTAATTGAGTATTAACTATTTTAAATTTCAAAGATGGACTAATATGATTTTATTAAAACAACTTTCCTATAGAAAATTTTTGCAAAAGACGCATTGTTTAGTAGTTTAGGAAACGTGCGCGCGGAAAACGAGACATAATCTCCCCAATCTCCTTTGAAAGAATGCAGCCTTAGTGGATTCATAATTAATTATTTGTCTACAGGCAATACAAACCATAGTATGGATTATTATATAAAATGCTATATAAGACAGCAGGTTATGAAATATTGGTGTCATTTGCAGCATACTGGGGGGTTGTCATATGACCCTCCAGGGGTATCGGGGTACCTCCGCACATCTGAAGCTTCAAGGTTGCCCGCAGGCGAAACAGAAACAAGAGGCCAAACCGAGATCAGTTGAAAGATGAGGGAAAAGACACGAAAGAGTTCATTCAAATAGAAGGAAATGAAAGTAAATGGCATGCACAATCCAGAAAACATTAGTAGCGTTATATGCCCCACTAACTTGGAATTTTCGAAGCGGCCTCACGGCGTGGTGTAGCCGGAGGATCGTCGACGCCGGGAAGATGATCTGCGCCCGGAGCGTGCGGAGCTTCCCTAGCGTGCGAGCTGGTGATCAGCAGTGCCTGGCAAAGCAAAGCGGAGAGGACGATGGCCAGCACCAAATCTCCAGTACGGTTAGCTCCCATGGCTCCCTCCCATCCACCAAAGCTACTGAAAAGAGTCAGATGCTGCCTTTTTAAGGGAGCCGAATGTTGATTTTCAATGCTGGCAGCAGGGCCGGTCCTACTATAATTTTGAGGGTCTATGCGAACTCATCGCGATGGCCCTCCAAGCTATATATATAATTTATTGATATATATAGATGCTAATTTTACTTGCAAAACGAAAACAAATACATCTATATTAAATTTAACATACCTGGTAATTATCGAG
Organism: Oryza longistaminata; assembly: GCA_009805545.1. NCBI lineage: Eukaryota > Viridiplantae > Streptophyta > Magnoliopsida > Poales > Poaceae > Oryza > Oryza longistaminata. The sequence goes on from CM020183.1 coordinate 27,400,367, forward strand.
AAATAAAGTCGACCAAAATAACAATATATTTGTAACTTGGAACTAATATCATTATTCATTAACTTAATGAAGAATAGAACCCCATCATATCCATTGCTTCCTATGAAAAGATACTTCTTCGGGTATTTCTTGATGAAAAATCATCAAGAACGGTATTAAGATCAATAGTGTCCAAGATATCCTTCTCGAGTGAGCACAAAGCCAAGCCATTAAACCTTTCTTGAGACATAGTTGATCTCAAATAGTTCTTCAACAACTTCAATTTTGATAAACTTATTTCAGCTGAAGCTACCATCATAGTTAAAGTTAAGAGAATTCGATAGGTAACTGAAGCATTTGGATAGAAATCTGTATCCATAACAAACTGCAGAATCTCAGACACGGAAATCGAAGAATCTGGCAAACCCACTTGCAACACCTTTAATTCTGAATAAAAATCATTGATCTGATGAGGTACTAGTCTACTGGCATTAGGTGCCACCATTATGGGCCCTCCACCATCATGGGCTGTTAAATATGTGATCCGAATTTTGAGCTCATAATATATTCGGATTAGTTTTCTAGTAGGAGTCCTATTAGGTGTCTTTCTATTATCTCTTATATATACTCTTGTAAGCCGTACGGGAAGGGGTGACGTTCCCATTGTTATTCCCTTACGTTTGTAATCATCTCTTCTATAGTGATCATTGCCGGTCGGCGCCCGTGGTTTTTTTCCCGCAAGGATTTTCCACGTAAAAATTCGTGTCTCCGTTGTGTATCTATTTTCATAACAAGTGGTATCAGAGCATTGGAGATCAATCTTCTACTGCAGTCCCGGCCACCGGCGTGATTTTTGGGATCGGAGAAATCGATCTCATCGTTCGGCGACAGCAGGCGCGTTCGTCGCGTCGTCTCGTCGATTCCAACTGCCCGGCGAGATTAGTACTAACCGGAGCCGACGCGGTCAACTCCGAGTCTGTGTCAGGTTCCACGCCCGCGCGAGGAAAGAAGAAAAGCAGCAGTACAGCAGTGCGGGAGAAGAAAATCAGCCGAAGCCAATCCATCTTCAGCGCACGGTTCCCGAGGCGAATTAGAAAAAGAGCAACAGACGTCGGGTTTTCTGCTCTGGCCCGTGAGGACCAAAATTTCCGGCGGAAATTGCTATACGCACCAAAGCTTGTGTACCAGGAAGTTTACTGATCTACGCCACGTGCACACAAGAAGTGTACCAGGTTTCGCGTTTTTTGCTAGATTTACCCTAATTTCTTTCTAGCAAATTCAGGATTAATTCCCATGGCGAGTTTGAAGTATGATCTACCGCTCCTGGACCGAGACACAAGATTCTCACTTTGGCAAGTGAAGATGCGAGCCGTTCTTGCACAACAAGACCTCGATGATGCGCTTTCTGGATTTGACAAGAGGAGACAGGATTGGTCCATCGATGAGAAGAAAAGGGATCGTAAGGCTATGTCATATATTCATCTTCATCTATCTAACAATATTTTGCAGGAGGTGCTTAAGGAGGAGACAGCCGCTGGGCTGTGGTTGAAGCTGGAACAGATATGCATGACTAAGGATCTGACCAGTAAGATGCACCTGAAGCAAAAGTTATTTTTGCACAAGTTGCAAGATGATGGGTCTGTAATGGACCATCTCTCCGCTTTCAAGGAAATTGTTGCTGACCTTAAGTCTATGGAGGTAAAGTATGATGAAGAGGATTTAGGCCTTATTCTATTGTGTTCATTGCCTAGCTCATATGCAAACTTCAGGGATACTATTCTTTATAGCCGTGATACTCTAACTTTGAAAGAAGTTTATGATGCTTTGCATGCCAAAGAAAAGATGAAGAAGATGGTACCCTCTGAAGGTTCAAATTCACAAGCAGAAGGCTTGGTTGTTCGGGGCAGGCAACAGGAGAAGAACACAAATAGCAAATCAAGAGATAAAAGTTCAAATAGCTATCGTGGGAGATCAAAGTCCAGAGGCAGGTTTAAGTCATGCAAATACTGCAAGAGAGATGGACATGATATCTCTGAGTGTTGGAAGCTACAGGATAAAGACAAGAGAACCGGAAAATATGTACCAAAAGGTAAGAAAGAAGAGGAAGGTAAAGCCGCAGTTGTTACTGATGAGAAGTCTGATGCAGAATTGCTTGTTGCTTATGCTGGTTGTGCACAAACTAGTGACCAGTGGATTCTTGATATTGCTTGCACCTATCACATGTGCCCGAATAGGGATTGGTTTGCCACCTATGAAGTTGTTCAAGGTGGTACTGTTTTGATGGGTGATGATACACCATGCGAGGTTGCAGGTATTGGAACAGTTCAGATCAAGATGTTTGATGGCTGTATCAGAACATTGTCAGATGTGCGGCATATTCCAAATTTGAAGAGAAGTCTCATCTCTTTATGTACTCTTGATCGCAAAGGGTACAAATATTCCGGTGGAGACGGAATTTTGAAGGTAACTAAAGGCTCTCTTGTTGTGATGAAAGCTGATATTAAATCTGCCAACCTGTACCATCTGCGAGGTACAACTATATTAGGTAATGTTGCAGCAGTTTCTGATTCATTATCTAATTCCGATGCTACTAATCTTTGGCATATGCGTCTTGGGCATATGAGTGAAATTGGTTAGGCAGAATTGAGCAAGCGAGGATTGCTAGATGGACAAAGCATCGGGAAGCTCAAATTTTGTGAGCATTGCATCTTTGGCAAGCATAAGAGGGTGAAGTTCAACACATCTACACATACTACTGAAGGTATTCTTGATTATGTGCATTCTGATTTATGGGGGCCTGCTCGTAAGACATCTTTTGGAGGTGCTCGTTACGTGATGACTATCGTTGATGATTATTCGCGAAAAGTTTGGCCTTATTTCTTGAAGCACAAATATCAAGCTTTTGATGTGTTTAAAGAGTGGAAAACTATGGTTGAAAGACAAACTGAAAGGAAGGTGAAAATCCTTCGTACTGACAATGGGATGGAGTTCTGTTCTAAGATATTTAAATCATATTGCAAGTCTGAAGGCATTGTGCGTCACTACACCGTTCCTCACACACCTCAACAAAACGGCGTAGCTGAAGCGTAACAGGACAATTATAATAAAAAGGTCCGTTGTAATGTTGACTAAATAGCACAAGGTTGCCTAATAAATTATAATCCGGCGTGAAGCTGATATTCACACTGACTTGTTTTATTATATATTCGATTAACAATAAAACAGTTATGTGACACAGAATAAACAATATATACAACAAACAGACGCTACGACATTACAGACTATAGCAGCAATATTCTTCATAAATTGTTTACTCAGGAGATATTGCACATAGGATGGGATAGATGCACGACTTATCGGATCAGCATTGTGGTTTCGTGTGGTGATGGGATATTACCATAGATACACCGGCTTTTCCTGACTGCTCAAGGGAGTATTGCTCGAGCGATAACAGCAAACTATAGACTGATCGGCAAGAAAAGCCGGGCAGCAGATCTTATTTACCGATAGCAGCGACAGGCTGAGAACAACATCTCAAGCACTGACTGACACACTATATCGCATACCTTACTCTCGCCCTGAGTTGAGTTGGACGGGTAGCGTCTAGTCGAAATACTGACTTGCTCTCGGGGAGGATCTCGCGCGCTGGAGCAGAGCTATCCACACTAGAGTCCTGATGACACATCAGTCGCATATTATACCAATAATTATATAGTCGAATCTCCAGCATCATCGTAGAATCTTGCTGGTATGTCAGCCATGACGCAGTTCCTTCCTTCGCCATATATTCTTTTTCAACAGATTGGACATGATCAACGTCTAATAAAGGATTAACATAGGGATGAGTACAAATGGTACTCACAAGTGGGAGGGGTGGTAAAGAACCGAATTATCTGTGATACTGCAACTCAGTTGTGAGTGACATCTCGATGATGCCTGTCAAATGCGGATCTGATAGGTGCTTTTTTGAGCAAAATAGTTGTAGTTGGACGAAACATCGCCAGAGGTATTTAGATGAAGGTGTATAGGTTACAGCACTAGATGGCAAGATAGAAGAGGGTCACAGGGCTGAGAAGCTCTTGCCGATAAGATCCTTTTGACGATGCACGAGGCGGCAACTGCTGGCGCGTGCTCCCGGCGTGAAAGAGGGAGAAAAGAGTAGACTTCGGAGAGAGAAGTCTCGCGCGGAGAGGAAGGGTGGAAGGGCGTGAGGAAATAAAGTTCTGTTCAGTTTTTCTCGACGAACAGGGAATGAACATATTCTCAAATTCAACACTCCTGCGGGGTGGTGGTCCGGGAGATAGGCGAAGACCGCCCTTAAGCTCGTGTCTTTAGCTAGCCCCTGTTACAGTGTGCATATACACACGATTAAGCCACAATATATGGCGGTCAGCACTGTGGGGGATGGGTGTCTGGACCAACTTTTTGGCGCTGGGGTACGGGCCATAGCTTTGCACCGGAGAGGCCTTTAAGAGTCAACAGGGTGGTGGGCACAAATACTCGACAAGTGCTAAGACTAATGTCATGCATGGTTCGTAAGGAATTAACAGTGTCATGTGTTAACGTATAGAACAAGGAGGTCAGCAGTGAAGCGTGTTCAATCAGAGTGTGGTCAAACCGGAAGTTCTGGGATAAGATGCAGCGATGACTCATTCTCGCTTTGCATCATTAGGCGATAGTTATTCATAAAAAGGCAATACACACACACTGACATACACGGCGATCACATACGCTAAATTGGAATTTTCCATGTAAACAACAGATGTGTCATCTACGGTGATAATGTGTATATGCGGCAATCAGTTCAACCTGGTGGGGGAATACAGTTATTGGTGGACACGTTCTTTAGGGTTTAGCTGTTAGCTTACTCAAGAGAATAAAGCCTATTGTAATTCTTGGGAACTCACTAATTTATTAAATGTTGGGCTGGGCTCTATTTCTAGGTTAATCGAGTCGATTTTTACCGAAGGAGCTTGGGCTTTTATGACGTAGGTTTAAACGATAATAGTTATAACTTTAAAATATTTTTTATTAAACTAATAAGCCGGATTTGGGATAAACTGTGAATAAACATGGCGTTTCTCTGTGAACTGGTAGGTCTATGTCATAGGTCTCTGGCCTTAGCGTGTCGTTGAGTAGACGTTCTCTGTAGATATCTAGTCCTTACGTAGGTATTATAGCAATTTACGCTGAACCACACAACATAATCGTAGTTCTGGACTTGCTACATTCTTCACAGTATTCCCAGACAGGAGATTGCGCATCACGAATATGAAAAATTTGTTTACACGTGGTGGTGTTAAACAGTTCCTATAGATCAACCGAATACATAAATTGTATTCTATGGTATATCTATGCAATCGCGTGAGAGAAAAGTAATACTATATATATAAGGATTTTGCTACAGATTATCATGGTAATAATATTTGAATAATAGCATAATTGAGAATAGTAGAGGATGGAACTCTGCAATGTGTATTTTAGAAAAACAATCTGCAAATAGACACTTATCAGCGTTATACTTGAAATTTCTGAGTCAGAAAGAGAATGAATGGAGTTTCAAGGTCATGTAAAGGATCTTGTGCAAATGAACTCTAATGATCTGAAACCATTTTCTTGAAAAAAAATAACGGCAAATGTTACCTGAGTACAAGCGTAACATGTATTTCCCATAATTTACTGAAACTATACGGTAGCACATGAATTTATAATGTTTATCGCATCTCGATAATGTACCCATCTATACTACGAGAAATAATTTTGATTGTATTTACCTGGTGGCAAATCATGAGGTCATGAAAAGAACGGTTGCTGTTATATAAATATTAAGGGGTTTGACTTCTCTTGGCGGCAGTAGGGGATTTATTTTAGCACAAGTCAGACATAAATCAACCTTGATAGGAGTACATAAAGGGGTCTTGAGAAAATAATTTTGTGTACTTGCTATATTATTTTGTCTAGCAACTGTGCTCCATTCATCTAAAATTAAATCTAATTTCTGGAGACTATATTGAATCATTAGTCAGCCCACAAAAACGCCACAACCAGCCAGCATATAAATCATTAATAAAACTGTTCATCAAAAAAAATTCCTCGTTACATCCGTCGTTATCTACCCTAGAAAGGCCAAGCGGCACTGACTTATCTCTTTCTCCCTCACGCCTTCTCTCTGTGCGCGCCATCCTCCCAAAAAGCGGTCCGTTCAAGAACCGCTGTGGACGCTCTGCTCCTCTTAGGCCGGCTGGCGCCACTCCCACTCCGGCGATCTCTAGGGGTAGGCTTTAGGTGCCTCCCCGCTATCGCAGCGTTGCAGCTCTTGTATACTTCGCCGGCTATTCCATCCCACCCACGAGCTCGATATCCTGCTTTTAAGCCTCATCCCTACTACACCAACCCTCTCCCATCGTCTGTCGCCAGATGTCACATCGGATCTAGGGTAGAGGGCATCCGGGCTGCTTTGTCCTCGTCACTACACCGCAATGGTTTGGTACTCAACTCCTGTGGTGGTCGCCGTTGAGATGGCCAATACTCACCATATGGGAAACCCGCTCGGCCGCCACAACCCTCACCGTAACTCCATATCCTCTTATGGTTTCTGGCCGGCCCCTGCGCCCTCTCTATTTTTTCTTGTTTCTATTTCTTTATGTCTCACAATAAAAGCTAATTTGGTTGGATGCTGTGGCGCATGTTCTGCTGAACCGGTTGGTAATCGTCAAATGATTGTTTAAATTTTGATTTGTAAATAATCTGGATCTCAATCATAGATTTATATGCCATGGATGATGCTGCATTGAATAAAAATCTGAAATTGCCTACATAAACCGGGCACGCGTGTGATAGGAAAATTATAATATATAATATTTCTCTTTACTAAATCTTAAACTAGTTTACTCTTGTTGAATTATATCCTGGCGATTCTTGCTTCTATAGCTGGAGCTTCTATTCCGGCGGTTGTGTGAATCTCACTGAATCAGGTCTCCTTCCTTTCGTAGTCCGGGAGCTCCGGGGTAACCCAGGTTCTCTCCCTAAGGGGAGCTGCGCTGGAGCCCCTGCTCACACGTCCGATGTTGGGACTTGATTTTGCCCTCTTGTATTTTTTCTTCTTTCTTCTCTAAACTCTCTGGTTATGGTGGTTCTTCTTTGCTAACTGTTTTGGTCTTTACGGGAACGAGGCTGGTCAGGAATTTGGAGCTCTCATCAGGGACGTCGGATATGTTGGTTTTTTGTCACAGGGACATGGTTGACTACTAGGGTGACTCACCTACTAAGGTTGTTTGGGCCCTTGGTAGGCTTCCCCCTGCGTCTTCTTGACACCTAAGCATGGTTTATTGGGCGGTGGAGTGCTCAGAAATATTTTCACGATTTGCAATTAAATAAAAATCTGTGACACAAGTATGATTTTGTAACTTTTTGCGGGGGTATCTAGTACATAGACTGTCGCAAGCAATATGGGAGATTGCTTTTCGATGCTTGGTAGGGGAAAGAAAGAGATGATAGGGATTCGACATGGCAGATGGAGAGGAAAGTTATGAGAAGATAAGAGTAAGGAGGACTCAAGATTGGTAGGAACTCAGAGTTTACCGTTAAGCAGACATGGTTCTATGTAAATTTATATTGTATAGTAGTTGCATAGGGTTGTTGTTAGGGAGCTACGGCCAGGTATAGAGAGCTGGTCGGATAAATGTTTGGTTAGATTTTTGGCAATGAACTTGCTGTGGCCCGAGTTATGATCGTTGTAACTAAAACGAAGAGTGGTTTGTGGTTCTGGTTCAAGGGAAAAATAAGTGTCTTTTGTAATCGACGACGTAAGTTAAGTACATCTAAATTTTCTCTTTTGCTAGATCTTGTAATATTTAAAATTAAATCGTCTCTAAGCATTAAGAAGGTGGGTGGTTAACTGTAGATCACACGCAAACATTTATTACATTTATTCGTAATTTCTTTCTGGCTTCTACACTAGATAATTATAATTTAGATGAATAATGTTGAGATGCGTTTGATGTACAACGCCAGATTTAAAAATCAGCACGACAGGTAATGTTTTAACACGGACACTGGTTAAGAAAGAGGTCTGGGTTATTATTAGTTATTCGTTATGGAATAATAGGAAAGTAGTGGAATGAATAAAGAATTTACACGACTAGGTGGTACTTTGCAGTGTGTGTTTTAGCTACATGAGTTTAATTTGTATGTAGATAATCTGTGCTTACTCGATATGGACTTGCTCCGTCTAACCTCACTTCATTTTAGCACTAATCGGGCTCAGCAATAACAATTACACAAATAGCACAAGTTTGCTTTACGCGGTAAGCGAACCTATTAAACAATATAATCATGGTCAGTCCGGTTAGCAATCTCAACACAAGTGAGCTTAGACTATAAACTAGCGTATGGCCACAGCGCGGTGAAGCAGCAACAAATTAAAATTTTTAATGGGTCGTGGCTTTTTGGGGTAATTGGATTCGCGCATTGATAAGAAGAGGACTCTACGAGGTGAGGTACATGGTTTTGGGTTATAGCCAGCTACAGCAAATTTCAGGGCTACAAAACTTGTAAAGGTCATTCGTTGGCTGTACATGCTTGCTCTATCTTCTCATACTAATTGGTATGAGTATACTGGAGAGACATTGGAGATATGCTTTAGAGTGCGTATAAGATCGGCTTTAGTGGTAATAATTAGATCCTATGGGAGGGCGACCTGCGTGTGAAAGGCTAAAAGTTATGGTGTCCTGGAACATGATAAACGAGGTGGTGGTTAGTTTACGATAAGACAGTCGTGTGGATTATACATAGAATTGGAGTTAAGCTTAAGCACCTGCAACATTCCGTCTAATAATGTTCCTGTTGAGAGTCAGGAGGAAGGCAAGTGTCAGGTGGAGCACTTGATCCAGGCTTTATCAAGAGAGAGTCAGAAATAAGGAGATGGAAATGGGAGAAGTATCGCTCATTAGGAACTTCCTACTAGGGAACTAAACCGAATTCACTTCGTGGGCCCAAAATACGGGTATAAAGCAATATTTAACAATCTCCCTGGGAAGATTTCTCTTGTAGCATGAAAAACATCCAATCACAAAAAAACATGTCTCTCTCTAAGTTATTGATTAAGCGCTCAATATCGATCATCTGGGCGCAAATAGGTCCTAGACATCGGGTTAACCCAACACAACGTACAAGGGCTCAGAAACTTAGTAGCACAGGAATTGTGGTCATCATATCAGCTGGGTTATCATGGAGGTTACTTACTCTTATACACTAAAAACTTCTACTGACTCTCCTTCAGTTCATCAAACTGAATAAAGTGATTTCTTCTAATGTGTTTTGTTCTCTCGAATGACAACATAGCCTGATATGACACAACTTGTAAGAGCAATAATGTCACTTGACTATCAACAAAATATATTAAATAGCAAGACACTAACTCAGCAAAGACATGCTGTACAAACTCTTCAGACACTCTAACTTCTTTACAAGATTACTAGAAATAGCTAATAAATACCTACTGGCTTCGTAGTAGATAGGCAATAATTGCTTTGCATTAGAAAGACCTTCCACGATAACCATAGATGTGACGTCTCTATATTTCGCCTAGTGAATTAATCGAGTAATGCTTGTGGCACAGCGCAACTCTCTACTCCTAAGAAATTGAAAAATTGGTAATTCCAAGCAAGCAATCGTTATGATAATATTCTACCACACTATTATCAACTGAAGTCTAAGTGCCTCTTAAGATTTTCCCAAGTTTGGTATCACAAGACAGGATTACCAATAGAAACTCGCGATAACTGCTACGCCCCCCATGATGAGATGAAGTACTTGAAAAGAATCATACTTCCGGGTTGGTGAAGTTTGCAAAGGAGAAGAAACTATCCGGCAAGTGGAGTCTTCAAAAGAAAGAAGGTATTGTCCAATGATGGAGGCAAGATACAAGCACAGGTTAGTTGCTAAACGTTATAGCCAGCATCCGGGTATTGATTTTCAATGATGTTTCCCCCTGTTTCGTGAAGCATAGTTCAATTCCGTTTACTCAGTATTGTTGCAATGCATGATTATGAACTGAGGAAATGGATGTTAAGCACTGCATTTTTAACATGGGGAGTTAGAAGAGCATTCTATGGAGCAAGCTGAATGGTTTTGTTGTTCTGAAAGTTAGAACTAGTAGTAAGGTTGAAGATCTTTTATGGGTTTTGATGGCCAGTCACTAGACAGTGTAACAGAGATTTGATCTTATGCTTTCTCCAGAATTTTAAAGATCAATTGAATAGCTGTGTTAATTCAAGTTGTTGATGGTTCAGGGCTATAATTGCTTCTTTGTTGATGATAATGCTTGATTGCTGAAGAAGCAAATCAGAGATAGGCAAAGTTGAAGGCACAATTGAGTAGTGAATTTGAGATGAAGGATTTGGGTGCAGCGAAGAAAATTCTCGGTATGGAAATTACTAGAGAAAGACGTTCTGGCAAGTTATATCTTAGTCAGAAAGGTTATATTGAAAAAGTTCTTCGTCGTTTCAATATGCATGATGCAAAACCAGTGAGTACTCCTTTAGCTGCACATTTCAGATTATCTTCAGATTTATGTCCACAGTCAGATTATGATATTGAGTACATGTCTAGAGTTCCTTATTCAAGTGCAGTTGGTTCACTTATGTATGCCATGGTATGTTCTCGTCCTGACTTATCACATGCATTAAGTGTTGTCAGTAGATACATGGCTAATCCTGGCAAAGAGCATTGGAAAGCTGTTCAATGGATTTTTAGATACCTACGTGGTACATCTAGTGCTTGTTTGCAGTTTGGGAGATCTAGAGATGGACTTGTTGGTTATGTGGATTCAGATTTTGCTGGAGATTTGGATAGGAGAAGATCGCTCACAGGTTATGTTTTCACTATTGGAGGATGTGCTGTTAGTTGGAAGGCAAGTTTGCAAGCAACTGTTGCCTTAGCAGAGTATATGGCTATTTCTAAAGCTTGTAAAGAAGCTATTTGGCTTAGAGGTTTATACACTGAGCTTTGTGGAGTTACGTCTTGCATTAATATATTTTGTGATAGTCAAAGTGCAATATACCTTACGAAGGATCAGATGTTCCATGAGAGAACAAAACACATTGATGTGAGATATCACTTTATTCGAGGTGTGATTGCTGAAGGTGATGTCAAGGTATGCAAGATAAGTACTCATGATAACCCAGCTGATATGATGACAAAGCCAGTTCCTGCTACTAAGTTTGAGCTTTGCTCAAGCTTGGTGGGTGTTACAGTATAGTCCTAGAGACTATTTGGCGCGCGGTGATTTTATCTACCTGAGGTATTTTTTTGGTGATTGATGTTTTTATGCTACAAGAGGAAATTCGTCTCAAGGTGGAGATTGTTAAATATGTGATCCGAATTTTGGGCTCACAATATATTCGGACTAGTTTCCTAGTAGGAGTCCTATTAGGTGTCTTTCTATATCCCTTATATATACTCTTGTAAGCCGTACGGGAAGGGGTGACGTTCCCATTGTTATTCCTCTACGTTTGTAATCATCTCCTCTATAGTGATCATTGCCGGTCGGCGCCCGTGGTTTTTTTCCCGCAAGGGTTTTCCACGTAAAAATTCGTGTCTCCGTTGTGCATCTATTTTCATAACATGGGCGCCCGGCGGTCGCCTCGGCTGCATGGGGCCAGGGCCGGCCATGGCTGGCAGCATACTTGCATTCTATTATTGACTCCGTAGACTTTGACTGGATATGTACTGTATACTGGATTACTGGCTGTTGTTTCTCTGCAGATTAGGTGGGGAAAGAAGAGAGCCACACGATCTACTACTGGTTCTCATTGGGGTTTTAGCCGTTCAGCTCGACGGCGGAATGATGTTGATAGGTGGCGGTGCTCGATTGAGCAGGGGTACGTGAAATCGGGTCGGCTAAGATCGGATCACAGCACTTTCATATCTAACTCATATTTTTTGAAATTACTTTTTTCTGTGGTAGTCGGGTTTGGGAACGAATACCTATTAGTATCTCTAATTCATAAATATCAAACCAAAGAAGGTAATTAACGTGTTAGAAAAAGATAAATCAAGAAAAAATTATGAAATATTACTCATGAGCTCTTTAAATAGTGAATAACCAGTCTTTTATAATGTTTATAGGTGAATTACAATACATTTTTATATATATTTGACAATATAGGACGTACACATGCGTATGACTCTTTTCTATTCTGACCCATATTTTTTATGGGTTCATATTCAAACTCAGATAATACTAGATATCCATTTATTTCTTCCAAATATTTCCCACGAACCTCAGGTCGAGCGGGCAGGCCAGAAATACCCGTGTCATTTTCACCTCTACAGTTGCGTCTTAGCAGGATTGTTGACCCGTCAGCTTGCCCGCTGGGCACTAGACTACTCTTAGGGGAAAAGAAAAAGGATTTGCCCGCTGGCTTAGATCATGTTTCACCCTCTGATTTTCTTTCAGCGATCTAAAATTCATTTCATAATTTATTTCCAGAGTTTATATTAATTTGTAAATCAATTTACAAGTGAAGTTAACATAGAAAAAAAATCCTTTACTAAATCATATATAGCTGGAGTGATTTTTCTTAGATTTTTCATGCCCTAAAATACTCTCTGAATTTTTAGAGCTCAATATCTAATTTTAATATTACAAAGTTCATTTCAGCAATTACTTAAATTGAGAAATAATTAAAAACAACTCCTTTATAGGCCAAATTTGGCCCATTTTCCCTCCTCTCCCTACCGGCCTGTTCCCTCCCTCAGGCAGCCACTACTGCACGGGTTAGCTACTCCGAATGGCCCATCATCCCTCTATAGGCCTACACTCTCCCGGCTCAGCCTGCTCCTCCTCCCAGCGCGGCCCGCCTCTCTCGTGCCCTGTAAGAGGCCTAATTCCTACCGTGCCGGCCCCGCACACCCACCGCCTCATCTTGCTGATAGGTGGGGCCGAGAATCACCTATCAACTCCTTTCCTAATCACAAACCGCCCCGAACTCTCGGAGACGTTGCTTTCCATGACGCTATTGAGGTGGTGTTAGTACCAGGGACTAGACACTAATTTAGAGTATTAAATATAGACTACTTACAAAACTAATTACATAAATGAAAGCTAATTTGCGAGACAAATTTTTTAAGCCTAATTAATCTATAATTAGATAATATTTACTGTAGCATCACATAGGCTAATCATGAATTAATTAGGCTCAACTGATTCGTCTCGCAAATTAGTCCAAGATTATGGATAGGTTTTATTAATATTCTATGTTTAATATTTATAATTAGTGTTCAAATATCCGATCCGATGTAATATGAACCATCCGCACGTTGGACCAAGTCGCCTCTACCTTCCCCACCTTCTCTTCCCACTTCCCCCACAAAATCGGAAAAAAATTCTCTGCGGCAGTGCCGCACCATGCCTCCTGTGCAACACTGCGTGGACACCTGACGCGTGTCCATCTCCCGCTGTAGCCAAGCAGCCGTTTCTTTGGAGCCGAGCCGCTGTGCCGAAATACTAAAGCCGATTGGGATTTGGGAGCCGCTGTTCAGGAGTACATCAAAGCTGATTGCTGGAGAGATTTATGGTTTAATTTGTCCAGTTCACAACTTTAGATAGGAACCTATTGCATTGCGACACTTCTTAGGCTGCGTTTGTCTGTGTGATATAGGGTGAGAAAGCACCTCGTTTTTCACGCGCACGCTTCCCAAACTACTGAATGGTACGTTTTTTGCAAAAAAAAATTTATAGGAAAGTTGCTTTAAAAAGTCATATTAATCTATTTTTGAAATTTAAAATAGTTAATACTCAATTAATCATGCGCTAATGGCTCATCTCGTTTTGCGTATCTTCCCAATCTCTCCAATCTCCTTCTCCTCAAACACACCCTTAAAGTCTTGAAACTTGGGGATATGGCCGACATTGCTAATTAGGTCCCTATCGTTTGGCTTATTTCCTAATAAGCCAAAATAAAAATGAATTTGTAGATGAAACTTTTATAAATGTGTTCATGGTGACTTAAAATCCAATGTTGTAAAAGAAACTACGTTGAAAATATCTCAAAATCAATCTTAAAATTAAGTTTGAAAATTTAAAATTTGGCATTTTCTTTGGCTGATTAGGCCATCCGATGGGAGCCTTAGCTTGTACTACTCCTAAAGAGTTTTGTTTATCTTTTTGCTTCTGCAAAATATAAACGGATTTACATGCTTCAATAACATAGTGTTTGTTATGACTTATGAACATGGTGTTGTAGACGGGGTTTAATTTTTCGGTTTGGCCGATTCTATCGGACGTCACTGATATACCGAAATTTTGGAAATTTCAGTCCGAAATTTTTGAAATTTTGAGCAAATGTTGGTTAAATTTAAACAAAATATTATCAAATTCACAAAGAATAAAAAAATTAAAAAAAGGCCGAAATAATATCGTATCGAGGGTCCGAAATGACCAAAATTCATTTCGGAATTTCTAACCCTGGTTGTAGACATACGGTTGTCTTTTACAATCTTCTTCGTTAGCGGCAGATTTACTATCTGTTCTGTCTTCTAATGAAACAACGGCTCAACTCCATGTGCAGTCGCTAACTGCAGCTTGGTGTCCGTTCCAACGAGCTGAGGAAGACATCGGCTTGGCTCAAGGAAAACGCTTGGCTGCAGTAATGTGACGGGACACGCGTCAGGTGTGTACGCGGTGTTGTACAGGGGGCGTGGTGCAGCACTGCCGCAGAGAATTTTTTTCCCACAAAATCCACAGTGGTCAAGCCCACTTTGCTCTCAACACCTCCTTCTCTCTCTCTCTCACCGCCGACGACCATTGCCGCCTCACTGAGTCCTCATCGCGATTACTCACCCCGGTCCTCCTCTCTTTTCCCCCACCTTCCAGAGCTCGCCACACCCCGAACTCCTATTGCACCGTAGCGCCTTGTATGCCACTCACCGCCACGCTACAGATGCGCATCGCTGTCGGACGTTGCCACCTAGTGCCGCATCACTGATCGATTCCATCGCTTTCGCCACGTCGTGCGATATCTCGGCCACCACCCCTCTAAACCCAAGGCCACTGAAGTGCCCACTCTACCGCAAAACCTTGGTGGGGTCGCTCGCTCCTGCGCCCTGATCATCCTATCCGCTGCGGCTCAGGCGGCCGCTGGCGCTGACGACGAGAGGCCATCTGCATGCATGCATATGGAAGTACTCAAAGTATGGAGGCATGGAGCCTACTTGGGTTGCTCGTCCCAAAGCTGGCCAACAACTATGCCGCGGATGCCTCCAATGGCCACGATAAGAGGTACGACATCGGAGGAGCAGGTGGACGGCAGCGGCGCCGCCGGAGGTAGAGAGGACAAGCCAGTCGTTCGCCGGCTGCTAGTATGTGAAGCAGGTGTTCACCTTCGTCATGGGCATCGTGTCGAAGCGTCTCAATGCAGTTCATGGCGAAGCCGATCGATCTTGTTCGCGGTGAGGTGCCATGGATTCATGGAAGATATTCACCGTCGTGTGCCGGGCTTCTCGGCGATGAAGCTTCTTCATGTCTAGCAGTGGTGCTGAATCGGATGAAGAGCGACGGCGAGGCGGCGAAGTTGTGGAACAGGATGACCGTAGGCTGACGAGGGCGCCGGGTGGCGTTCATGTTTTGCGGGCTAGCTGGTGGGTTTCGGTGGAAAACACAAAAACCCAACGGGCATGCATGCGGGCTAGTGGGCAACCACATTTGCTATTTGGCGGACAATGTGGACGTGAGGCGGGCAACCGCAACCCGCCCCACCTGCATCTTTACTTGCTGGTGTGGCCGTGCATTTTGCCCGCTTGGACGCGTGCAACCCATGTGTCAGCCACTGTTTTGGCTAACACGTGGGACCTGCTTCCATCGCCTGTGGACCATCTTTAATCAACAATCACCTGCCCTTGCCTAAATTCCTTGCTGTAGCTTGCCCGTTACCTGGCCTATGCCGGTTGTCGCTGCACACGTACGCCGCTCACTACTAGAAAAAGTATTTTCGCTGATATGGGCTACATTTTTTCACAGGCGGGTATGGTCATCAGAGTCAAAACCCGGCCAACGAAACTCCATACCGGGGAGGAGTTTGTCGTCCGCCTGCGAAGATTGGTTTTCGCAGGTGGACCACATAAGGCGCCGCCTGCAAAAATCGTCTTTGCAGGCAGCGCACATAAGGACCACATGCAATAATCGCAGAGTATGGCATGAGCGGACATATCTCAAACAAGGGTGATGTCTACAGGTTTGGAATCCTTCTCTTAGAAATGGTAACAGGTAGCAGTCCTAGTGATGAAAAATTTAATGGTAGAACTACCCTGCATGAATTTGTTGATGCAGCTTGTCCAATAACATTCACGAGGTTGTTGATCCCACAACGCTACAAGATGATGTCAGTGTAGCCGATGTGATGGAGAGGTGTGTCATTCCATTGGTTAAAATAGGCCTCTCATGTTCAATGACATTGCCTAGAGAGCGGCTAGAAATGGGGCAAGTTTCTACCATGATTCTTCGAATCAAGCATGCAGCCTCAAACATGAGCGTCAAATGAGGCAAATTAAGATTTATCAGTTTCATGTATGGAAGAATAATATAATGTAACATATTTGTAGCTTTTGTTTCGTTTTCTAATCCAATTAATGTAGTTAGTGGCATTAGCATTCGTGCCACATTCCTCTTAATTCTTCAAATTGAATATTTCTACAAGCACAGTTCAAGCCACCAGAGCTCAGTCGATTTGCAGAACTAGCATCAGACCAAACCAAGTGGATTTTGTGTCAGTTAGTACCTAAACCTCCAAATCGGGCGTGAATCCAGGGCAAAATTCGCCCAATCAAGAGCAGGGTGGAGAGGGGATGCACACAGACTGATCTCCCGCAGCCTAATCCAGCCCAAAAATCCCACAATAAACCAATCAGAGAGACGGGTGAATGAGCACGTACCTCCTAGCCGCGTAAGCCCTAGTTGCCGCGACGGCCCGCTTCCTCCCAATCCCAAGCTAGCGCCGCCCGCCTTCTGCCGCCGCTTGGACCTCGGCAACCGCTTTTCGCACTTCATCTCGTCCCAACAGCCCCAGCACTCGGCTGGCACCGCGCCGGTAACCGGTCGCCGCGCTTTCACCATGGGCGGCGATTCGCCGACCAGCCATGGCAATCGCCGGTGTTGCCGGCGGGGTGCGCGGGTGGGTGGCCCATTTGCCGTAAGGCCAAGAAAGCCACATCGTTTGTGGTGGAATGGGCTGGAAGGGCATCAACAACTGTAGGCTATCGGTAAAGAATCCATAATAAAAATTATTATAGATTGATATTCTAATGATATAAATTAGCTAGACTTATATAATCTGCCCTAGGTGCTAGGTACAGTGAATCAGGAAAGTGTACATAGGTACACCAATGAAGGCTACTACATACGGCGGTTGATGGAGAGATTTCATCACATAGCATTTATTACGATGCGAAGAAGGGAAAGATAACCTAAAGGGGGCGGATGCACAAATGATCAGCATTCGTTTGATCTCCATATTATCTTACAGAGAGCATAATATCGCAAGTATGGTTGTAATGTTAACTATAGAATAATTACATGAAACTAATACAAATAACTCAAACAAATATTTTACTATATCATAGCGAATTCATTCCAATAGTTGTGATCTAAATTATTGTTTAGCCTAAGCCAAAGGTGGCTACGACAAAAGATAGTAAAAGAAAAACATTAGCAAAAAGGAGTAAAGGACATGAGTGCGCAATATGGCTCCCAAGCTAGCCTGCCGAAAGGGGCCACCGTAGAAAAACTGGTCACCAACAATAGATGTGAATGTGTAGATATTCTCATTGGTGGAGAAGCCAATCAAATCATTCTCTGCCGACCAAGCTCGTCCTTGCTCATCAATGAACTGAAGGTTCTTCATGGATGCTGCCATATTACCACCGTCAACTGCCATGTAACCACTGCCCATAGGAGGTGGAAGAGGTGTTGGTTGAAAAGTTACATTAGTAACTACAATGCCTCCAAACCAGATATTGATGGCAGAGTAAGATAGACTTTTGAAGAATGACAAAGGGATACGCCCGACGAGTTCAGGATCCTTGTTATTAAACCCATAGTGCACCAACCAATCCCCTGAAGCCATATCCTGCACATCATTATCAAAGAGAAAATAGATTAAACTTTTTTTTTTGTTCTCGCATATAGGAGTATCATCCACTGATATACAAGATTAATTTATGGATTGGTGAAAACTAACCTTGAATACTTTAAGTGTGATGTATTGCTTGGCTCCATTTGGTTGTGAGATACTAGGGATAGGGTCACCAGGACGTATGTATGCGCCCCTCTCGGGTCGAAAACCAGGGCAATCTTCATCCATATGGGAGGGATCTGTTAACGAAGAGCTAGGATCCGACGTCTTTTTTAAAGAGATAAATGATTATTTTTAGTAGCAGCAAGAGTATCACTAAACAGAATACCAAAGGTTGGATATTATGGATGTGTAAATAAAGCCACCCACCTTGCAATAGAGGTCAAAAACGGGGCGTTCATCTCCTGGTTTGACCTATGAGGATAGTAAGACGATCAACTATAAACTAATGCTATGATCTTTAAGAAAAAAATAGGGATAAAAACTAAGAAACCTACCCTCCAACCAATCTGGAAGACTTCTAAACTGGATGATGGGGCATCACCATTATCAGTTATGATCCAAACTGAACCATAACTGACCAATTGGCCTGGGCTCAACGAGAAGCCATAAACATCCATTGTTGCTATAAATCCATAGCGGACTTTATATGTGTTTGTTATATACCCAGCCCTCTGGGAAAAAAAACAACAAAAAATTAGTTACATAAATAAGTAAAAAGACAATAAAATTATTTTTTCCTCTGAATTTTTCCCTATCTCTTTCATGCTTTTAAGTTTTGTCATCTCCCTTATATGCACTGGAGTTCTCATTTTGAACCACTCTGTCCATTCAATTAGTTGAAAAACTTCTTATAAAATATAATTACTAAGGCGAAAGCTTCAGTCATAGTTAATTGAATGAGAGAGTCATTTTAAAATCAAAGATTAAATTTTTTAAAAGGAATTACAATCAAATTTAATGAAATTTAAAAGAGAGAAGTTGCACAAATAATAGTTTGCTTTTCCTATGTTTCTTCTCCTTATAAACCAGAAATTTTTACTTTTAAAACAACTTCAATCAAAATTTTAATATATCTCCATGGTGAGAGATGGTCAAATACCATTTAAAATCATCAATTTAAACATAAATTCAAAATTCAAATTTGCGGTAATATAATCATCTCCTTTGTTTTTAATCTAAAATTGGTTTTGCCTTGAGAATTATACCTTTCAAGTTAGCTTCTATGTAATGAGGTAGTCATTAAAAAAAAATCTAATGACAACTAATGGAATGGGCATAGAGTAGATCAAAATGAAAACTATAGGCATATAAAGGAGATGACAAAACATAGGGGTATGGACATAACAGTGCAAAGTTTTAGGGGCACACAGAATTTTCTCCAACATAACACCGTATGGTACTAGGCAATATTAATTCTTGTGTGTCAATGTATTTATTATAACAATGGAAGGAGATGACTAAAACGAACCACCATATACCCACCATGAGCATAATTATTACTACATTAATATAAAAATAAATACACGTACCTAATTATAATGGGATCAGATAATAACGGGTTTGATCAATGCAATTATATCCAAACTACAATTATGTCTATAGCAAAACGTGATATGTATGTCCAATGCAATAATACTATTTGTAAAAATAAATATTAGTCTTGATCCATGCAAACAACTGACCTCATTACCCTTCTCATGATTGATGTAGTATCCATTAACGAGCTCTTTGCAGACCGCTGTTCCTCCCATTGCACCAATACATTTGCCCTGATAAACCAATCCCAAGAGTATATATGATTTGTAGATAGAAATATGAACAGATCGATACTGCATGCAAGCCGTGCAGCTCAAAAAACCGAAAGCAAATCAGCAAATTAATGTTAATTAATTGTAGTGTACCAAATGTACCGCTTGGATTGTCGAAAAGACCCGGCTTCCATTGCCAGATGCAAAGGAAAGAAGCAAGAAGCAGGTCAGAAGAACGCCGACGAAGAGAACTATGGCCATCTCGGTGGTCAACAATAGGTG
>CM020183.1:27421554-27435900 GCA_009805545.1 Oryza longistaminata
TAGCTGAGTGGCTGACAATCGGAACATTTTTTTAAAAAAATTAAGACAATAAGAATTTTTAAAATTTTAAATTTTAAAATTAATTTAAGGATATTTTTAACGTATTTTTTTTCAAAATATGTATATATAATTTTTACTTATAAATTTTGGAGAAAACATTTTTTTAAAAAAAGCGTGAAGAAATAATCCAATGAATAAGCTAAAAAGAAAGCATTTGTCACGTAGCATTTGTAAGTTGTGACGATGCAAAGGAAGGGAGATAACGACATAACGTAGAAGAGAGGGATGCATGCATGCATTGACATCCATTGATCCTGCACTATCTTATGGTCAGCTTAATACGGAATATCTTAAGTATAATTATAATGTTTGACAGTGTTACGGTAAGACATATCTCCTTTACGTGAATTTATAGCGTATGGAGATACTACACACCTAATATTATATGGAAAAATATATTCAAATACGGGAATAAAATGAGTCAGAAAGGAAACTACTTTCATGGGAATAGAAGACTTAAAAGTCTGACTCGGAAAAGGCAAGGTCTCCTCGGCCCATATCCTAATATGGTTCTTCAAGTTCTACTTGGAGAAGAAGACGCCCTACCATATAAATATACCGCCTCCCACGAGGGGAGAGCATAGAATCACAACCTTAATTAACTAGACCCACATTAAGATATAGCCAGGAGGAAGACAAGCCCTAATCATCGACATCTACTCATCGAGACGTACTCGACGTATCCTAGTTGGCGGGTTAGAATAGCTAACTTGCTCCCCATTGTAATCAATGTGATACTCTCCACATACACACACACACATACATATATATATTCTTGTGAAGGAAAAGAAAGATTAATGCGTCATAAGTGGGGCGCCCGATCACCACGTGGACAGTCCAGATCAATCCAAAGGGGATCAGACGGCCATAGCAAGGACAGTCCCCGCTGGCCATTCCGACCAAGAGGTGGTGGCACATAAAGCCCGATGGTCACCGACAACGACCATCCGGCACGAGAGTGGGATGTGGCAAAGAAAGCCAGGGAGGGAGATGGAGTACTTACCGAGAGCATGGGAGGTAGATAGGACGAAGGGAGCACACCGATGGCGAGGGCTCTCGGATTGGCGACAATGGTAGCAGTATGGTTCATGCTAGGCACAAGAAGAGGGGTTAGGGGATCTTGAGGTGGCTGGAAACTGCGGAGAAGGACGACCGGAGGCTGGTACCGAGGGCGGTGCTCACCTTTCTCGAAGAGGATGGAGTTTCGGTTGTATTTGGCAAAGGCAAAGAGGCACCGAGGTACGTGGAGAGCTTACGAAGCCAGCAGAGCAGGTAGAGCAGCCTGACATGGCTCTAATCGCTAGCGGCAGGTGGCTGGAGGCGGCAATCGACGGTGGTAACTTGGGCTCATGGAGAAAGAGGCATTCCGGTGGCCTCTGACTTCGAAGAAGGGGACACCAGCCTACAGCATGGCATGGCTAGTCACAGCCGCAAGTGGCAGCTGGATGCGGCGAAGCTAACATGACGTGGTGAGGAGAAGGTTATAGGCACGGGGAGCTCGAGCGGGAGTAGGAAAATGAGAGACGGAGGTGAAAGGGCCTTGATGTCGCCTAGAGGAGGAGAGGATGAATAGGTGTTCCTCAAAATATTATAACTTCATAGCATATTAGAATAAACAAAAATTTCAGTTCAAATCAGAACTTTCGGTATGGGATCATAAGTTCTGGTCTCAACCAAAATGTTCGATGGATAAAACATTTATCTATGAAATTGTAGCTCAAATAGACAATATGTATATGAAACAAAAGGTGACAAACAAGGTATCTAAATAAGATATATGGCTACCAACTAGATCAAATAAGAATATAAATAGACCGTGCAAAAATAAGCTTAAGCATAATATTAGTAAAGGCAAGAAAGGGCAAACCAAAAGAGAAGACATGTGATTTAATTCCTGATGTTCGGATCTACTGATCCTATACGTTTTTGTTGAGGGCCACAAAGGCTAGGTCTCTTTCAAATTTTTTCCTCATGAAGTTGCACAAATACACTCCTCGACTTCACTTTTGATTTCTTCCATTGCAAAGGTGGAATCGAAACCTTCACAATCTTTTTGTGGTACACCACAACCTTGGGTGCTCACCGGCGACACCTAGCCGTCTAGAAGGCCTTAGTCTCCAAAAGTAATGAATTCAACAATTATTTTTGGGGGACGAATCTAGAGTTATTTAGATTTATCGAATATTTTACTAGGGGTCATGCATGGTGATGTAAATTTTATATATGCATACATGACTATCTGAGAAGTTCAAACAGAGGCAACCAAGTAAACACGTTAGGTGAAGAAAGTAAAGCTAACAACATGGTCACAACTCAACCTCGCCAGGAAAAGAGCTCAATCGGCCGGCAACAAATACAAACCTATGAAAACAGAACTACAACCATAATAAAGTTTGATTTTTAAAATTCTAATGATAATAAAGAGTAGGGGTGACAGGTGGGCTGTAAAGGAATAGTGTGGCATAAGTTGAGGTGACTTCTAAAAACTTTAAAAACGAACTCCAATGATGATCAGGTTCGATTTTTTAAATTCCAATGAAAATGAAGATATGGACCATGGGCGGCGATGGTTGACGCAACTTATAAAAACTATAAAAACGTAAACCCTAACGAGAATCAGGTTCAATTTATTCTAATGATAATAAAGAGGAGAGACGACAAGCTGGTTGTAAAGCAGTAGGGCAGTGTCGATTGACGGAATCTCTAGAAACTATAAGACGAAACAAGACCGAGGAAATGTTTGATTTTTAAGGTCACAAGAACAATAAATAGAAATGGTGGCGAGCCAGACAAGCAGTGGAGTAGCAATGGTTGGTGTGACTTCTAAAGACTACAAAATTATAAACATAATAATGATAAGGTCCAATTTTTTGAATGATGTGACAACGAGTTGACTATTTAATACATTTTAAAGAAAATGATGTCTAAATAGATAGATAATTTTGTATCAGGTGATATAATTACGCGGGCCACCATACTTTTTCCCAGTGCACCATACTGGTTTCTATTATTAGAAGTTTCGTTAGAACTGCTCCTTTATTATCAGCTGTTACCATTGGGCTTCCCAACCCAATCTACAAATCACAACGACATCCAGTATATCGGATCCAATGCAGGCTTTCATCGGATGTCCTAATCAGTCAAACAAAAATCTAAATTTTAAATTTTCAAACTTAATTGTGAGATTGATTTTGAGATATTTTCAACGTAGTTTATTTTTCAGCACTGGCTTTTAACTCACCAAGAAAACACATATATAAAAATTTTACCTAAAAATTTATTTTTATTCTCTGATAAGCCGTTCCTATCGGGCCTGCAAGGTTTACAGTGTAAATGGCATAAATCACGGGAGCTCCTTCTTGGATGAAGCAGATAGACCACGACCGGGGCTTCCATCCTCTTCTACCGGACGGGTATGAGAAGGATCGTCCTTAGAGCTGGTGACTTTGTCATGTACGTCGCCGGCGATGCCTTCATTCTCTGTCACAGCGGCGTGGAGATTGTGCGAGGGCGGGCCTGGGGGCTCAATGGGTTTCTCAGGACCGTTGTGAAAGGGCTCTCCAGAAGGGGAAACCCCGTGTTGACCATCCGATGCAACTGCAACACCAAAGGTTCACTGATTAAACATGAAATCAACAAAAGAAGTAAATATATATATATATATATGGACGCTCATGTGGGATATCCAATTAGAGCTCCAAAGGTGAAGAGAAAAAAATCCCATTACAGTACTGAACATTCAGAAGGAGTAACCTATATACGTAGTCCCTCCATTTCAAAATATAAAGTAACTTTAAGATGATGTTAAGTCAAATATTTTTAACTTTGACTATTAATAGCAAAAAATATAAAAAAAATCAATCATGTGAGAATAATGTTACCAGATTTATCACTAAACAAACTATTACTCTATTTATTTAAAATAATTTATTTTTATAAATATTATTGGTCAAAATAGTACTCCCTCCGTCCAGGATTATAAGGGAGTATTCTCTTTTTAGCACTAACTAGTAAAATGGATGTAGTAATTATATGAATTTACTAGACCGCACCATGATGCCACGGGAAGGTGGTAAGTAAAATTGTAATAGAAGAATTTATATATGACTTCTCGTGATGACTTCTTCATATAGTTATAAAGATACTAAGAATAACTTTGATCATATATTTATCATTATATATACCCCATCCATCTCAAAATGTATATTAGCATTGACTTTTCAATTCGCATAACGAATGACCCATTTGTCTTATTAAAAAAATTATATAAACATAATTTATTTTGTTATAACTTGTTTTATCATCGAATAAAATATAATTTTAATTCATATCTTTACATATTTATATTAATGTTTTAAATAAAACAAATAATCAAACGTTATTAAAATGTTAACGGCACCATACATTTAAAAAAAAGGTAATCCAGCCTACCCTGTAGAGCATGTGAACCACTGTCGTCACGGGAGAATAGAGCAGCCGGAGGAGGAGGATCGCCGACGGCAATGGCAGCGGCGCCGGCGCCGCCGCCGGCGGGAGCTGGCTGGACTGCTCTAGGAGAGCTTACAGCGGCAGCTGGAGGCTGAGCTGCAGATGGAGAGCCGCTGCTATCACTAGCAGCGGCTGGGCGCTCGGTGGGCCGACGAGCAGGAGCAGGAGCAGGAGCAGGCGCAGGCGGCGGATCGGCGGCGCAGCTGTTAACAGGTGCCATTAATTGCGGCCTGTTGTTGTCCTTGATGAGTGGTTACGAGACGAGCTTCATGATGGAGCATTAATTATAGATGAAACTTTGCCGTATCAGAAGTGTCAGTCGTCAACGCCATCAGACAAGTCGTCTCTCATAACCCCTTTTGCCGTGTGTCAGACGTTGAATCGTCAACGCCTTCAGACAAGTCGTCTCTCATAGGCCGTGTTTAGATGCCGTAAAAATTTAGACAAATTTTTTTTACGTATACGAAAACACATTTAAAGTATTAAATATAGACTAATAACAAAACAAATTACAGATTCCGACTGTAAACTGCGAGACGAATCTTTTGAGCCTAATTAATCTGTCATTAGCACATATAAATTACTGTAGCACTTATGGCTAATCATGACGTAATTAGGCTCAAAAGATTCGTCTCACAATTTACAGTCGGATTGTGCAATTATTTTTTTTCCACATTTAATGCTCCATACATATGTCTAAACATTTAATGTGACAAAAAAAAGTTAAAAGTTTGAAGAAAAAAGTTGAAACATAAACACAGCCATAGTAGTACCTTCACTAGACAAGTCGTCAACGCACTGTGTTCTTCGGAAACTTAGCAGCTTCAATCTCTCGTTTTCCCCCACATACACACACATCTCATAAACCGTTAAATGACCTGTTTTTTAAGTTTCTATAAAAAAATTGCTTTAACAAATTATATTAATTCATTTTATAAGTTGTTTAAACTAATACTTAATTAATCATATGCTAATTGGTTGTTTCATTTTTACAAGCTAGGAGGGTCTTAACATCAAAATTTGGTATGTCCCGGAAATTATCATTGGCCTAGAGTCAATATCGGCTTTAGAGTTATGGAATCGGTCGATGAAAACTATCAGTCGCTAGCAGTTAGATTCTTGATGGGCTTGGTTAAGAAAATTAATCAATTAAAGGAAACTTATCCAGAAAAAACTGAGTTCATGGACGATGCAGTTTCCTTTTATTTTTAGGAAAGATTGTTTAGAATCTGATCATGACTTTTATCTTTTATTTTATCTTTAGGAATTTTTGTATCTTGTCTAATAAAAGATAGTATCTACCCATGGGTATAAATATGTACACCCGGGGTCTCTGTAATCTATCTCCACATATCAATATACTTTCGACGCATCCCCACACTCTTTTCCGAGGTTTTTACGCGGGGTTGCATCGGCTTCGATCTCCGGCGAAGAGGTTTCTGCCAGCCCTGGTGAATTTATCGGCTACATCGGTGTTGTTCAAGGATGCATCGCTTCTATCTCTTGGATCACTATGGTTCAGTTGATTTGTCTGTCTATTTATCATATATCTTAGCTAATCTAAGTTGATAGTCCTGTTTACTTATATCGGTCGGGCCTTTTCAAGGTTTTTGTTGATATCGGCTAAACAATTTCTATCAATTTAGATTAGTTAGGATATCCACCACCTTGAAAATCTATTAAAAGCTCAATTGTTTAGATTTTATGTTTCCTTTCATACTTAGTGCTGCACCAATTGAGTTTGACCTACTAAGTCATGCTTGGAACCATAAAAACTAACTTGCTCCTTGATTGCCAATAAGGGTAGCATTAAGATTTTAGCCGATGAGTTATCTAATTATTGCATCAGCTAATAAGGATTATATACAAGTTGATTTTAGTCGATTGCAGCAAAGCTGATTGGTTTATTACTTCATTATATTATCATCGGCTGATTGGTTGATTGCTCAAGTTTTTCCATCATATTTACATCATCATTTATCCAAGTGTTAGAATCTATATCGGACATATAACCGATAGCTCAAAACCCTATCAACATCTGCTAGCATCGTTACATCAGCTTGTTAGCCGATTGGCTCTTTGATCATCAATTTATATATCTTATCAGTTGCAGGATCAAACTAACTGGCACGTCCACATCTCATCAAAATTCAGGACTTGCACTGGAGTTAAGCAAATCTCTCGGGCCTTCATGTGTTTCCACATAGTTCACGTCAATGCAGATTTGGCATCCCCGGACACGGATTTTTCATCAACAGTGGGAAGGTATCCAATCATAGCTGCCGAACACAACCTTAGTTATCTTAGTCAAACATTTACATCTTTACCATTTATCATGTGCTTCAATAACTTATATAGTTATCATGTGTATCTTTGGATTCACCAGGACAAATACTAAATCTATTTTACTCCTTCTGAACTGTTTCGTATCACTTAATTAAGCGTTCTAAACTACTATGTTCTCTCATTTTAACAACACCACCCCAAAAAAAATCCCCACCACACATAACTCTTCTTTATTTCTCTTTACATGAGTCGTATTTTAAGTTGAGTTATTTAAAACCATACATGATACCATTATCAAAGTTCCAAAATATTTTTAAAAAAATCATGATTTTTTGCTTCAAATTTAAAACCTTGATATTTAAATAAATCTTAAAACCTATGCAAATAGTGATAAAAATAAAAATATTTAAGTGGTAGGTCTTTTCGAATGAAATTAATGGTTAAAGATAAAAAAAAGTTTACTTACGACAAAGCTATACTAAATGAGAAGTAACGAATTGGATGGAGTACTATAAACCACGCGTTTAGATCGTGAGAACAACATTACTACGGTCAGTCAAAGTCTTCTTTTTTTAGGGGGAGAAAAAACAATCAAGTCAAATGCGATTGGCATCTCGTTATCAAATGTGACGATGGCTGAAAAAAAAAAATGGCGCATGTTCCATCGAGTGACATTAGCATTGACTAACAGATTTCGCCAAGTCAATCCTAGATTAGTTTGTTATTCGGTAATCCCTTCGTCCCAAAATATAGTATAGACAGAACAGAGTAATATGTCTCATCCAAGTAAAACTCTTTATATTTTGAGACGGAGGAGTACTAGAAGTACACAGTATACTGCGTAGTACTCTTTCTCCACTTAAGTAAGAATGATAGGACCAAAAAGGAAAAGACTAGTGGCTCAGTTGGAAATAAATAATTGGATAGATAGTTGTTACGGATTATCTATTTGAGTATAGTGATAAAGTAAACATTTTAATAAATAAACTTAACAACTAACTTAAAATGATCTTGGCAAAACAGTAAAAAATATTTTTTTAAAAAAAAATGTGTTTTTAAAGTATGGGACAAATAATCTGGTTCAACGATACAATACGTAATATTAACAACTTGTGCTTCCTCCGTTTCAACTTTGAGTACTGATAGCTCTTAAATAGTTATAATATTATAAACTAGAGTTTAATGCATATGTTTAGAATTTAATATGCTTTAATAATATGGTAATTTTAATTAAGCATTTAGAAAAACTTTAAAGAAAATGGGTTGTCAAAAGTTTGAAGATTAATGGTGTACAATAACCATTATTTGGAAAGATGAGTGAGTAAATTTCAACTCTCACACCGTCACACGTATTTGGTGTGCCGAATAGTCGATGGATGACGGATGTGGAAGTGATTATCGACCCTTTTTTTTTTGCTAACCTTCCAAGTAATTTAGCTCAGACTTTGTACCCTCACAGTGACTTGTACAAGCGTTTACTCCAACTACTCCCAAACAATTCAAGCCACTTTTTAGACTTCTCTTCAAAAAAGAAACTTTTTGGACTGGGATAATTCAAGCATGTTCAGTTCCAACTTCTACAAAAGCGTGCATCATACCATCCACCAAGTTCCCACCATTCTCTCAAAAACGATATTAGCTTTAATTTAGAGTTTACAACAGCAATGGCTGCTTTGAGAGTCTTCTCTACAGGCGTCATTTGCCATCTTATATTTCATTTCCTTTTCTTCCAGCCATTAGCCATTAGTGATGAAACTGAGACTGATCGTCAAGCTCTCCTTTGCTTCAAGTCGCAGCTCTCAGGTCCAACTGGAGTTCTAGCCTCATGGAACAATGCATCATTGTTACTCTGCAACTGGAATGGAGTCACATGCAGAAGGAGAGCTCCTCGCCGTGTTATCGCCATTGATCTCCCATCCGAAGGCATCATAGGCTCAATATCACCTTGTATTGCCAACATCACCTCTCTTACAAGGCTGCAACTATCAAACAATAGCTTCCATGGCGGCATACCGTCTGAGCTTGGCTTCCTGAACGAACTCCATAACCTCGACCTCAGCATGAACTCTCTGGAAGGT
Source organism: Oryza longistaminata (assembly GCA_009805545.1). NCBI lineage: Eukaryota > Viridiplantae > Streptophyta > Magnoliopsida > Poales > Poaceae > Oryza > Oryza longistaminata. Next base: position 27,430,467 of record CM020183.1, read on the forward strand.
AACATACCATCAGAACTCTCTTCATGTTCACAACTTCAGATCCTAGATCTGCAGAACAATTCCCTGCAAGGTGAGATTCCACCTAGTCTAAGTCAATGTGTGCATCTTCAACAAATTCTCCTTGGCAACAACAAGCTCCAAGGGAGCATCCCCTCTGCTTTTGGGGACCTTCCTAAACTGAGTGTACTTTTCCTGGCAAACAACAGACTTTCAGGTGACATACCACCCTCTTTGGGTAGTAGCCTTACACTCACATACGTCGATCTTGGGAACAATGCTCTCACCGGAGGGATCCCAAAGCCCATGTTAAATAGTTCCTCTCTCCAACAACTCATTCTCAATAGCAATAGTCTCAGTGGAGAACTCCCAAAGGCTCTACTCAACACATTGTCACTTATCGGCATTTACCTCAACCAGAATAGCTTTATCGGTTCTATACCACCTGTTACAACCATCTCTCCACAAGTTCAATATCTCGATTTAGGAGAAAATCATCTCACAGGAACAATACCTTCCTCTCTGGGGAACCTTTCCTCCCTACTTTATCTTCGACTTTCACAGAATTGTTTAGATGGGAGCATACCAGAGAGCTTAGGACATATTCCAACGCTACAGACGTTGCTGTTGAATTTGAACAATTTCTCTGGGACGATTCCACCACCCCTCTTCAATATGTCATCCCTGACATTTCTTACTGTCGCAAGTAACTCACTCACCGGAAGATTACCTTTAGAGATCGGCTATACACTCCCAAACATTGAAGGCTTGATTCTATTAGCAAACAAGTTTAAGGGCTCAATTCCAACCTCTCTTCTCAATTCAACCCATCTACAACGGAGGGCGGTAGTGGTCATCGGCTTCTAATACCCAGTAGAAATCACCTGATATCTGGTAGGTATCGCCTAATACCCCGCAAGTATCACCTTCTACGTGATAAGAATCGCATGATACCTAACAGATATCACTTGATACTTCGCAAGTATCATATGATACATGATAGGAATCGTCTGATACCTTGTAGGTATCACCTGATACCTTGCAAGTATCGCAAAAGGATTCCGTTATATAGCAGCCCCCTTGGTTGCTCCGTTTTTACATGCTAGGAGGGTGTCAACGCCGAAATTTGGTGTGCCCCGGAAATTATCATCAGCCTAGAATCAGTATTCGTTTCAGAGTTCTTGAATAGGTCGATGGGAACATCAGTCGCCAACAGTTAGATTCTTGATGGATTCGGTTAAGAAAATTAATCAATTAAAAGAAACTTATCCAAAAGAGACTGAGTTCAAGGACGATGCGACATGACAGTTTATCTATTAATTAGGTAGAGTTAGTTATTTCCTTTTACTTTTTAGGAAAGATTATTTAGAGCCCGATCATGACTTGTATCTTTTATTTTATATATAGGAAAGTTTGTGTCTTGTCCAATAAGGGCTAATATCTACCCATGGGTATAAATATGTACATTTGGGGTCCCTGTAATCTATCTCCACATATCAATATATATACTAGGTGACAACTGTAGCAGCATATAACGTAAAAGTTGCAGTTTTGTAATAATTTCCCACGCTATTATCGCAGCAAACTGAAACATGTCGCTAATATTGCAGCAAACTGATAGTTTTGTCACTAGAGTTGTAGTTCTCCGAAATTTACTCTTATATTATCATTGGTTGATTGGTTGATTGCTCAAGTTTTTCCATTGTATTTATATCATCATTTATCCAAGTGTCAGAATCAATATCGGACATATAACCAATAGTTCAAAACCCTATCGACATCTGCTAGCATCATTACATCAGTTTGTTAGCTGATCGGCTCTTTGATCATCAATTTATATATCTTGTCAGTTACATGATCAAACTGACTGGCACGCCCGCATCTCATCAAAATTTACGACCTGCACTGGAACTAATCAAATCTCTCAGGCCTTCATGTGTTTCCACATAGTTCACGTCAACGCAGATTTGGCACCATCGGTGGGATGCGAATTTTTCATCAGCAGGGGAAAGGTATCCAATCGTAGCTACCGAGCACAACCTTAGTTGTCTTAGTCAAAACATTTATATCTTTACCATTTATCATATGCTTCAATAACTTATATAGTTTATCATGTGTTTCTTTATATTCACCATGAGAAATACTAAATCTATTTTACTCCTTCTGAACTGTTTCATTGTATCACTTAATTAAGCGCTCTAAACTACTATGTTCTCATTTTAACAACACCACCCCAAAAAAAAAAATCCCCACCACACATCACTCTTCTTTATTTCTCTTTACATGAGTCGTATTTTAAGTTGAGCTTTTTTTAAAAGCCATACATGATACCATTATCAAACTTTTAAAATATTTTTTAAAAAATCATGATTTTTTTTGCTTGAAATTTAAAACCTTGATATTTAAATAAATCTTAAAACCTATGCAAATAGTGATAAAAAATTAAAAATATTTAAGTGTAGGTCTTTTCAAATGAAATTAATGGATAAAGATAAAAAAAAGTTTACTTACGACATTAAATGAGAAGTAACGAATTGGATGGAGTACTAGAAACCACGCGTTTAGATCGTGAGAACAACATTAATACGGTCAGTCAAAGTCTTCTTTTCGGGAGAAAAATCAATCAGGTTAAATGTGATTGGCATCTCGTTATCAATGTTTGAAGCCATGGACGATGGCTGCAAAATAATTTGGCGCATGTTCCATCGAGTGGCATTAGCATTGACTAACAGATTTCGCCAAGTCAATCCTAGATTAGTTTGTTATTCAGTAATCCCTCCATCCCAAAATTGGCGGACCCAGAATTTGAATCTAGGGTAGACCTAGCCAAAAAAAAAAATTCCAAATACAATACAATATGATTCGACATAAAATCTGGTAAACGATACGGTATATAACTTTAAATGGTTCAATACAAATAGAAAATAACAAATAAGTTTGAATCTTACCTAAATGACAATGTAAATTGTGTCTTCATCAATTGGAGCATCATCTACAGCAGGAACATTCTACAGCAGGAACAGACGACCCTTCATCCACTGGTGGGATTGGTAGATCACAAGATGCAACTTTTTTTTGCTTCATGCTTCTGAAAAAGTAAGGCAATGCTTTCTTATCCATATGCCTCAATCTCCTGACAACCATCAAACCATGTAAAAATGTCATATGATTTTTATTGTTGCACACAATTTTGTGGTAATCTATTGATTTGGCATACGACTAGAAATCTAAAACTTGATTATTGAAGGGGATAGTACTGGTCGTCTACTACTACTAGAACTCTAGAATGGGGGGAGGGGCTGAGGAAGTGCTCACTGCTCATCGAAGAGGGAGTGACGCCGGGCGCTGGCGGCGCCACGGCGGGCACGCACGTCGGGCGGAAGGCCGCCAGCTGGACACGGCCATGCGGGACACAGCGCGGGTGGCGCGAGTTCGCGACGGGAAGGCGCTTAGGTGGCAGGCCCACGCCGAAGGCTAGGGCGCGCCGGCGAGGGCGGAGAGGGCGCGAGCGGCGGCGCGGCCGCGCGAAGCCAGCGGCGCCATGGCGGGGCGCGCCACGTCGGGCGGGAGGTCGCCGGCTAGACGCACGCGCTCACGGCGCGAGTCACAACGGAAGGCGAGCAGGCCCAGGCCGGGGCGCGCCGGTGAGAGGCGGAGCGCCACTGCACCGTCGTAGCCTCGCGGGACGTGACCACACGGGAGCGCCGGAGCGATGGCGTCGCTGCCGACTGCCGTGCTAGCGCAGTGGCGCCGTCGGGAGCAGGGGCGTAGCCAGCTGGTGGTCCATATGGGCACAGGACTACCCTAGATTCTAGCCTAGAGACCTTAATCCCCACTATCAAAATAAATTTCTTTGGCCACAAAGTTTGCTAAAGCATTTCATATTTACCTTTGAGATTTATACTCTTAAATTGATTTGCTCTTATTCAGTCTTTACAATTCATGGATCATTTGCAAAACGAACTATACTTACTGATATATCATGCTTCTTAAACTTCTTAGTTAGCCTGACAACTCTAGAGTGTTATATATTTGTTATTGCATTTTTGTCAAGTTTTGAGTTTGTTTATACAATTAGATTAGAGCTAGCTGTCTTTTTTTTCTGTCATGGTGTTTATGTTATGATGGTTTATTCGAATTAGGCGGTCTTTAACAAATTTTGTAAATGCATATTAGATAGTATGGTGATATTAAAATTGTGGTATAAGTAGACACGACCAGAGACAAATTTTGTAAATATTGTAGTATAACTTGTTTTTCATCATTCTTTTTCTATCTACTGGGTACTTGGTCACACCTAATTTTTTTTTTGTCCTCCGTCACGGGAAATAGGACTACCCAACGAAAAATTCCTAGCTACGCCACTGGTCGGGAGTGGACTAGGAGACAGGGAGAGACGGAGAATGAGAGGCCAGGACTGGAGAGTTAGGGTTTTTTTTGTTAGGCCATACTTTTTTGATGGGCCAAGAAAAATGAATATCTAGTTTTTTCTAGGCCAAATTCTAGGGTAGTCCTGGGCCTACATGGACTACCCTTTGGGTTCGCCACTACCAAAATATAAAGAGTTTTGGTTAGGACATATCCTACTATTACAAATCTGGACAAACTGATGTATCTCATCCAACCAAAACTCTTTCAGCCCCATTGTTTCGCTTATTTGTGGAATAAGCCAAACGGCATATTTGCAGACTAAAAAGTAAATTGTGAATAAACTTTTAATATATGTTCTTAGCGATCTAAAAGCAAAAGCTGAAAAATAAACTTCGATGAAAAAAACCCCAAAATCAGTTCCAAATTTAAGGTTGAAAATTCAAATTTTGGCTGATAAACGTAAGCATAAGCGAAAAGATGAGGCCCTTTATATTTTTTAAATGGAGGGAGTACTAGCAGTACTTAGTATACTGAGTAGTACTCCTACTCCACTTCAGTAAGGATCATAGGACCAAAAGGAAAAGACTAGTGGCTCAGTTTGAAGTAAATTATTGGATAGATTGTTGTCACGGATTATCTATTTAAGTATAGTGATAAAGTAAATATTTTAATAAATAAACTTAACAACTAACTTAAAGTGATCTAGACAAAACAGTAAAAGATATTATTTTTAAAATAATGTACTTTTAAAGTATGGGACAAATAATCTGGTTCAACGATCCAATACGTAATATGAACAATTTGTGCTTCCTTCGTTTCAACTTCGAGTACTGATAGCTCTTAAATAGTTATAATAATATAAAGTAGAGTTTAATGAATATGTTTAGAATTTAATATGTTTTATTAATAATATGGTAATTTTAATTAAGTATTTAGAAAACCTTTAAAGAAAATGAGTTGTCAAAAGTTTGAAGATTAATGATGTACAATAACAATTATTTGGAAAGATGAGTTACAGTAAATTTCAACTCTCACACGTATTGGTGTGCCGAATCGCCGATGGATC
>CM020183.1:27435925-27500940 GCA_009805545.1 Oryza longistaminata
ATTTTCAGTGTCACCAAGAGAAAAAAAGAATATGCTAACTATGTTGTACGTTGTCATTTTCTTTTCTGAGCGGTGTCTATAATCTTTATAAGATGTAGTTTCCTGTGGTACCTTACATATGTGACTAATGGAGCAGAATAAGAACTCTGGCAACTTGCGTTTCAGCATTTTTCTGTCCCAAACATATTTATCACTTACCTGTAGCATACTACGCACAACTTTTGGGTTTCGGTCCTACACTATCTTGTCCTGATTGTAATCTCAGAAACAATATTATAGAGGGAAGAGAATTTTATAGGGTAGTTAAGTTTACTACGGACGATTTTAGTTCTATCGGTATTACCATTGTAACTCTCACTTTCTGACCATATGCTTAGGGCTTACAAACTCTTGGAATTATCTCATCACTAAAATTATCTTCACCAATTCTACAATCACTAACCTCTGTTGTAGTTCTAGTCGCCTTCGCACTATGTTTCGCTTGAGCATTGTAGTGAATACAACGCAAGAGACCCAATACGAGGTCATTTAAATGTCTCAAAAAGAGACTTAGAACCTCGAATAATTAAACTAGCTTTTAAAAAATAAAATATCTATCTTCTGGAAATGTATATTATCGTCTGCTCATTATAGCAGACTTACCTTACATAAAGTCATAGGGCTGGTATATAATAGAATAACCAACTCGGTTACCCAGATGAAAAAACCCAAAATAAGTTCCAAATTGTTGAGGCAGGGATTAAACATAACTCTTGCTGCTCAGAATTTGGGGTCGCACGTGGTGCATATACATCAAGAGTCTACAAGCAAACAAATGAAGACGTTAGAACAAGTCTAAAGTAGAGAGGGCCCGTTTGACTTCTCTGATGTTATATAATTGTATTATATAAAATTGCGAGGGCAAGTATCCTCTTTCTGCTAGACAAGCTCAGATGGACTAATTATTGATCAGATATGTAGTGAAGTACTTGGAAGATAGGTTGAAGACTCGCCACTCCACTTCATAGGATCAATAGGACCAAAAGGAAAAAGACTGTGGCTCAGTTTGAAATAATTATTGGATAGGTTGTTTTTGTCACGGATTATCTATTTAAGTATAGTGATAAAGTTAAATATTTTAATAAATAAACTTAGACCACAAACTTAAAGTGATCTAGACAAAACAGTAAAAAGATATTTTTTAAAAATAATGTACTTTAAAGTAAGGAACAAATAATCTGGTTCAACGATCCATAGTAATAATGAAACAATTTGCGCTTCCTCGTTTCAACTTTGAGTACTGATAGCGCAATTCTTCAAAACGAAAGAGTTTATAGCAAGTATGAGTATAAGAATTAAAAGTAGGAGTAGCTTCTATAGGGTTAAAATGTTGTAGCTGATTGTTACTAATATATGCTTTAATTAATAATACGCGTCATTAATTAAGCTAGTTTCCTGGCTAGAAATGAAGAACCAAGCTTTCAAAGAAAATTGAAAAATGAATTTGTTCGAGATCAGAGCTCACTTTGGGGACAAGGATTTCATCGAGGATAGGCATATGTTATATCACAAATTAGTGAATGAAATGTATGCACACGATGAGTACACACAATAGGGTATACATTATAGTCATAACCTCTTCGAACGACGAATAAGTCTTTGGTGTGTCACGCCGGCACATCAGTGCGAGATAGTAGATCACGAGATGTGAGAAGCATAAGTCTGAATAATAGCGCCTCGCGATTTTTGTTTTAGAGAAGCTTGAGAGAGTCACAATTATGATACTCTCAGACTTAAGAGAGGAGTCAGCCCACATACTAAGCAAACACATCGATGAACTCCTATGTAAACACCAGCGTGTCCTCCCAAGGTTACTTCGCTCCTATATATGCATACTATTGTCGAAGACTCATTTGTCCGTGAGTGTGTGACTCACAGTATGGGGTTCATTAGCACTATTTTGTAACCTTACATAAATATAACCACAGTAGACGATGTTATTTTCTCACACATGGGATAATTTTCTGATAGCACATAGTGCAATACACAGTTCAGAGACCTTCCAAACCTGTCTCAAATCAGTAAGTCGCGCTGCCAAAAGCAACCGCATCGCATCAGGCTCCTTTTTGGCACAAGTTCCGCAACCAAGTGTCTCAAATGGACTTGGAAGTTCGAAAAACAGACATTACACAGTAACAATGGGCTTCTAGCGTTTGAGTAGTGAGTACTTACTCTACCAGCTGCGGTCATTTGCCTTCTTATATTTACACATAATCCACTATTTCTTATGCCAAAGTGACGAACGAATGTAAGAGCCATGGCTTCATGTATGGAGATGGTATGACTGAGAACGTAACTGATCCGATCTTAGCGAGCACCGCTCTCCTTCTTGCTCTGCTCATCAAGTCCACGCATGTCTACTCAAGCAGGCGGATACCACAACACATAGTAATAGGTGCTCCTAGCCTTCCCTCTTGCGGATTGGATCAAGGTGCCATGATCAGCCTTTGCTTCAACCTTATGCCGAATTCATGTCATCTCTGCATCACACCTGGCATGGAGCGAGTCGACTTGATGGCACACAGAGCCTCAAGCGGGGAGGAGCATGAGAGAGCAGCCACTTCCCTAATTCGAGCGTCCGGTGGTGGAGTAATCTGACGCATTTGAGATATGAGCCCACTTCTGCGTCATGGCCCGAGTATACAGACTGGCACATTCTAACTAGGACATCGAGATCTATTTCCACACACCTTGCTGAAGCTTAACGACAGTGATGGCTGGCCAAAAACAGGAGTGGGCAGGCGAATGAAACAACTGCCAGTACCTTGTATTCATAGATATCGGACCAGAATTCCCAATACAATCCAACCATGCTCTTACAACAAGGCTGCAACTTCATAGTTACTCAATTATTGTAATCGCATTCGCGGCGGGGCATCCGGTGCTGCAGGGAGCAGTCGAGTGATGATAACCCTCCAAATGCTGAATGCCACCGTCTGAGCTTGGCGTTCCTGAACTGCCGGAACACGTATATGTTGCTCCGGAAACACTCCGAGACCAATCTCGCATAATAGCATGAAACTCTCTGGAAGGAGAGTACACTCAATACTCAGATCAGAACTCTCGAGCATTCATCTCGCTATCAGACACCTTCAGATCTCTCTAAAGATCATGTCCCACATAGCAATTCCCTGGCATCCAGGCTTCAGATTAGCGCCCTGATCGCTTAGTCTCAGTATGCAGAGCTCAATACGCTTGTTACCTATTTCTGAATGTTCTCTTCAAATACCCAGCATTTCTCACGTATATGGTGTTACATACCACACACACAGCGTCGATAAAGCATTATGCCTCCCTGCGTTGGGCTATTGGACCTTCCAATGGGACGTGTACTTTACTGCGGGCTTCAACAGACCCTTCAGTGACATACCACCACTCTTTGGGTAGCAGCCTTACACCACATACGCAATACTACCTTGTATATAATCATACGTCGATTCATGTTGTTAGGTAGAAAACCATATACGCTACTCAAAGTGCTCGTCTCTGGAATGTTAACTACCCGAGGGACTCGTACAAACAAGGCCTGCACTAGTTGAATAGATATTTCTCATTGATTCGTTTATCAATTCTCTCCTGTCGGAACACAACCAATGACACAGCACAAATTCACAGCTAGACTACTTAGTCACGCAAAGTCTCAGTGTGAGCAACTCCCAAAGGCTCTACTCCAACACGAGTTGTCCACTTAAAACTATCCTAGTGCATGATCTTACGGCTTATGTTGTGTAATTTGTTTTACAGCCATGTTTATCATCAGGACCAGGAACAACTTCCTTCTATATTTCACCAAAAATGTTAAATACAACCGTGTAAAATCTCTTTCCGCATGCAGCTCAATGTCACTTGGGATCTATATGGTATCTGAGCTAAAGCGAAAGTAAAATCATGAGTACTCACAGTTAATAATATACCCTGTGTCCCTAATCTCTTGGGAGGGAATACCCCTTTCCTCCCTAGAGAATTTACGGACTTCTGTCTCTCAACGAATTTTGTATGCTATTAGATGTGCTGTTTTATAAAGCCCAATTATCCTAGTGGAGTATGTGTACGTTTAGGACACATATATTGCCCAATGTCTTTGTTAGCATTAGGGCTCGATCCAGCTTAATGCTTGTCTGTCTAAGATACTAAAACAGCGTTTGCTTTTGTAAATTCAATGTTGATAAAATAATAACTAGAAAATACTACTTCATGCTATATTATTTCTCCTGGGAAAATAAATTACACCGAATGATGTTGACTCTCTCTCAGCACACCCTCGTCTATCAATTTAGTCTTATGGTTAAAATATCATATGAAACACATACATAATTGTACGAAGAAGTATATTTCTTACTTTTCTTGATGCAATTAGAATATATCTATCTCATCATTATCGAGCTATCGGAGAAGATTATCCTTAAGTCAAGATTCATACTAACACTACACCATATTAAACATTGGTAAAAGGTAATGCATTGATTCTATAGCAATAATTCATAAAGTTTTAATACGTTTAGGGTCTTAAAAAATTAATAACAATAAGAACCTGTTTCAAATCGTGTGCCTCTCTCTAACATAGCTAAAATGTCACATTAATTTATCAAAAAACCGCGAGTGCGAGGCCAAATGTGCACACTGATCTTGAGAACCCCTAGTTGAACAACAGTAAAATCATGAGGATCCTGGTTAATGCCATCTGTTAACACATTCTTGGCTCCTTTGGAGTCGCCCAGTCGATATGGTACCAATACACTGAGCTTATTATTTGGAAGGACACACATTATGGTACGTGGCAGACAGGCCATCCATCCAGAAACAAATTGAAATCGCACAATAGGAAAAAAGGTAAAAGAAAGAAGTCAAAGGAGTCCGATTCTTCAAAGAAAGTTGGAAGATATAAAAAGAATACACAGGAGAAGTCTCACTCGGCTGTTGTCCACAATTGCACCGATACAGATCGGTCTTTACTTTACAGCCTGATGTTGGATCGCAGATCGTCTACTATGTGCTTGAATTGACGGTTGTGATTTTTTTTAAAAAAAGAAAAAAAACAAAGAAGCTCGCTGTGGTCCGTCCCCATGAATCTTCAAGGCGCAACAACGCCACGGTGCCAAAGGTCCCGTGGGGCGCAAACACTCGGCTGAATTCCGCCTAGAGGTAGTGCTCGTCGGCCGAAGCGAGACCGGCGCCGGGTGCCGGATGTGGGTGTCTTAAGAAAGGGTAATAAAATTTCGCCTGCTGAGCGCCGTATACGCCCGAAGCGAAAAGAGCTGTGGCGGCGAAACGCGGCCACAGAGATTAGCCGGGCAGAGCTCTTGCAAAGCGAGACGCTCGGCAAGCACGCTGGGCGAGTCGAGCCACAACGCAGGTTGTACATGGATTACAATCATTGACTGGGAAGATATTATCCGCGACCACTCCGCAGGTACTTGACTACAAATCGCGGGCTACAATATTTGCTATCAACATCTTTATGCCGCATTTCTGTCCTTCTGTTGCCTACAATTGAGATAAGTCGAGTTGGGGAGCATTATCTTCTGTGGGCTTGGATTAGCCATAATCGCGCACACTGAAGCAATCGAGAGGATGGTGGGAATGGCATAAACTTGTTCAGGCCCTCACAATTTAACTATCACTAACACTGGTCTTGGCTAAAAGGCTTAACTCGAAATCTGGTGAGTGGGAAGCCGATATACTTTTGCTGTGCACTTATGATTCAATGGGGGCCCATGATGTAATCTCGAAGATGTGACTATACGGTACACTCACACTAACTCTGTACACATGCTACAATACCAGCCACATCTCACCAGATAATCATGCAGGAACTATGGAGTCTCATCCATCGACTATCATTGGTCTAGTAAAATTTTCTTCTTCACTGCGCTAATGTTAGATATTCACCCTCTGGTGTGCATATGAACTGTGCTTGTAGCTTAATAATTACACATTGTCGCGGGAAAGGACATTATTCAATGAGATATGAAGAGGTAAGATGGGCACAACCGACTTGATTTGTCAAACTACTATGAAACTAAGATCTATTGTATTATGTGTTTTCTATAAACACAAAGAGGGAGTAAGAAGAATATACAGGCGTAAGCATAATCTCCATATCTTACACATTCACTTACTTTAGTCAACTCTAACATGAAATTGCCCATAAGCGTCGGTTCTTATTAGAGTTGACCTCTTCACGGAATGCGAAAGCGACCAACTTCTTTGAGGAAGCATTCCGTAAAACATATGTGAACATGTTACCAATCAAGCGATGGATGGGATATTATTCGAGGCACTATGAGACCACACTTAATAGTTCTGATTGGCTAAGATCATGGGTAGAAAACCTGAGCACACTCCACCTTAATCACCGTTGTGCCTCCTGCAATCACTCGTCTGTATGGCAATGGCATTGCGTGGCACATAGATTCTTCACGAGATATCCTACAATTTTTATCATTAACTCAAATGGTAATTACGTATCAAAGCAGTGGTGCCCAAGCGTGGGTTACCTTCCATTCTTATTACGGGCGCAGATGCTCCTATGGTTGTGATCAAAGCAACAGGAAATGGACCACTACTGTGCAACAGATAAAACTTCCACCAACCGACATGGTAGTGCGCTTACTGTCGTATTGCATAGGGATTCAAATCAAGTATGACCTCGATAGGAGTAAAGGTAAACCAATCTAGTAGGGGGCAATGGTCTCCTATCTTAGGTTCTAAGTCACTCAAACACGAATAAATAATCTCAATGCAGCGCGTAAGTGTGTCCTGACCTATTATAAATTATCTTTAACCTCTATTCCAGGTTTAGGACTTTATTGTGCCCTACTTGCCAGTGTTAACAAACATTATTTAGTTATGAATCTGCTAGCGAAATGCAAAAGGAGTAAGTACCGACACAGCTGTAGGATCACAACCACAGCTGCAATGAGCACTCTGTGGAATCATAGAGAAATATATATCGTAACGAGCTGTTTCTACATAAGGCACACAAATAGATTTCTCATACTCAACCTCTAAGCTTAGCTATTTAGATTTGTGGGCATATACATGAGGGAAATCATTTACAATTATGGGGAACAATTTAATTGACAAACAGGGCAACACTACTGCATTTTTCCTTTATCCAAAAGAAAGTGTGGTCAAAATCGACTTCTTCAGAGAATAAAAGGTAGAATGAACAACTTAACAATAATTGGGCTCAACTCTTTTTTCTCACAACCGGATTTGTGAAAACCACTTATTGATAACTCACTCGGACTAACTAATAAGATAGACCGTTTTCTAGATTAAGGCCTATAGCGCTCTTGATATATATCTTTATTGTGCATTCGATCTTGTGTATAACAATCTTGCTAGGCCAAGTCAGGCGTGTGGGATAACAGCATACGTGTTTAGCAACCATGTCACATCCAAACAAATGTCCGTCCACGAAATATCGACTCTGGGCTCAAATCACACTGTACTAATGCGCATTATCACAGCCATAGAAATCTTCGTGAACAATTATTACTCTAACTTTCTTTGTTTATCGAACACTGAGCATTAGGGATATTCAACCAAAAGCAAATTGCTACTAGGGGACAGCATCAAGGGCACGAATCATTCAATGGCATAATATAGTGTTCTTCCCCTTGATATCTTTAATCGTCACCAGGCGGAAGCCTGTTGTTTGGACTACTATGTTCATGGATTTTGGATGTAACCACATCATAGGTTCCCATTTGGAAATATGGGAACACTATAGCCTGAAGTCTGCCCCAGTTGAATCCACAGAAGAACATAGAGTAATAATTTTCACGAGATTTCGGTGGCGGACATTTTGTAGGGTTTCACACTCGGCAACAAAGCTTCTTATTAGATCCTATGGATATCAGGTTAAAAATCTTGATGGCGATATGTTCTTCCTGAAGATGCAGATTGCCCTTTTCTTTGAAAGGAAAATTGGCAGATTGCCCTTATAAACTGTTCAATGATCCTGAGCCAAGTAAGTTAGTTGAAGAGAATCTATTTGTGGCCTTTAGAACATCTTCATATGTTATGTTCCTGTGCTCATTCAGCTGTTTGTACACGTGGCTCTTCTTGCATTCTCTTCATACAATAATTTTTGCAAGGCATAATAAAGTGAAAGTGATAGCAACAATTGGTATTACTATCGTTAGGACTAGAACCAATGACCTACTATGTTCCTTTTTTTGTCAACCATTTTGAACAAAGAGGCATACCTGTGGTTGGAGTTTCTGTGCACAGATGTGTCATTTCCTTCCAATTGACACCACACTAGCTTGGCAAAAATACCACTGCTTGGCACCACTCCTGAAAATTATTGAATGATAGTTGATAGAAACTTGCAAAGAAACGCACAACGTTAGAAACTGTGGAATTTCTCCGATAAGTTGTTATGAGATATATCCATCACCTTGATGCCTAACATGTTCACAAATGTTTACGGAATGCTTCCTTCAAAGAAGTTGCTTGCATCTCAAGATGCTCTAGAACCACGCATTGACTAAGAGTGGATGGGATATCTCCAGACAATCTGTTGTATGAAATGATAAGCTTATTCAGATTGACAAGGTGCCCTACTTCATCTGATAGCTTCCGACAAGTAATTGTATGACAAGTCTAACACCATTGAAGTGAAGGAAATTTTAAAGATTGTCTCTGGTATTGTTCCATTAGTGAATTGTGAGCAAGGTTGAGTTTTCGAGTTGAGTACATACCCTATACTCAGAGGTATGCTTTCCACTCAAGTTGTTCCTATCCAATTTAGATATTCAGCTGAACAAGTTTTCCCAATGTTTCTGGATTTGACCAGAGAGTCTGTTTGAGCAAGGACAGAATGCATAATTTGTGCAAATTTCCGATTGTTAGAGGTATATTTCCAGTCAATTGATTGTAATCCATGTACAACTCAGTGAGGCTCTTAAGATTGCCTATCTCTTGTGGTATAGGTCCGGAAATTTTATTATTTCTTAGCCACAACCGTTGGAGACTACTAGATAGATTGCCAACAGAACTTGGCAGGTTTCCTTGAAGATTGTCCCATCCACATCAGCTAGTCAATCTGTGGCAATTTGAAAGTGACGAGATAAAGCCCCAGTCGCCTGCTTCTAGCATGTTTGTATGCCACATCAAGGTCCTCCAAGTTTGTCAGTGATCAAAAGGATGGCATGATCCAGTTAACTTGTTGTCACTAGGTATAGCATTTGTAGATGGGTTGAATTGAGAAGAAGGTTGGATTGAGCCCTTAAACTTTTTGCTGAATAGAATAAGCCTTCAATGTTTGGGAGTGTATAGCCGATCTCTAAAGGTAATCTTCCGGTGAGTGAGTTTTTGCCACAGAAAGAATGTCAGGGAGACATATTGAAGAGGGGGTGGTGGATGTCCCAGAGAAATTGTTCAAATTCACAGCAAGTTCTGTAGCGTTGGGAATATTGTCCTAAGCTCTTGGTATGCTCCATCTAAACAATTCTGTGAAAGACGAAGATAAAGTAGGGGGAAAGGTTCCCCAGAGAGGAAGGTATTGTTCCTGTGAGACAGTTTTCTCCTAATCAAGATATTGAACTTGTGGAGAGACGGTTTTTAACATGTGTTATAGAACCGGAAAATTGTTCTGGTTGAGGTAAATGATGTTAAGTGACAACGTGTTAAGTAGAGCTTTGGGAGTTCTCCCTGAGACTATTGCTATTGAGAATGAGTTGTTGGAGAGATGAACTATTCAACATGGGCTTTGGGATCCCTCCGGTGAGAGCATTGTTCCCAAGATCGACGTATGTGAGTGTAAGGCTGCTACCCAAAGAGGGTGGTATGTCACCTGAAAGTCTGTTTGTAGCCGAAAAAAGTACACGCAGTTTTGAAGGTCCACAAAGCAGAGGGGATGCTCCCTTGGAGTTTGTTGTGCCAAGGAGAATTTTTTGAAGATGAACACATTGACTTAGACTAGGTGGAATCTCACCTTGCAGGGAATTGCTCTGCAGATCTAGGATCTGAATTGTGAACATGAAGAGAGTTCTGACGGTAATGTTACCTTCCAGAGAGTTCATGCTGAGGTCGAGGTTCTCGGATTTCGTTCAGGAAGCCAAGCTCAGACGGTATGGCCGCCATGGAAGCTATTGTTTGATAGTTGCAGCCTTGTAGAGAGGTGATGTTGGCAATACAAGGTGATATTGAGCTATGATTGCCTTCGGATGGGAGATCAATGGCGATAAACGGCGAGGAGCTCTCCTGCTGCATGGACTCCATGCCAGTTGCAGGGTAACAAGGATGCATTGTTCCATGAGGCTAGAACTCCAGTTGGACCTGAGAGCTGCGACTTAAGCAAAGGAGAGCTTGACGATCAGTCTCAGTTTCATCACTGATGGCAAATGGCTGGAAGAAAAGGAAATGAAATATAAGAAGGCAAATGACGCCTGTAGAGAAGACTCTCAAAGCAGCCATTGCTGTTCGTTTTTGAAGAGATGGTGGGAACTTGGAGGGATGGCATGATGCACGCTTTTGTAGAAGTTGGAACTGAACATGCTTCAATTAATCCCAGTAAAAAAAGTTACTTTTTTTAAGGAAATCTAAAAAGTGGCTTGAATTGTTTGGGAGTAATTGGAGTAAACGCTTGTACAAGTCACTGTGAGGTACAAAGTCTGAGCTAAATTACTTGGAAGTTTAACAAAAAGGGGTCGATAATCACTTCCACATCCGTTGCCAACGAAACTCCATACCGGGGAGGAGTTTGTCGTCCGCCTGCGAAGATTGGTTTTCGCAGGTGGACCACATAAGGCGCCGCCTGCAAAAATCGTCTTTGCAGGCAGCGCACATAAGGACCACATGCAATAATCGCAGAGTATGGCATGAGCGGACATATCTCAAACAAGGGTGATGTCTACAGGTTTGGAATCCTTCTCTTAGAAATGGTAACAGGTAGTAGTCCTATTGATGAAAAATTTAATGGTGGAACTACCCTGCATGAATTTGTTGATGCAGCATTGTCCAATAGCATTCACGAGGTTGTTGATCCCACAATGCTACAAGATGATATCAGTGTAGCCGATATGATGGAGAGGTGTTTCGTTCCATTGGTTAAAATAGGACTCTCATGTTCAATGGCATTGCCTAGAGAGCGGCCAGAAATGGGGCAGGTTTCTACCATGATTCTTAGAATCAAACATGCAGCCTCAAACATGGGTGTCAGATGAGGCAAATTAAGATTTGGCAATTTCATGTATAGAAGAATAGTAATGTAACATATTAGTAGCTTTTCTTTTCCCTTTTTTTTTGAACCAACATAATTAGTGGCATTAGCATTCGTGCCACATTCCTTTTAACTCTTCAAATTGAATAACTACAAGCGCAGTTCAAGCAACCAGAGCTAAATCGATTAGCACAACTAGCATCAGATTGAAGCCAACTGGATGTTCTAGAGGCTGATTTTGTGTCAGATTGGGACCGAGACATCCGATTCGGGCATGAATCAAGCGCGAAATTCGCCCAATCAGAAGTAGAGCAGAGTGTAGATGGATGCACATTCAGATCGATCTAGCTAGCGCAGCCTAATCCAGCCCAAAATCCCAACCACAAATCAATCAGACAGACGGATGAGTGAATGAGCGTGTACCTCATGGTCGCGGAAGCCCTGGTTGTGGCGCCGCCCGCGTGCTGCCGCTGCTTGGACAGTTGGGCCTCGGCGGCCGCGTTTCGCCGCCACAGCTCGTTCCTCTTCGTCTCGCGCTAGCAGCCCAGCACCTCGGCCGGCACCGCCGCTCGCCGACGAGCCCTGGCAATCGCCGGTGTTGCCGGCGGTGCGGTGGATGGACGGACCACAGCGAGCTTTTTTTTTTCTTTTTTTTAAAAAAAAATCACAACCGTCAATCAAGCACAAGTAGACACGGAGGTAAAAAAGACGGTGACGGGGCACAGCGAGCTTTTTCTTCTTTTTTTTTCTTTTTTTCTCTTTGAAAGATCCTTATTACTACTTTCTTTTACCTTTTTTTTTGTCATTTTCATTTTTCTAGATGGATGACCTGCGTACTGTTACTAATAACAGAGAATTGGTACATTACACGGCGCGGAGCCAAGAATTTGTTAAGCGATTAACCAGTATGATTTGTTCGATCTTCATGCCCCTCCGTTTTTCGATAAATAAAGCCATTAGCTTTTAAGCACACGTTTAACAATTCATATTGTTTAATTTTTTAAATACGTAAAATATAAATTATACTTAAAATATTTATAGTGATAAAAATAACTCATAACAAAATAAGATAAAACAACTCATAACAAAATAAATATACTCCATAATTATGTATTTTTTCTATTTTTTAATAAGACAAATAGACAAATGTCTAAAAGTCAACAACATCGTTTATATTTTAAAACAGAAGTAGTATTTTATTTTTTTAATGAATTTACAAAGTATTAGCAGACAAGCATATGGATCGAGCCCTAATTGCTAACAAAAGACATGCTAAGTTACTAACAACCCAAAATGCTTATAAAAAGATAAGCTAATAGCAGCAATCTATTCGGTATCAATTGGCCAGATAAATGTTCATTACCATGTTTAGCAGGAAACTTAAACAGAAAGGCTCACTGCCAATTTTACACATGATTTGACCGATCTACATGGCTGTAAAACCAATACACAATCATAAGCCCTAAGACTGCCAGAGTGACTAGTAGCACTTATTTTCTGTTCAGTCATCCCAGAGATAATTTGATAAAACGAACAGGAATTTGCAACTGTACAGATTAACATCGAGAGACAGCACTAGAATGTTCATTAACATACAGGATTATATTACAAGGTAGTTATTGGATGGGTGCCACAGGAACATAAATTAACACGTGTATAAACATATCTGAGCAGGGAAAGAACATTCAGAAATGGAGCTGCTTGCACTGAGAAGCAACAGCCTCTGAGGGACAGTATGGGCATTTGAAGGGTCTGGAGCTGCTCTTTGATAGCTTCATTATCGATTGTTTCGACACAACGTGTCCGCAGGGCATCAGCATTGGAGGGTTTTCATCACTCGACTGCTCTCTGAGCACCGGACATACAAAGACAGAGTGGTACTGGAATTCTGGTCCGATATCTATGGGTACTGGCAGTTGTTTCATCGCCTGCCACTCCTGTTTTTTGGCAGCCATCACTGTCGTTAGCTTCAGCAAGGTTGGAAGTCCTTGAAAGCCAGCTGATACTGCCACACCAAGTGGGCTCTCACTAGATTGCCCCAAAAGACTGCAGAATTGATGGGTAAGCTCCTCCGCTAGCTTCTCCCAATGAGTCGATGACATGAATTCGGCATAAGGGGACTGATCAAGCCTATCAGCCCAGAGAAGGCAGGCCATTAGCTTTTGGATCTCTGCCTTGTGCAAGGATGCAAAGGGCACTAAGTGAGTTCTTGCATACTTTAAAGCCTCATCTCTACTTCCTTTTGTTAGTATCTCAACAAACTGAAGCTGATGAAGTTTCAACTCAAGCATTGAACCATTCTGCAAAAGCTGATCATGGTTCTTGGCAGCCCAACTGAGAGCAGGTTGGAGGTTTCTAACTTGCATTGCTTCAAGAATTGAATACATCTCTTGGAATTGTAGTTTCAAGTGTGCCCCATCTGATTCACCACACTCACGGACAAATGAGTCTCCAAGATCAAAAAGGCCCTGGCGGTAGAAATGATTTGCTATTATGCTGTTTATAGTACTGGCCTCAAAATCCACATTTCGATATGCTTTCGATATGTCTGGACTGAAAGACTTCTCGAGCAGCTTGAGATATTTGCTAAGTGCAACATTCAATTCCTTTTGACAACCTTCTAGTTGATTTAGTGGCGCCAATTCATTCAACTTGGCTTTCAATTCTGCCAGGACGGATGAATGGTCAGCACTACCCATGGAATCTGTATTCATCATCTGCATCTTCGTGATTGCCTGCTCAACTTCACTCACTATCTGATCAATAACTTCCTGAGCTTTAGCAGAAGAGGAAGCACGTTTTTCAATAACTCGGTCAAACGCCTCTCTTAGACTGTCAAGCTCCATTGTTGTAGACTTGTAGTGCACACTGCACCCAACTAAGCAGCAGAGTATCACTGCCCTGTACCAAGTCAAAAAACCACAGATATGTAAGTAGTTCATTGAGAAAACTTCCAGAAAGAAATTTTTTTTGAAAGATGTATGATAGAGTCTAACTGCTATTAAATCAGTCTGCGTTGAATTGCAGCAAGCATAACACAGGTTCAGAAACTGTAAATGTAAATATTTAGTGATCAAGAAGCTACAGAAAGAGTACAATGGTAAACCATACAACGGTAGGTATTTAACTTTTCTCCTTGTTTCTGAGATAAAAACATCAAAAGATTAGAACATTGTCTAGATGCTACAGGTAAGTGAAATATGTTTGGGACAAGAAAATGCTGAACGACAAGTTGCAGAGTTCTATTCTGCATAATAACAACATTAGAACACGCCAAAATGACCTAACATAGTCATATCCTCCTGACACTGAAATCAAAAGAATGGGAGGAAACGAAATGATCATGTAAGCCTGATCCCAGAATCCAAGATCACTCACAGTGCATGTGTTTCCACTACAGAGCAGAACATAAAAGGTCCATTTCAAGCTTTATATATGCATTGCTTGAACTAACTCGGTTGTTCTAAACAATCGGTAAAGAATCTCCATGTGTACGAACTGTATGCCTCAAGGACATTGCAAACATTAACCATTAAAACCACATATATGCGTGAAGGTTTCCTTCTCTCTTGATACATAACATAGCAACTACCACGCTTAATCTGTTAAAGAAACAATCGCGATAGCTTATAGAAGATGCATCGCTGTAGGAAACACATAGCTCAGTGAAGAAACAATCCATTTCACTAGTATAATAATGCAACACGATTCATGACTCTCATATTCTAAATCCAATCTAGCAACTAGCACACAGAGCCAAACGTCCAATGGAAGGCTCAATCCATCCCCCGTTGGATAATCCATACACGAAGAGAACCTATCAGTGTGTTCTATACACAAAGAGAACCTATCCTCGAGGTTCCATACGCCGGTTGAACCTATCAGTGGGGTAGTCAGGCTCGTCCTGGACGGGATGCCCCGGGGCAGCTGATTGCGGGATTAATGTCGTATTTGTAACCTAAACTCTCTTCTAAATCTCAACAAACTTCGCAAAAAAAAAAGAGAGAACCTATCAGTGTGTTCATGCTTACTACGGATTGGCGCGCCGCAAAAAGTCACAAACCGGAGCACGCGATCAGTAGACTGCACGCTCGCCTCCGCAGCAGCGAGTTCGATCTAGAACGAGGCCTCCCTCCCAGCTCTCCACCCAGCGGCTTCTCCTACGGACATGAACCCTAGGGCCCATCCACTCTCGACAAGCCACCAGCAGCGGGGCGACCCAAAGCTAACCCCGGCCGCATTCACCGACCGGATCGACCGCTCCCCCCCGCACGGAGATCGAAACAGGGGGGGGTCAGTCGCCGGGATTTCAGACTGGGGGGGAAGGGAAAAGTGAGAGCGAAGGAAGGAACCAATCGAAGGGGACGGGCCTCACCTCGGGGGAGCGGACGGATCGAGCGCAGCGCGCGGGGGGGAGTCCTCCCGCCTCGACGACCGGCGGCGGCGGCGGCGAGGAGCGGCGCTTTGGTGATGGAGGAAGTGGTGGTTGGGGGTGGGGGAGGAGAGAGAGAGAGAGACGCCGCGGTGGAGGAGAGAGAGATCGGAGATGATGGGGTTGGGGGTAATCTGGTAATTTTTGTGCGTGATTGAGTTCCTCGAGAGAGGAGAGATGGGGGAGGAGGGACGGGGCGTGACGCGTGCGCCCTAGGATGCTATTCCGCCTACGCTAACGCTAGTGGGATGATGAATGGGTTCGGGGGCTCACGGGCCGGGCTTGGGCCAACAGATAAATTGATTTGGGGTTTTACTGTTAAAAGAATTAACTGGGTCTGTTTGGGAACTTAAGATTATGATAAACAACTTGTGAGAATCTAGAAAAAAACTCAGCTTATATCCTATAGTTCATTTTCTCCATTATACAACTATGGATTCTCAGAATCTAGATAAAAATCTGGACTGTTTGGAGCTGCTAAAAACTCCCCCAAACAGGCCCATTATCTGGTTGTGATTTTAGGGAGAAAAATCGGGTTATAGTTGAGACGGTAATATAGGAGTTTTCCTAGAATTAACTAGACCAGCTACGCTAGCAACAAGTCACACGCCTCCTTTTCGCGTCACATACATCGGTGATTTTGCTTCACACTACGCCTCCTTTTCACATCAAGTCAAACTCTGATCTTCGAAGCTTCCATTTGTGTTGCAAACTTTCACCTCAAATCACAAAAAAGAAATTCTAAAATATGAAACTTTCATCTCAAATC
Organism: Oryza longistaminata; assembly: GCA_009805545.1. Classification (NCBI taxonomy): domain Eukaryota; kingdom Viridiplantae; phylum Streptophyta; class Magnoliopsida; order Poales; family Poaceae; genus Oryza; species Oryza longistaminata. The sequence continues at coordinate 27,452,342 of CM020183.1, forward strand.
ATAAACTTCCAATCCCGAACTTCCATATCAAAATCACAAAACTTCCAATTGAAGATGTGAAACTTTCCTCACAACATACAAAAAGATTTAAAACTAAAACTTCCATATAAAAAGATTCACCTAAAAAAAATCCAAAACTTCCATCTAAATAAAAAAATCCCACGGCTCCTACAGCCACAACCATCGTTGCCTTCCTGGGCGCTATCGCAAAGGTCGCCTCCTATTTTGGAGAGGCCAACATGAGCATGATGCAGCCCTGGCTGTGACAGAGAGAACGGAGAGATAGAGTCCTTGTAGCAGGGAGCAGTGGTTGATGGTTGACATCACAGCCCCTAGCGGTGCTAGGGTCAAAGGACCTAGGGGTGCCCACTTGATGGCCCGAGAAAAACAGATAGGGAAGAATAGAGGGTGGTCGGAGACAAGGGATAGGGAATGTTGGATGTCAGTAAGATGGGGAAGGATGGAAGCAACCGGAGACGGGGATTATTGGGAGCTGGTGGAGCAGATCAACAGGTCACAACAAGCCACTTTGACAGTGTCGAATGAGAATGGAAGGAAAGAGAAATAGGAGGGGGTGGACGAGAGAAGAGGAATCGGTAGTCTCTTCGCTTCCCAAGCCTTATGGGCCAAGAGCATGCGCTGCAGGCACATATGCGTGAAATAACATTAGTGGAGTAACATAAGGTATTTTTGAAGTTTCAAGAGCGAACGCTTAAAATTGCGAGCAATGCTACACATACTTATAAAATTCTTATCAACAACATACTTATATATATATATTTTTGAATGACTCGCATTAGACAGTGCGAAGTTCATATTGATAGATCATGAAAAAATTACAAGATTATAACCCCGGAAGGTCGTAACCAGGAAAAAGAAAAAAGAATACCACCACCCACACACCGACAACACCAACGCACAGACCCAGAAGAAGGCTAGCACTAAGCGTGACCGGCCGCCGCTAAGCCAACAAAGGAACTATAGCCGAGATCACCCAAAAACCAAACCCTTGCAACCGACAGGAACCCCCGCTCTATCTACATCATTGGGATTGAGGAAGAGAGGGTGAGAGAGAAAAATGGAACCGCTCTCCCCCATAGGCCCTCCGATGTTGGCCAACTTGCATAAACTAGTGCGTCGACACAAGAGGACATGAATCTAGAATGAGCTTACACAAGTTGTTTGGGAGGCTTCGCAAGGGGTTGCCTAGACAACGTCTCTAGGGAGAGAAGTGACGAAAGACCGCCGCCACCGTCCGTTAAGGTCTCAAAAAGAGTCGCGACTAGGTTTTCACCCGGCAGCCCCACTAGAGGCCGAGACGACACGACAACGCCCTCAGGAGAGGGAGTGACGCTCGAGCACCATTATTGCCGCCCCAGCTAAGGCCAGGCTAGGTTTTCACCCACCACCTGCCTATCCATAGCTGCACCACTGCAAACGGCGCCCACCTTCCCCCTCCCCGGCCCCACCGGTCGCGTCGGGCCTCCGCCTCCACCGGCCTCGCCTCCCTCTACACTGGCCACTGCCGCAGCTGGCCTCCACCGCCGTCGATCGTGCCTCCACGCACGCGCCTACCAACCTTCGCCGCCAACGTCGTCAAGGAACACAGCGATACGCCAGCGCCACTAGGTGTCGGAGCTGCACGTCCTCGCAGCAGGACCATCGGCCACAGCTGTCGCGCCGCCGCAAGCCTCCACCGGACCGTGCCTCCCGAATCGCGCCACCACGCCACCGTGAGCTTGCCCTCTCCTAATCTGGTCGTAGGGGGAGCATTTCTGCCCGATGCCCACTCCGGCTGTCGCCTCCCGTCAGAAGCGCGCCGCTCCACCTCCCACGCTGAGGAGAAGCTCCACCGCCACCTTCCCGGCCGACCGCGTTGCTTCCGGCGGTTAGAGGGGGGAGGGAGGTGTCGGGGTGGGCGGCTAGGGTTTTTCCCCCGAGCCGCCCGCATGAGAGCGACGCGAGGGAGTGTTTTACGATTCACGTAAACAAGTCTTATGTGCACCTTCACTTTAACAACATACTTATAAAATTCTTACCAACAAAATTATCAATTGTTTGATTTGACTAGATGGGGATTATAGAAAATCTAAATTTAATCCTAATGTGCTACGCGTGTGCGTTTGCTAGAAAAAGAATGTTGAACACATCTATAGGAAACAACGCTTTAGGTCTCAAAATGATTAGAACAAATATACACCAGTAACTTCAGATGCTGCAGGCCCAACGAAAAAGCATCGCTACAGCCTACTGAAGTACAAATGAAAGCAACGGTGCAACAACCAGGAGAGCGATGTCACCAAGACGACGGAAAAATAATTGCCCATTATATTACACAATGAATATGATCAATTCAAAGGCTTCTGGTCAAAGGTTTATGATTCTTTGCAGAGACATATACGTGCAGCAACAAGTTGACAAACATATATAAAATACAATCACCAATATACGCCTACACACACCATCTTTTTTTCTATAACATACACAATAACACAAACCTTATCTACAAAAGGCCAAAAAAAAAAAGATTGAACAAAAACAACAAGGCATAGGATCCTTATGTACAGAAAAATAAGCAAACTAATGCCTGACAAAAGATTTATCCTACTTTATGTACAAGTGCATCAGAAACAGCACAGCAAAACACATTACTAGAATTTTTGCACCGGATGATCATCATGAGAGTTCTTCGCTCGACTGCGCCCCTTTGGCGACCTTGACGAACACGTCTTCCATGGTGGTGTCCGCGAGCCCCCACGCCTGGACCTCCGTCCTCCTCTTGAAATTCTCCACGGCCATGAACACATCCGCGATCCTCACCTGCTGCTTCGGCAGCTCGTACTTCTGTGTCCCTGACAGATGGTATACTTTCCTCGCGTTCGGTGAGAGCTTTCGCGCCAGATTCTCGACCTCTTGCTCAAACTCCGGGGATGTTGTCATTGTCAGCACGTAGTACCCTCCGTATCGCGCTATGAGCTGTCATATGAAAATTTTTGTGTTAAATCTTTAGATGAAGCAAGGAACAAAGATAGTTTTACCATCCTTGAGAAGTACTGGGAAATACTCCCTCCGTTTTTAATGTATAACGCGGTTGATTTTTTGAGATACGTTTGACCATTCGTCTTATTCAAAAGGATTATGTAATTATTATTTATTTTATTATGACTTGATTTATCATCAAATGTTCTTTCAGGATGATTTAAATATTTTTATATTTGCTCAGAAATTTTGAATAAGATGAATGGCCAAACGTTAATTAAAAAGTCAACGGCGTCATACATTAAAAAGCGAAGGGAGTACCACTTTTTCTATCGTAAAACTTGGTACTTTTAGATACTCGTATCTTGAGGTACCAAAATTTTTAGTGTAAAATTTTGATACCTACATATACTTTCTTAAGTACTGTAAAATTTCTCGAGGAACAATGCTTCCAATAGTTATTGTTGTTGGATTATGAAGTAGGTTTGCGAGATGATTAAACCTCTTTGGGTGTCCCAATGCACTGGAGGCTGCCATCTACCATGATGCACAACCTGTCACAGAGAACTTCAGCTTCTTCCATGGAATGGGCTGCAAAAGATGTGTCACAGGAACAAAAGAAAGCGTGTTAATTCAATCATGGAAGAGAAATTATGTCCAAACACAAGGTAGGTAGTGTATCATATTCAGAATTGGTATGTAGTTTGAACATTACTAGTAAGAACGATCGCTCTGTCTCGCTTCGCTTGCTTCACAGCGTCCCATAGACTCTTCCTCGAAGCCGGGTCTAATCCTGTACTGGGCTCATCCATGTACACAACCTGAGGCCATTTTATGAATGTGCATAAGCAGGGAATTATCGATGAGTCACAACGCAAGAAAATGTTGGGAGATGCTGTAGCTAGAAAGGTGTACTTTAGCATCTCCAATCAGCGAGATGGCAACACTGAGACGCCTCTTCATGCCGCCACTGTACTTCCTGACTTGCTTATCAGGAGCACCACCATGAAGCAAATTTACACTTCTTAAAGATTCGTTAACAGCCTGCAAATCATTTTCATTTCAGTAAATAACTCCGAAAAGGCTTCTAAATAGAAATAGTAGGAAAACATCTTATTCAGTATATTATACTAGTAAATTTAGAAGTACTGTGTCAAAAAACACATACTGAAAATATTTCAAGACAAATGAAAATGAAAAAAGGATGATGGAGAAAATCAGGGAAGACTATCTAGATTCTATCCATTCTTTCAGTCCAGAGAAGTATTTTGCTCCATGAAAAATCATGCACTTGACACTTTATGCTTCAAACACTCTTCCGTTCTTAATACATGGTTCAGTGCTTTCGAGCATTCACTCATTTGTACTTATTCAAATCCTATAAGGTTTCTTTGGAGTATAAAAATCCATATAGTAAAGCACATCTACGGGCATAGGTATTGAAAGACAGTACATTGATATTAAGACATGAAAGCAATAGATTCGCCCTAAAAATTATGCTATTGGAAGAACAAATAAGGGTCCTGATATACGCGATATAACTTACAGAGTCCAAAGCAGAGCCATTGAGGCTCTTCAGTCGTCCATAAAACTGGAGATGTTCTCTTCCAGTCAGCATTTCCCAAAGCATACTGCATTCAACATAGCAAAAACAAAAGGTGATGATCCGGAGGTGTTTTTACATGAACAAGTGCTAATGCACAAAACAGATCTGCAATAGAAGGTTGCATATCCTACTCATTCTGTGGACAAACCCCCATGCTGTTGTATATCTTTTCCATGTCAGTCTGTATGCTGAACTCCCGTACGAATGCATTTCCGGATGTTGGCCTTGTAAGCCCAATCATCTGTAAGGCAACAGTTGGAAGGAAACAGAGATTATTACAGAACACCGAATAGGATTTAGAAAACTAAAGCGCAAAAGCTATAAATTTCGGGATTTTAAAAAGGACATTCAGTGGTTCTAGAAATATGGTCAATAAAGCATGATTAATTCTACAGAAATATATAAAACATTAACAGATAAAAGAGAATACTATAAAGAAAAAATAATCGTCATGGACAAAAAATCCTACAATTATAATTAATGCGTTTAAGCAGAAGAAAGAGAAAATGACTAGGCAATTGTTCGGATCAAGTATGTCGTGTGAGGGATCAAATTACAAACCATGCTAATGAAAGAGCTCTTGCCAGCTCCATTAGGACCAAGAATGCCCAGGCACTCTCCATAAGGCAAAGCAAGTGATAGACCCCGAACAGCAAACTTATCAGGATTACCATCCTTTCCATGATATACTTTCTTGAGATCATCACAGACAACTGCATAGCCGCTACTCTGTTGTTGTAGTACTTGATCAACAGTTTCCCTCTGTAATCCAATCATAAAAAATTAGCAACCACTAGATATCAAGTAGTAGGTAACATCTGATATGCAGATTTATGTGATTCCCAAGAAATGAATATAGTAAATTAGTACTGGATGATATACATAATTATGTAGAGTAGTTTGTTGAAAAATATTGCAGCCTTATAGGTAATCCTGAAATTGCAATGTAAAAAATTGCAATGCATTTACAGACCTTATTGAACTTTGCTGTGTGTTTCTTTTCCTTTTCCTCCTCTCTGTTTCATGTAAATATGGACTTTTTTATTTATAAAATTTATAACTACTGGGTAAGTCTAGTAGTGTTTCCCCTCAAAAAAAAATGCATTGAGGTGGGAGATTGAACTGTCTGAAAGACTGATGAGTGCAATATAAGAACTATAAGAAACTTACTTCTTTAATAATATCTTGCTTCACCATTTCTACATGAACAGCGTCGTTAACTACTTCGTTAATAGATACCCTTCTCCAAGTTGGGTTCTTCTTCAGCAGATTTTTTATTAGGGAAAGGAAACTAGATTTGTGTCCAACTGAAGCAGAATGGTCCAAATAGTACGCAACAGGAAGCAAAACCAACCATTCTAGAATAATAATAATCAGCGCATCTCTCATTCCATTTGCATGGTCATTTAGATCACTCCATCTCATGCCATGACTTCCAGCTTCAGAAGCCCTAATAGCATATTGGCCAAGCTCATATAGTCCTCGATACAAAGAAAATGCAGGTATTATCTCGAGAACTGTAATCCAGTGCTCTGCAGTAACACAACAGGAAAATTTTGTGCAATTATTTCAGCCCCATTTATCAAAATAAATTGCTAGCAGCAGGAAAGGCATCCCATATGGCTAGTTTACTTCTATTTAAAAACTGTTGCTGCCTTGCTATGGCATAGTGAAAACTGTCATATAATATTCAAATGAAGGTAATGTGATTGTTAAAAACATCCATTTGGTAATATTTTCTAAACTTACTTGGGAACTTGCCACCTTCAATAAAATTGCGAATAAGAGATCCTGCAATCAACCCTGATCCAAATATGTACAGGTATGCAATTGCTGGTGGAAAGAAGATAAGAAACAAGAAACATCATATATCTTGCAGCACAGAATAGGTCACGAATATGGAGATAAATGGTATAGGTTTGTTGTACCTTGAGCAGTGTTGACTTTGGAAAAGAACGTTGCAGTTAGGAAGGCTAGTACAATCTGCAGGTTCATGAAACTAAAAAAGAAAACAAATTGGATACTGTAGTCATTTATCTTGAAAAAGTTTAGACCTGCAAATTACAACTGAGTTAGATAAAGTGGGTCAAATCAAGTAATGATTGTTGAAAATAACCGTTGGGAATAGCTTCCTACCTATAACGGATCCAAAAACGACAAATAGAACCAAATACACCATGGACAAAATAAGGAAATATGCATAGTAGATAATCCAGTAAGGGCCATCCCCAAGTCCATGCATTTTCATCATTGTTCGGAGCTTATGTTGCTTCTCATATACAAGGTATGTCAACATAACCTGCATTAAATCTCAAATTTTCATCATGAATTATAAAACTGATCATGATTTGTTCTAACAGTTCTCTACTTTTCTCCACTTCAATATATCTAATATGAGGATCAATATTTTACTTACTATTAACTATTAAGAAACCCTGAGAGGGACTAGTTAACAAGTCAAATTCATAGCTACTATATCAAAAGGGAAGACCACTATCAATTTGTTGCCACTTACCGGGAAAAGCAAGGCAACAACCCATTCAAAAAAGAGAGGGCCGATAACAGAAGAAAAATCAAATCTCAAACGAGTCTCTTGCTTAGGCATTTCTTTTGTGAATGCAAGCAACATTTTTACACCTGATCCTCGAAGAAACTGGAGATATGCATTTGAGACCTACACAGATGCCCAGAAACATATGTTATTGGTAGAACTGAGTTGTATAGCTTCCTGACTGCTTTGCATAATAGTATTGCCAAGTTAGAGATATTTTTCAGAAGTATGATATGACTATAATGATAATGGGATCAGTTTTGATCCTTCAATATTCTAAACAGAGTAGAAAATTTCAAAACTATAGTGTAAAAAGGACAAGAAAGGTATTGTCCCTAATAAATTCATAATGTGCTACTGTACTTACTAGAGAACAAGCCGAAAACACATGATTATGCGTGCTCATAAGTTTTAAACCCACCTGGATTATTACAGCCTACAGTTTTCTAGTATTATGAATATTCTGGTTCACATCAGATGTCATGTTTCCTTGGATCTTCTTGTCAATTTGTTATGAACCATAAATGATTGCAGAATGAAATATAAAAATGTTTCAAACTTTTTAGTGGGTTGGCAGACAAGAAAAATAAGAATGAGAGATCCACTTTACAAATTAAACAGATATATTTGATTTCAAGAAGAGTGGTAACTTGAACCCATTATCTCAACTATGATCTACCACTAGTCCATATGGTTGTCCCTAATAAAAGGTCAATTTTATGAAGTGAGACCCACCGCGTTCAAGGAGCGCGAGATATGCAGAAGTCCAAATGGCATTGGAACATAAGACACATTCTGATAAGTTGAGTTATATAAAGCTAACACGCTGAAATGCTTCTCGTTTGAGTCTTGGAAATCATAGGCTGTAATAACAGAAGTAATTAGAGTTATTTGCACCTTTAATGCCAGCATATGATGCAATAATAAACTAATGGCATAGGTAAGAAATGCCTGCATACCCATTGGAATCTCATTTATCCCTTCCTGACTTTTCCCTTTCCTGTAGCCGTTGAAGGTTTCCTCATTTATTATTGCTGAACTATTCCTCCACAAGGGTAAACCTTGAATACATAACATCTCTGCTAAAACAGAATTTGAAGTTCAGATATTAAGTCATTTTCAACCAAAAACATTCGACAAAACAAGAGGCACATAAACGGTAATATGCAGAATGTCATTGAAGGAGTGCACAGAGGTTGATGGTTCTTATGGCAAACAATGACAATCACAAGTCTGTCATGGTATCAGGTTAATAATCTGACAACCTCATCAGTTTGCCAACATTGTTATTTCAGATTAATCTACTCAGAAACAGTAGAAGCGATACATAATAAGAATTTTACCTTTCCGAATATTAATATCACCAAACGTAATGGGGACTGTAACTGAATCACTGGCTTTGCATTGAGGTCTAAGAACATATATGGGTCGATCTGAGACAAAAGCGGGTTCAATGAAGCCTGTATAAGTACCCGGTACATCTGTCCCCTGGAAGTTACATGATAATAGAGTAAGTTCTTTGATGTTCACCCTTAAAAAAAAGTAGCCATACAAGTAATAATATGGTTATTTCAACTTACAAGGAGAAGACTGGATATGCTCGCATTATCAGAAAGATTTGAAAGCGGTGAGCTTGTGAACAAATTTTGCATGACAACTGCCAAACAAATGGGCAAAAATTAGTGGATTATGGAATATGGTGAACACACTACAGCTTAACAGATTTTCCTTCTCTCAGATAAGTCATATAATCATTATTTCATCATTACTGAAAACAAAAAAATAATAAGAGAATCATGCCTCACTTCTTCATCCAACAAGCCCTAAGCATTTTTCTAAAGGGGTCCTAAGCGGATTTGAGGCAGGTTAAAAGAAGTAGATGGTACAGAACTACAGATTACTTACTGTTAGATAGGGTCTCATTTGCTCCTGTGAAGGGTATAGTAGCTGCGCAAGATTGTGATTTTCTGCATGATGCATCTGGAAAACCTGTATACAAGGAGGATTCCTGCATGGCGCGATACTCAGGGCGCGGTAACTGCAAAAGAGCAGGCCATTCCGGGGGATTCGGTATGGGGCAACTGCCAGCCTGATCCAGTGTAGAGTACTGAATTCCACACACATTTTGGCAAGAGCCTGTGCCGTTGACATCAACACACTTGCAACCACATCTGAACTTGGGCTTGTCAAGAACGCTGTTGATGACTCTCTGAAGAATGGTGAGCAAGAGGCAGAGGTATATCGGAACTATGATTAGCCGAATGGTTCCTTTCCTGTTTCGTTTCTGCAAGAAACGATCAAACATGGATGCCACTTCTTAATTAGCTTGACTCAACGACCAGTTTGTGCAATTAAAAAACGAAGTGCAATCGTGTGAAATGTAAAAGAAGCTTGACAGTTGACATTAATAGCCTACAGAAACAGCCATCAAAGTGAAATATGAAGCACAAAAACAAAAGGGATTTCAGTGCGCCTCCTCGCGTTCCAAACATCTATAATTCAAACGATCAAGGAAATTCACCTATGCTGATGGATGCGTATTGGTCCCAAATTCTTTCCATTTTGACATCAATATAAAATCAAGGGACGACGGCCATGCCAAAAAGTCAACAACGACGACAAGAGAATATTCTGAATAAACATAACTCAAGCCCACGACTTCACCAGAACAAGTTGACGCTTATACTTCAAGAACAACGAAAACTAGCAAATTAAGCCGAAATTTTGCTGTTCCTTTTTTCCAAAAAAAAAAAAAACAAACAAGCGAAATTTCGTACTGACCATCTTGCAGTTTCCTCTTTTCCCTAAGGCACCATCGAATCAACAAAGAAGACTCATCCGAGTACCAAACAAATCATAGCAGTTAAGGAGAAGAGGAAAGAAATGGCTGGATGGAAAAAGGGGGATTCGAACCTGGAAGATGAGATTCTTGCGGAGGAGGGCATTCGTCTGCGCGGTGAAGCTCGGTGGCCTCGACGCGGCGGCCGCCGAGGGCTCCATCGCGTCACGCGGCGGCGGTTCGCGTGATTTCGGTTCTCTTTCTCTCGCTTCTGGTGGTTGACTGGTTGGGAGTTGGAGGAAGGGAAGAAAGAGAGGGAGTTTATTAGCCGTTAAGATCTGTGGGGAAGGGGATTTTATAGGAGCAACGGGAGGGGTGGACTAGATATGTTTCCCGCCATTATATGTTTTCTTTATTTTCTTTTGCATATATACCATTATATACGAGGGATATTACGGAGCGCTATACCATTCCAATAAACTACTAGTTTATTTGTGCTTATATCAGCACAATATCTTAGGTACCAAATCCAGTACCTATGATACCGTATTAGTTGATAGGTACTGTCCCAGACTCTGATATCTATGTATTATGATGGTGTCAGCATGGTACCGTAAGTATTACATTTGGTACCAAGGGTATCATACATGATATCTTGTAGAAACTATCGTATGATATCTTGTAGAAAATAGATCTTAGTATTTAAGCGTCGGTTATTCCGTTGAAACGGTATATTGTTTTCTAGTATTTTTATTATTTTTTCAGCTCTCCTATTTTTTTTTATCCTCGCTAAAGTGAAGCGTAGCATAGCGCTTTATTAGATTCGACTTAATATTGAGAAGCACAGGGTTGTTGTGTTGGTCCAAACTCCAAACATTAGAGTAAAAATCTCGGTAACTACGTTCTGGTGCAGTGATTTATCTGTCCTCCCTATGTGTATTCACATATTTTAAAAGCGTAAACTCACAATTATATTGTATGTGGTGTATTGACCGTGTGTTAAAAGGGCATACTCGCGAGCATGCGAGTGAGGTGTATGCATACATCTTCCAAGGAATTGAAAAAAAAAATCTAATTCAAATTCATTATGTTCAAGCAGTTAAAAGAAGAAACAAAAACATAGAGTTTAAAGAGTATGGAAGTATATATTAGTTCTTTCTTTTTTTTTCCCTGCTTTTTTAAATGTATATGAATTTGAAATTTTGTAAATAGTTGGAGGAAGATTTTAGGTACATGTAGAATTTTATTTTCTTAAAAATAATAAGTATTTGTTAGTTGCTGTGCACCGTCACCGTGGTTTTATATCTACTGGCAGCACAATGATGTTTTTGCAAGAAGAAGGTAGATCAATCTGTAATAAGCAAACGGGAAAAAAGAAAATGGCTCAGCGGTGTGCACGTATATTCTCTGCTGTCTGAAAAATCAATTAACCGCGTTAATAGATGTGTAGGAAATTTCCAAATGAATCCTCGGCAAATAACTTCAACACAAAAGGTACAAAACAATTCATGCAAGCCGCGAAGTCAAACATTCAAAAATCGCACATCATCTCTCTAACGTTTACTCTGAATACACATGGATCAAATCAAAGTTCATGATTTTTTCTTTAAAAAAAAATGGTAGGACGAATGCACCGGGAATATCTTATTCGTGTGGTATCCGAACCATATATACTTACCTGGCAAATACTCGTGCTGACTGACAATGACCCATATGAAACTGCATTCGAGTATTTGACTGCATATTATTTAATTTACACACTTCCTGGATAATTATAAGGTGTCCCTGTTTTCAAAGTTCAAAACATTTTGTTACTTGGAAATTGATCGACGCTTGGTTGGCTATCTGTGGAAGCTGCCATATATGCTGCCCACCACACTCACTTTCGATATGATTTTGCCATATTCTTTTTAGCTTATTCAAACGAATTATATGCTCTAATTTTCAGAAGATATGTTTTCTCAATATACTTTTATCTACTGCACATTATATTGTTTAGGTGTCTTATTTTAAGCTATTCTCTTTATTTTTAATATATTTAATTTATCTTTATAATTAAATAGATGATCCACGAATAACAATCTTAATAATCAAACATTCAGTGCCTTCTTGCGATAATTGGATACTTATTTAGATTACTTAGGCTTTTGGTATGGTTTATCTAAGCTAAATACTTAAAATAGGTGTTGATATTTTCTTGGTTACTTTCTCCATTCTAAAATAATTAAGTCTATAAAAATTATAGGTGAATATGGATAGATTCATATATAAAAATAGATATTTAGGGAAGGGAGCATCCTTTTGAGTCACTGGATGTTCAAAATACGACACCGAGCGGTTTCTACCAGCAATGCATGAGTATTCTTTCGTACGAGAATTCTCCGCTAGATGAGCTAATTAATACTCCTTCTGTCCTAAATATAAGAGCAAGTTCAATAGTATAGCTAACTACTAGCTCCAATTCATCTATAGCCAGTCTAGTTACATACTACACTATTAATACCTAGTCCCATCTGTCATAGACACTGCGTCTTGGAGTCCGTGCTACAGCTGGCTACAAATCTGTAGCCCGCTGCTCTTCTCTCTCCTGATTTATCTCCTTAAAATATGTTTGCAGCTGGCTTATAGCCTGCTATTGTACCTGCTCTAAGGGATTTTGGTTGGATGTGACATATCCCAGTACAACGAATCTCACATATCCTAGTATAACGAATCTCGTTGTATTAGAATATGTCACATCCAACCAAAATCCTTTATATTCAAGGACGGAGGGACACTACTACAAAAGTGATTTTTCTGTACAAGACCCATGATTTTTGCAAACGGACCATAACTAGTGGCGTCTGCAAAAATCAAGCGGTATTTTCGCGGATGGCTCCTTAAGACACCCGTATGGAAAAATCGATTTTTCCATACGGGCGTCTTAATGAGCCGTATGCGAAAATAAAATTTGAAAAAATTGAAACTATGAACTCCAAATTGGATGTTTTTTTCCTAAATGTTTCTAAAATCATGCTCTATCATTTCATTGTGTTCTTACTGCTATTATTTTGGCCATTTTTCTTGTGACTTTATTTTATAAATTAAAAATTTGAATTTCAAAACTTCAAATAATATTTTGAAACAGTAAATGATTTCAACAGAAAAAGTCATCAATAACAAAGTGGTATAACCCATTAAGATCTATAACTTCTATTTTGGTCATTTCTTCATCTGACAAAGTGATAGTAACATTTTCACAAAATTAACATAACTTTATAAAACTATATAAGAGATATGTACATTTCGTGGACAATGTTACAAATCACTTTGTCAGATGAAAAAATGATCAAAATAAAAGTTATAGATCTCGATGAGTTATACCACTTTGTTAATGATGAATTTTCCATTTGAATCATTTAGTATTTAAAAATATTGTTTGAAGTTGTCATATATTGAAATGGCGGTGGCAACGGCGGTCTCGGGCGGTGGTGGCCGTAGTCTGGGCGGCTGGCGACGGCGACAGTGACGACGGGAGCGGTAGCGGCGGCTGCGACGAGCTCAGGCGAGCAGCGGCGCTAGGTTTTTTTTTTGTTTTTTTTTTGGAATTTTATTTTTGTTTCACGATTTTTCTATGCGGTCGGCTTAAGCGCCCGTATACGGAAATCGAATTTCTGCATGCGAATATCCTTTTCTCCCGCATGGAAAGACCTCTTATGTAGTAGTGGGAGTAATTCCTAACAAATGCTGGCGTATAATACCTTCAATCCCTAGTTCTGTACCAAGCATTGTCTGTGTCTAATTTACATCTAACACAAGTTCCTACAGGTATGAGTATGACGTCCATGGACACAGAGTGTTAACATATTGTTTCCAGGAAGTATCATCGTTCTTCCATTCTCCAATTACAGGCATTAATTAATAGTAATTGATAGTGTTGGATCTGATCGAAGATGCCAAATTGTCAAAACGCTGCGCACTAAGTATATTATTATTATTACTACGTGTCCAGATTAGCTGCGATCATGCTGCCATTAAATTAGGGCAGGGATATGATTTTGCTTTGTGATGAAGCAAGAAGCAACCGATCGAGTAGCCCATCAGTAGGCTTCAATACAACTAATCAGTTCCTTTTGACTTCACCGGTAGACAGTCGTCTCCTTGACCCGTCTGAGTCTGGTCCAGGTGAGATCTGCACAGGGTTCTTTTACCCGTGGAATGCAGTGGGTTTCCCGTGTTGAAGTCAAAATAATTGGTGGTAAATTAACTCCTTGCACTTGTCACCATGCAGTAGGTTTATTTTCCCTACTGAAACAACAGCACAGCTGTGAAGAACTTGTTTATTACTCCCTCTGTTTTTTAATATATGATATTGTTGACTTTCGTTATAACTTTTGTGCAAATCTTAAAAATTCCAAGTAATGCTTAATGTTACTATAGTAATAAATCAATCCACAACAAAAGAAAAAATAAGTAAATATTTTTAATAAAACGAATGTTCAGATATAATGTAAAAAGTCAACGACGTATATTAAAAAACAAAGGAAATACTAACATTTTCAGTGCAGCAGGTAACATATGGTTTGCGCTTCAACCGCATGCTAGTCTAAAGCTATATCAACTTCGGATTACATGTTTTTCATAGGAATTTTAGGAAAATACTGTTCACAGGGATTTTTTTTCCTTCCTATCATTCGGATCACGCAAACCACTCGTACGAAATTTGAAGAAAAGATTCCTTTGCTGCTGATTTCACGGGAAAACACACAGGAAAAATTCAATTTACTCCAACCTCATTTACGTTTTCCTTGGGATAACATCGAGGCAATCAAGCAGATGCTATCGAGAAAGAACCTTTTTACGAACACAAGCAGAGCAAGAACTATGGAGGACATGAGTAAGAAGCAATCCAATTCAAACAAGCAAGAAGCAGAAGCAACCAAGGTTGCCAGCCGCTCGAGCTTGCGACGGCCTGCCGCCGGCTGTTCGGGCTCCGCCGTCCCGATTCGCCATCATCTATGGCGGCAACTCGCTCTTGGCGTGTGCCAGCGTATGAGCTCGTCCGCGCGCCAATTTTGCTCCGCTAGTCACCGAGCTCGCCATCTCCGTTGCTTGAGTATTAATATAAGTCATCGCCATATCCATCATTGTAAACCAGACAATTTTTCATTTATACAAGATTCCTCCTACAGAGAATGAGCCCAAACTCCATTTTTTAATTATACGAGTGATCTTGTATAGTTCAAAAGTTGTATAGTTTGCAATGATGGATATGGAGCCAATGACTCCATCCTAAAAATCAGTAACAAAATTAAAAGGAAATGCTAAATGAGGGAATACCGTTCACAATGCCCGCGACAGAATCGTCTTGCTCCTCGTCCCATAGCACTAAGCGTGGCAGCAGAGCAGCGCAATGGCGGCATGTGGCAGCGAAGAAAGAAGGGGGCTTGCTGGCGGAGGAAGGAGAGAGAGAGAGAGGAGCACATCGCCTCTCTATCTTGTTTCGCCTCATCTCGCCATCAGGGAGCACATCGCCGGAGAAGGGGAAGGGGCTCTCTCTGGCGTGGGGCGTGGATGACGGAGGACGCAGCCGGCATCGACGAGCTCCGACGTGGCGTGGATGACGGAGGACGCGGCCGCCAACGACGAGCTCCGATGGGGCGTGGACGGTGGGACCACCGGTGATGATGCTTTGGTGCCCGGCTCCTAATACCTCGCAAGTATCATCTAATACGTGATATGAATCGCCTAATACCTAACAGGTATCACTTGATACGTGATAGAAATCGTTTGATACCTTGCAAGTATCGCCTGATATCTCAGAAGCATAGTGAAAAGAGCCGGACCGGGGACTGACCCGGCGAGTTCGTCGGTTCACCGGTTCACCGGTCAGACCGCCGGTTCATGGTTAATTATCTTTTTAGTCATAATTGACTTAAAACTGCTAAATAGAATAGGTGTTCCATTCTCACTAACAAGTATCTCTTGCTCAGTTGGTTAGGTGGGATAGTACAAGGCATGCAACACCACATGCATGAGGTCTAGTGTTCGACTCCCCTTCTGCTCCATCTAAAATTTATATTTTTCCCTGCAGCTAGCATGGTTCTCGGTTGGACCGCTCCGGTTTTAAGCCGGTTCAATAGAAAACCGGCCGGTTCGACGGGTTTATACCGGTTCATATACATTGACGGTCTTTTCTGCAAACCGAACCGTGGCATGCACTGGTTCCGGTTTTTTCCGGTTGAACCGCCGGGCCGGTCCGGTTTTTTGTACTATGCACAGGAGATGGTAATCACTCCATTCCATATTGCATGGAGTTTTTTTTGAAGAGAATTATTGCATGGAGTTACTTTTTGATGTTATTTAAGATTTAACAATAATGACATCCACAAAATTGTATGATGTTATTTAAGATTTAACGATAAAGAAAACACCAAAGAAAGAAAAAGGATCTGCATATCAGCATGAAGCCTACTTACCAAGACCAAAATCTCCAATTTTGATATCATTGCGAACATCAAAAAATATGTTGTTAGGTGTCAAGTCCCGGTGTATGATTCCTTGGCTGTGAACATGCGCTAGTCCTTCCACTATTTGTCGAAATAGGCGCCATGCATCATCAACTCTAAAAGATGAAGTATATGTCTCAAAATCCTGTCGCAAGGTTCTGGGCAACATCCAATAAGATCAACCATCATCAATATTGCAATCAATATTATGCTTAAAAATGATAAAAAAAAATACAGACAGAATGAAGATATCCAAAGTTCAACAGTCAAAATTCTCATGACTAGCTTAGATGAATTGTTCAAAAGCTGTACAATTATATATTTCCCTTTTATAGAAAAATATATAATATAAAACTACTGTAATGGCAGCTGGTCTGCTCAGCAAACAGGTGAAACTGGTTCAAGTAGTCAAGCCTGTGAAAAAAAGCCAACCTGGGCTGCTCATGAGCTAGTTCAGCATTGTATATTCTGTAACAGAACTGCTGAAAAGAAACACACTCATATCCCTTTTAAAAAAACAAACATTGATTAGCACATGCATAATCACAGAATCCGCTGTGACAGCAACTCAAGGTATCAAATGGAGTTCTTAATAGTATTACGGGAAAAAAGTAAGACATTGATTAGGGTACAGGAGTAGTCATCCTAAATCATTTATAACAAAAAGAAGTGCAGTGATCAGATTTATTAACAAATAAAATACAAAATCCATAAAGGCAAGGCAATCTTAGCACTGTTTACTTCATAGCATAGTGATAACACGTAAGTACCTAGGACAGTATTCCATTTGGATGTACAAGTACGTGGATTCCTGCTTATTTCCACCACCTGCATCTGATAAGCTGATGTTGTCGTAACTGTACATAGAGCTCTCAGCAGTACATGACCCAGCAGCATTCAAAACATGATGTTGACCATACTCAGTTTCAACCCATGCCTGGCATATCAATGACAGGTGAGATGTAATTATCTGATTTCATTAACTTGATCATCTAACAACTTTCTAAAAGGAAAACATATATGCAGAAATATTCACCTGGTAGTAACGAACAACATGCTGATGTTGCAGTCGTGAAAGCGTGGCTACCTCTCTGAGGACCTTGTCAAATTATTAATGAGACACATAAAAAAGCATAACAGAATGCTGGAGTAAAATACCAAAAAGAAGAGGAAAATACAGGTATATCTTCCTCCAGTGAAAAAAGAAGAAAAAAAAAAGTAGTTGGTGCCATCTACAGAGGTTGTGCACCAACCAGCTCACTCCGGTTCTTTACTTTTAGTAATATCAAGCAAGGACTTTACTACTAATATCAATATTGGATACTACATAAATCTGATTTGTGAGTTGCACTCACTGTCAAAGAAGTAAAACATGCAAAACAAGAACAAATGTCACAAAAACTTTCTAAGGACTTAAGGAGAAACTTGTCAACCACTTGCCATAGTGCAATGCAAGTTTTGTTTGTTAAGAGGCTGGTAGATCAATGCTCTATATTGAAAGTGCATATAAACAAGTTGATTTAGAAAGGTTAACCAATAGAGTTTCTGCATTACTTCTTGTTGAACCATCAACGGAGTATGATTAGTCCAAATAATGGAATACTCATTAGCACATCAAAACTGAACATAACCATAAGGACATGGGCATAGTATTTCTGAATTCAAAACAGAGTAAACAAAATACATCTTGACTTGAATGCAGGGTCTACTCTTCATTTCTTAAGTTCTATAATACTGGTGGTTAGGTCATGCTAATATCATCTTTGTGTTTACACCTCACATAAGATTATAGTGTTATACTATGACTGTCATGGTAGTCCTAACTAGTTTGTTCCAGAGGTTAAGAGGTTTAGCCATCACAAGGCTGCATTATCTCAATATTTCTGCAAGCTTATGGGAAAACAATAGGCCAGCATACACATGTGTATTACTTAGAAACTAAGCATCTCATGGTTTGGTGCTATGTCAAGCAAAATAGACTAGCAACTTAATGCCTCTTACTTAGATGCCAACTATAAATTTTGCTGGATACTAGCTCTGTCTTTGATACCATTTGTAGTTTTATTCCTTGCAGAGCAAAACCATCTTTGGATGTCAGCAAGAGCGTTTGTGGTCTTGATCTTTCATCGGTGAAGGATAATTCTGCCAAACCTCCACGGAGGCACTCAATACAGACCAAGCCAGGTGTTAGCCCCAGGCCAACTCCTACAGGAACTATCACTCCTGTGTCATTGGTTCGTTCAAGGAGGTCCGATAGTCAAGGGAAGTTTGATACCCCGATATCAGAAGTTTCCATGTCCACAGCAAGGCGCAAGTTCAGCACTCTGTCCTCAATCTCATATTGGATGACACAAATCAGGCTTGCAGAGGCTGCTTCCAAGCACTCTATATCGTTGGGCTTCTTTAAGCTTGCACTTGAATCAGAATGCGAGGTGAGCATCAAGTGATCATTTATGAGCAGTTCAGTTTCTTTCATTGATCATCATATTATAATAAGTGTGCTTTTCCACAGCCTCTGGATCGTATGAGAGATGAGCTAAAGGCTTATGTTGTCCGGCATGGCCTTGCAACAGAGTTGGAGGAACCAGTGAAGGATATTCTTCAGGTTTACAATATCGTGGAGGATTTTGAGAAGTTAAAGATCACTGTGAACTCTTCAGAACAGCCGAAAAAGTCTGACAAGGCTGCTCATAGTGCCACCAATGTGTCACCAAAGGGTAATCTGAAGCCAAGATCGTTGAATTCTGATGCAGTTCAAAGTAAGGAAGCAGCTAAAAAAGACAACATTCAGAAGAAGCCTGATGCAAAGGTTAGAGGCTCCTACAACCGGAATCCTGCAAAAGAAGCCATCTCCAAGAATACTGGTAAGAAAGCCAAGAAGCAGGTCAAGGGGCAGAAGGAAGATTGCAATGGAGGCAGCGAGGCTTTGCCAGTTGGTACAGAGCAAGAACCTGGTAAGTGCCATCATGTATTTCAGATATTGTAATTATCAGTATATCACACCTGTTATAACTCCACAATTACTGAATTGTTGTCAATCGTTGGTGTGGTGAATTTATATTTCAGTTGATGTGGTGAAGGAGGTGACAAATGAAGATAAGGAGAATATGGTAAGGGTGGCAATGATGTAACAACAATTGAGATAAACAATACATTTTCTGGAAAATCTCATTATATTTCTTGTCTTGCTAATCAGTTCACTTGTACTTGTAGGGGGACAGTGAAATGCCAATGGATGTTGGCATAGCCCAAGAAATCTAGAACAGCCAAACCGACTTCAGATTCAAATCTTTTTATCGCTGGATATGAAGTAGAGTGTGTGGTGCTTGTTTTTTTTCCCTCATTTGTTCATATATCGCTGGAGCTTGCATTATCATCAAAACCATAAAGAGGTCTTGAAGTGTGTAGTATGGTTTGCAGGGTGGATGTTTGCTTTATTATCCCTTTGTTAAGTTTGCAATTCTGAATTTGTCCAGTCATGCATCTGAATATAATTGAATTCTTTATTTGTGTGATGTACTTCTACGTCTGGGCAGAAATTCCCTGCTGGTGTGTGAAGTTTTCTCGTATTATACTGACCGTGTGTCAGAGCATGGTATAATCTTCCATTGCGTGTGTTATCGAGTTGATTGCATATATGCAAATTGCAATCAGGGAATGAATTCTATCCATGTGTGCGCACGTTCCATGCGCACATGGGTCCGCTTGTATTATTGGATATGTCATAGAATCCAGAGCACACGCACAGTTTTGGTTAACTGTAGGTTATAAGCAACATTTCTTTTTGCCTGGGATCTGGTTTGCAACTTTGCAAGCTTGACTCGATTTGTTCCTTTATCTGCTGCATTCAGTTTTTATCTGTAATTGTTGGCATTTTCATTTACCATTCTGAAGTGATTAATGCCGTTCCAACAACACAAGATGCTGGCTAGACGCCCATCTACATCGCAATTAGTTGCAACATCACTGCACCTACTGCAGAATAGACCTGCGACTTGTGAGATCATTCCAATCACAGAAATAGGACCGGCTATATCTAGAAATAGTACAAGAAACAGCTTATCCTTGTTTCTTGTCATAACAACGTGCCAAGGACCCTTTTGATTTACAGAAAAACATACGAATTTTAGAAGATTTTAATCTTGTAGAAAAATTCCTATGAAGACACTTGAAATAAATGATTGAATCATATCCTATCCTTTGAAAAATCCTATGGAATGGATAATCTTATAGAGATTTTGGAGGAAACTTAACAATAACTTTAACCTCTTTGAAAAAATTTCCTTTTGAGTCGATCTTTCTAATATGATTTTTGTGTTTTATCCACGGTTTAGTCAAACAGTTATTCCTATGCTTTCCATGCATTTTGCAATCTTCTGTTTTACTGATGAATTCTTACGAAAATTCTATTTTTTTTGTATTCCTTTGTTTTTCCATTCATACTATTCAAAAGGCACCTAAAACTATACTCTCTTCTCTCTCTTTTTTTTCTTCTTGAACTGTGGTGGGAACGAAGTGCCTACACGAAAATTTAGTACTACTTCAAAGGTGTTTACACAGAATGAGCTTCGTTTGCAAAAGGGCGTGCCGGTTCTAAATAGGAAAAAACGTTGTTCTCTTTCATCCTTTTCCTTTCTCAATACCCGCTCCTTTTAGATTATTCACCTGATTATTTGCTCTATGCATCGGAATATATATTCTCTCAAAAAAAAATTTCTTCCAACGCATTTCTTAGACCGCTTGTTTTAAGTTATTTATTGAGTTTATTATTTAAAACATTTAATTTGTCAATTCTGTCAAGCAGATAATTTACGGTAATAATTCACTCAATAATATAAATAAAACGTGGAGCTGGCACTAGTGACGTGTTTTAAGCGTACCGCTATAGAAGCTACTACGTACAGGTTGTATAAGATTCTGACAATTGTGCCAAGACAGGCAAAGGCAGGGGAGTATGTACCTTCGCTGCTACACAAAATGACATTTGATCATAATTGGTGGTCGCGCAAAAAACAGATGCAACAACGCAACGTTGAGCAAGAAAACAAACAAGTTAGGTGCAGGAGCAAGAACATCAGTTCAGACAGTGGCAAAAAGCCATTAAGGGAAAGGAACGGGTTAGGTTCCTGCACCCTTCGCTCTGGAATTCTGGTGTTCTTCACTTCTTTTTGTTCTTTCCCCCTCTATTTTGTTCATTATATTTTCCTTGAAGAGTGCTTGTTCATTTACTCCGTTCATTCCCCAGAAAACGAACCTAGGACTAGATGTAATACATCCTAATACAATGAATCTGAACATACCATGTGTCACGTCCAGTACTAGAACAGAAGGAGTATTTATGAAACGAGATTAGTAAGTTCATTTGTGATTTGTTCATTCATCCATTGGTTTGTTCACAATTTGTCCCTGCTTCTGCACAGCTGCACTAGTGCAGAACAGCATAGCTGCAGATTGTGCATCCGTCAGTGCCGGGAGCCCACCATGTTGATGTTGCAGGCGCAGGGCATGAAGGCAGAAGTACTAGTACTCCACTGCATGATGGGGGAACCAATTGATGGCACTGGGAGCTTTTGCCGATCGCTTCAAGCCTGGAAATTGAGATGGTTATCCTCAAGTCTGTCCTCCAACTATTCTTCACCTGGATCCTGAGAATCACTAGCATGCCACATTGCCATGGTAATTTGCTTAGTTGCAGATGACTGACCAATCTGTAGGTCCGGTAGACCTAAGAAGTACATCCTCCCTCCGTCTCAATATAAATACATCTAGTCTCACATTTTGTATTAGGTGTACTTATATATTCGGACGAAGGGAGTACTCCATTACCCCTCTAGCATAGTACCACTCATAGTAATGTACAGAGATTAGTCCAAATTACCTATAGATAAACCACAGCTCAGTGTACAGATAGGCATCATAGAGACAGAAAAAAGACCAGCATTATCATAGTGGTAGTAGCAAGCAAATGTGATAGGATGACTCACATGCCACATCAACATCACCATTACTTGCTTTGTGGATCGAGTGGCACGCATCCAGTGCGTAGCTTGAAGCCTTTGAACCCATGAGACGAGAAGAAAGTGTACATCCACATGAATACATATGATCCCCCGAATTTCCAGTCGCCCTGCCGACTAAAGCCATGACCATGACTATTGATGATGCTCATCTCGATCGATCTACAGATGCATGCGCGTGTCACTGCGGATGCGGGCCCCACAGCACGCGTATCCAAAGAAGGAAACGGTCCACGTCAGCACCGACACGCACCTAAAGAAGCTCCAGCTTTTGGGCCTTGATGATTGAGCCGGACCACGATTCCATGAGTGATGGTCTCCGATAGTCCGATCTCGGAATTCCGGGCCTCATAGGGCCTGTTCACATTGGTGCCATTTTCAACTTTATCAAATTTTGGTAAAGTTGTCAAAAAAGTGGCTACATTTAGTTTGCTGTCAAATTTTGGTAACTATATAAGAAATCCTGCCAAAATTTTAGTAAGTTGCCAAAATTTTGGCAACTATGCCAAAATTTGATAATACCAAATTTTGATAAGGTTTTTTTTTTGGCAACAAAGTGAACAGGCCCATAGTTTAACATATGGCTTAGTATAAGTCAAAGATAAATTTTAAATTTTAAAATTGTTTTTCATGTTTTTTAAAATAATATTTTTTTTTCAGTTTTGACTTCGCTAAGTCAATTGACATAGTTTTTTTTAGTTTTGGCTTTTAAGTCGCTAAGAGTATAAAGAAGTTTTACGAAAAATGCTGTACGTACGACTTGAGTGTCCGACTTTCGGACAACTGCATAGTGCACGACGTCAACAACAAATAGAATATCATACTAAGCCTCACACTGTCAACGTGTTGTGCTGCTCTGCCCGTTTTGTCGTACACTGGTCAGATGGAGCAGCCGTACGTATAGCATTGTTCAAGTTTTACCTATGGATAATTTTTTTAATTGCTAGTAAATCGTTATGAGTTATAATAAATCGTAAGCAACTGATAAGACCTCAATCGCCCCCGGGTGGAGAATTGGGGTATCGACCGACTGAGGTGTAGGAGTATGACATGTGGGTCCATAAGTATGAATGGATTTTAATGATGGATGGTGCGGGGTGAATGCTGAAAAACAATGTGTTGACTTTGTGTTTTTTTTTGTTGTTATTAGATATGTCACTGTTTGTTCAACAGAAAATTAACCCTTGATTTTATTAACGGACCACACATTGACACATATGCACGTTTATGAAAACTAAAAAAAATTAAGTGTACATTAGTAACACAACTATGCTAAATAGTACTTCATCCGTTTCGCAATGTAAGTCATTCTATTATTTCCTACATTCATATTGATACTAATGAATCTAGATATATATATATCTCTAAATTCATTGGCATCAATATGAATGTGGGAAATGCTAGAATGACTTACATTATGAAACGGAGGGAGTAATTTCGATCATACATATAGGGATGGAGCTAAATGAAATAGAGAAGGGTGCCACTTGCTTAATTTACTCTATTTTAGATTAAGTTTAAGCTGATGCGGATGTCTATTTTTGTATTGAGATGGGTGTACACATGATGAAAAGATGTGAGGTATAGCTTAAAAAAAATTCTTAATCGGGTTCTTAGACACCCCCGTCCCATACTCTATCTCCGCCCCTGCATACACAGCCTATGTTAAGGCCATAAGAATTTTGAGGCTATTTGTGATCGCACGGGTCACACATCCCTAGAGACGACTATGGGGAAATCAATAGTTTTGCTAAATTTGCAGTGAAGCCTATATGTATTTGTGTAATAGTTATAGACATCATGATTTAAAACCTAACGGATAAAAGTTTTACATTCATGACCAGTTAGCCACACCTTTTGATACTTAACTTGCCTGAAAATAGTGTAATTAGCGGCTGATATGTTGCTAGCGCTGTACACGAACGAAACAACCATCATCATTCATGGTCGTGTAGTCAATCAGCTCCTTCATGGCAATGGCAACCAAACAGACCCATCATATTATAGCAGGTATAATAGCAGACTATAAGCCAACTGTAAACATATTTTAATAAGATAAAAGAGGAGAGGGAAGAGCAGCGGGCTACAGATCTGTAGCCAGCTGTACGGACTCCAAGACACAATATGTGTATGGCAGGTGGGACCATATATTAATAGTATAGTAAGCAACTATTACATGAATTGGCTATTAGATTAGCTATAGATGAATTGGAGCCAGCATAGTGCTATACTATTAAACTTGCTATTACTACACACCAACAGTCCAAAACACCATACCACAAAGTTCCTGTAGCGCATTTATCAAGCTGATTAGCAGTAATGGTTGAGGCAGAGTCAGCTGTTCTTTATGCTTGGGTTCAGAAGTTTTTTTAAGGCAGAGACTCACGGGTTCAAACACCGTGCAGGCGTACAGTATTAAACAATCAGGAGTAGTAGTGTTAGTTCAAAAAAATAAATAATGATGGGTATTAAATACAGATTGGTTGACTGAGTTAGTTTCTGATACTCTTTGATTCTTGAACGCACAGCGATCGAGCATTTTAAAATTGCAACCAGTACGGCCTGAAACTGCAGGGGCATGTTCATTGGTATGTTTGCAGCCGCTCAATCTTAATTTCAATAGTTCTTTTAGTAATTAGTCAAAGTACATTTGGTAACGACTACTTTCACATGTAATTTCAACTGTAGTCACAAAGTACCATAATGAATTTGATTCCATTCCCTTGAAAGAAGTGCTCCCACAATGAAATTGTGAAGTACACTTCAGAAAGAGCATTTTTACGCTTGCCCGCTAATTTAATGCAGAACAAATTCAATACAAATTGGTTAACAAACAAGGCTGGAATTGTACAACTTTGTTCTGGTAAAATAAAACTGTGCATCTTCATTTGCAAGGAAAAACAAAATCAGTGGGGTGAAGCATATGAATAGTTCAAACCAGAGGCCGTAATATTCACACCAAATTATGTACACAAATTAATACCATTGGTCACTTGGCAGTATATACTACTAGCTAGCTTTCCACAAGAGATACAGCCAAACGGATCAAGCCTAATCCGTCCGTTTCTCTAATGATTTTCCTCCATCCCCGATCGATGCGTAACCGACACATGCATCGGATGGCATCTCACCAAATCCACTCTCAACTTTCAATTCACTTGTCCTTTCACTCTTTACAGCCAAATGAAATGTGCCCTGTTGCTGCTTAATTAGCCTGATTGATACGGTTTAGCAAGTGCTACATCTGACCTCAAAAGAGGGATTGAGATCCTCTGACGTTGTGCGATAACGTCAGAGGTGAACAGTCCCCTGACTTTGGGATGATTTTAGCCATCCGATCTGCAACGAACGCCCGAGATCGATCGCTACAGTAATTTTACCAACAGTAACTTCAAACAGTATTTTTTTCACTGTTTTGCACTGTTGCCACAGTATTTACGTCAGAGGTACTGTTTAGCACTGTAGCGCTAGACTTAGAAAACTGTGCGTCTCTGACTTTACCGTCCAAAGTCAGAGGAGCCGGTTCCCAAAAGAGTGTGCTTAGATTAAGTAGCATGTCCATACTGTAACTAACCAGATCCACAAATTTAAGAATGTGCTACAAGGTGATTGGAGATGAGACTTTACGCATAAATATAATACTACAAAAGATATGTACAATCTTTTTTAAAATAAATATGATATTTTTAGTTAGCGTGCACGGTGTGTACACGAGAATGCTGCTATGCATAGGATACATTCCGGAGATAAAACATTTGATCCTGTAGTTACTCATGTGGATCGTACAGACGTGTTGTACATGATGGGCGAAGAGAATGGAAGGATGATGATTCGCTTTCAAGACAATAAGACCTCCATCTCATAATGAGTTTATCTTTGCCTTTCCTATTTATCTCAAAATAAATTTATTTTCAGTAATCATTGCATCAAAGTTTATGAAAATAGGGGATGAATGTATTGGAAGTAGATAAAGTGAAAAATAATTACATTAAGATTTTATAAAGTAGGGATATTTGTTTTTTGTTTTGTGTTGTATTGGTATATTTTTATGTATGAGATATGTGAAAATTGAAGCTATTTCGAGAGAAGAAAGTAAAAAGTGAACGTGGACAGTAAAACAAGCCCAAAGCCTGAAAAAAAAATGATGGAAGCGGCGCAACTGGTTTGACGACCCCAGCATTGCGCATGCGGCGTGCAACGACGGGCGCACTCGCCTAACTTTTTTTCGTGGGAAACGTAGGAGTACGTGATAGTGTTCAAAGTTGAAAGCCCAAAGCCACTCGATTGACTCGTAGCATCCAAGTTAGGTACACTCCAAGCCGATGACTTATTACTAGCGTCCTTCTCCATCATGCCGCGATCGGGAAACCTGGCCCAATTTTCAGTTTCGTCCAATTGACTACTGTTAGAAAAATAAAAACCATCCCATTCGACGTGTGGAAAAAATTCACGTGGATTGAACCAGATTAGATACGGGATGAGTGACAAACAAAATATTACAATCACTGTCGTAAAATATAAGAGATTATAATACTTGTGATGGATGTCGTTAGAATGACATGTATTTGTCTGACTCGACTTGATATATTTTTTTTATTTGACTCATCCTGATGAACGCACACGCTCGATTTGATATATATTTTTTACTCACCCCTGTAATCGCACATGCTTAAATTGATATATTATTTTACTCACCCCTATGGACGCACACACGCACACCTTATAGTTGTCTGACTCGACTTGATATTTTTTTACTCACCCCTATAAACACCACTGGAAGACTGCGCCGACATATCGCTATCGACGTGTGGGCTGGTTTCACCACAAGAAACCTAACCAGTTAAGTTACGCTCACTTCACGACTCGACTTGATATCTGTGTGTGTTGGGTATTTATTACGGAGGTAGGATTTTGTTTGTTGGCTAAGAAAAGCGAAAGAGAAGAAAATATTAATCTAAGGAAGGTGGAGAGGGCATTAGTAGACGTGATCTTCCGCAAGAATTTTATTTTATTTTTTAAAACCTTTTTATTTTTTATTTAAAACAAACCATTCTAAAAACTTATTATCTAAATTTAAATCTTTTGAGCACGCCAATCCATTTAGCATAGTAAACATCACCTGTATTTAATGTGATATCCTTGTCCTGCCACGTCAAGCATGGTGACGTGTCAGCTGAACCGATGGGGTAGATTAGTGTGGGCTAGCGTGGTTAAAAAGTTTAGATCTTGTAATCTCTTACCAAGAAGAGGAAAACATACTGAACAAATGGAACTAAATATTTATGTGCTGACTCCTAAGAGGATTATTTAGGCTGTGTTTGAGGAGAAGGAGATAGAGAAGATTGGGAAGATACGCAAAACGAGATAAGCCATTAGCGTATAATTAATTGCGTATTATCTATTTTAAACTTTTAAAATGGATTAATATAATTTTTTAAAGCAACTTTCCTATAGAAAATTTTTTAAAAAAAAACACACCGTTTAGTAGTTTGGGAAGCGTGCGCGCGGAAAACGAAACAAACAAACTCACTGTCACCCTGGAACGAACTCAGCCTTAGTACTGTGAAGCGAAAGGATTCAATTTTTCTTGCTAACATTCGCCAAATTGGCGTAGGTTTATTTTTAAAATTAAAAATTTAAAAATAGAAAAAAAAAAGGGTTCCGCGATGCACCTGGGCCCTGGCGCGCACCGCTTAACCGCATACGTCGCCGTCGCACCACGACGCTCACGCACGCCTCGCACATGCCATGCACCAGTGCACCACCTCTCCGACCCCAACCACCCCGTACTGGCTAGTACTGCGCTCCAGGGCAGTTAACTCCGGCCTGCGCGCCCTGCCCTGGCCCCACCCACCCAGTTTTCAGTCACACCTGGCGTGCAGGCCTCCACGGACACGTGGGAACCACATACGCCTCCCGGCCCCACCCGTCAGCGAAACCAGCCTCCATTTACCCGTACAGGGACACTGACATGGCCGGCCCACCTGAGGTGGGGCCTACGTGTCATGGCAATATCTGGTCCAGATCGCGGGAGGGGACAGTGACGCACAGTGTGTGCTACGCTAGCAGAGTCGGCAGTGGAGTAGTACTAGTTTGGCTGGCAAGCACTCGCTCCCGCGTCGTCCATGGCCATGGCCACCACTTGCCTCTCGCCTTTCTTCCTCCTCCTCCTCCCACCAATGGCCAACTAAGCGCACGCTCTCTCTCTCTCGCGCGCGCGCT
Organism: Oryza longistaminata; assembly: GCA_009805545.1. Lineage (NCBI taxonomy): Eukaryota > Viridiplantae > Streptophyta > Magnoliopsida > Poales > Poaceae > Oryza > Oryza longistaminata. The sequence goes on from CM020183.1 coordinate 27,480,984, forward strand.
CTCTTGCTTCGCCATTGCTGTACGGAGTTGCAAGCTCTTCGGTTGCTGAGTCAGTCGCCGTCGTCGCGGCGGCGGAAATGGCTTCCCGTTCGTCGCGCGGCGAGCGCGTCGGTGTGGTGTTCGTCCTCGTCGTCGTCGTCCTCTGCGTCGACGTCTCCACGCTGGTGGCCGCGCAGCCGCTGGTGTCGTCGCAGGCGAAGACGCTGCTCTGGGTGCGCCGCCTGCTCGGCTTCCCCCCGGCGCTCGACGCGCTGGCGGGGCACCCAACGCGTGCGCGCTGCCGCCAACGCCGTCGCTCACCGTGGCGTGCGCGGGCGGGCAGGTCACCGAGCTCTCCGTGCTCGGCGGCCGCGCGCCCGGCGCCGCGCTGCCGGCCAACTTCTCCGCCGACGCGCTCTTCACCACGCTCACCCGGCTCCCGGCGCTGTCGCGCCTCACGCTCGCGTCGCTCGGCGTCTGGGGCGAGCTCCCGGGCGCCAAGCTCCACCGCCTCCAGGCGCTGCGGGTGCTCAACCTCACCGGCAACTGCCTCTACGGCGCCGTCCCCGAGCACTTCTCGCGGATGTACTCGCTGCAGAGCCTCGTGCTGTCGCGGAACAGGCTCAATGGCGCCGTGCCCAACCTCTCCGGGCTCGCGTTCCTCGACGAGCTCGACTCGGACACAACAGGCTCGGCCCGGCGTTCCCGGAGGTGGGGAACGCGGTGGTGCGGCTGGTCCTCGCCGACAACAACTTCACCGGCAGGATTCCGGCGGCGGTGAGCTCGCTGGGCCAGCTCCAGTTCTTGGACGTGTCCGGCAACCGCCTGCAGGGGTGGATCCCTTCCTCCATCTTCGCGCTCCCGGCGCTGCGGCACATCGACCTGTCGAGCAACCAGCTCGCCGGGCAGCTGCCGGCGAGCACGGCGTGCGCGGACGCGCTGGCGTTCGTCGACGTCTCGGACAACCTGCTCGCCGGGGCGCGCCCGGCGTGCATGCGCGGCAACTCGTCGGCGCGCACGGTGCTCGACGCGGGCAACTGCTTCCGCGACGCCAGGTCGCAGCGGCCGAGCACGTACTGCAACCCCGGCGCGCTGGCCGCCGTGCTGCCGCCGGCGCAGGGGACCGGCGGCGAGCAGGGGTCGGGCGGGAAGGGCGGCCAGGTGGGGATGGCCCTTGGCATCGTCGGCGGCGTCGTGGCCGGCGCGGCGCTGATCGCGCTGGTGATGATGGCCGTGCTGAGGAGGGCGAGGAGGCAGAATCCGGAGGTGAGCGTCTTGCCCAAGTCGCCGCTGGCGTCGACGCCGGCGGCGAAGAAGAAGGCGGCGGCGGACGGCGGCAAGGCGCCGGCCAAGGTGACACAGAGGATTGTTACTCCTGCTGAAAAGAGTAAGAGGAAAAATGCATTTGCTTTGCTTAATTTGTTTTTATTTTGTTTTTCTGCACTTCAATTTGGTACAATGCACTTAGTCTTAGTTGAATTAATTATGAAAAGGGGACACAAGATTATGCATGGGCTTCATTGAAAGGTATATATGATTAGTGATAGAGAAAGGGGCAACACAAAGAAGTGAAGTGGTAGTACTAATTAGAAGCAATTACGATTAGTTTTGTATTGCATTGTTTCTGGTGTGAATAAAGTCTACTCACTTTAGTGAAATGTGAGATATACTTAGGAAGCTTTGCGTGAGCTAGCTAGTGTGGATCTTGCTTAGACTATGAGTTCTGAAGCATGGGCTGGATCTTTATTCCTTGCTTCAAAGAAGACTTTGAGAAAGTAAAAGCAGCAAAGTCAATCATCAAACTAGAAAAAAGGAAAAAAAAAAAAAAGGAAACAAGGATCAATGGCTTAGTGACCACTCAACAATTTGCAGGATGATCATTTTTATTCTTTTTTGGTTGGGTAACATGATGTCCATTGTCACAGGGCATGCATCACAAGCTGCAAGGGTGAATACACTAGAAGTACCAGCCTACCGTGTGTATACACTTGAGGAGCTCCAAGAAGCAACCAACAACTTTGGTTCATCCAACTTGATCAAGAGTTCTCCTGTTGTTAAGGTATGCAGAAGTGAAATCATTTTGAGCTTCAAGCGAAAAATCAAAGTAATAAATTCACATACAAATGATACTCCACTCATATTAGCCATTTGAAGAATAATGTGCATTGCAATTTTCAAAAGTAGATTGCTATGTGCCATGCACATTTTTCTTACTTTATTTTCGTGTGGAGTATATTTTGAACATGTATACCTGCTAGCAAACTCAAATGTAAATTTTAGAAATCCATCTCCATCTTTCCAAATAATCCATTGCAGACCTCTGCATCTCAAGTCATAATGGACTAGAGTACACTTTGGACTACAATATCTTTTGTATTTTTTTCTGTCACACTTTATAAATTTGATGAATAAAAGGCTCTGGGTGAATATAAAAGAATACTCTCGTAAAAAATATATATAAAAGAATACATTTTTATTGGACTTAACCTGCAACTAAGAACCTTGACGCCCTTGATTACTTTTAACGTCCTAATTAAGATAAGTATTTGAAAGTATGTTAATTTGAGGCATTGTACTTAGGATCAATAATATTATTTTCTTCACCAATATTTACAAAAAAAAATATATAAGTGCACTTGCATCAAGTATCATTTTGCTTCTAGTATATGTTGAAGGTATTGGCTTATTGTACGTTATACATGCGCTATTTTTGCAAAAGAAAGAAAGAGGAAAAAACACATGGACCGGCTCACATTACCTTCAAGCTTCCTTTTCAACTGGTTTACACAACTTTAGCTATTTATGCCTGTTCTGTTTATTTGTTCTTAAGTGCTTTGCCACTCCAATTTTTGTCATCTATTGACCTTTGGCCATATTTTCAGTACAAGTTTTCTGCTAGAAAATTTTATTTTTCATGTGTGGCTTATTGTCCTTTTTTGCTGATAGCATTACAACGGTCAGCTTCAAGATGGTTCTAGAGTGTCACTGAGATGCCTGAAGCTGAAACCCAAGTATTCCCCTCAGAGCCTGACCCAATACATGGAAATTATTTCTAGACTTCGACACCGCCATTTGGTTAGCATCATCGGTCACTGCATTGTTGAAGATCAAGAGAATCCTAATATTGCTAGTTCATTATGCCTCCTTTCTGAATGCGTAACAAATGGATCCCTAAGAAGTCATCTAACCGGTAATTATATTTTATGACATCATGCATATATACCGCACTATAACTAGATATCTTCAAGTATGTGAATTTATCCTTTTACTGGCTGGTGCAGAGTGGAGGAAGCGTGAGATGCTAAAATGGCCCCAACGTGTTTCTGCTGCCATTGGTGTCGCCAGAGGGATCCAGTTTTTGCATGATGTGACTGCTCCGGGCATTGTACACAATGATCTAAGCATCGAAAATATTCTTCTGGACAAGACACTCACTTCCAAAATCAGCAACTTTAACCTCCCGTTGATATCAACTAGCAAGAATGGCAAGGTAAGTTCGAATTTTAAATTATTGGGGAAGCTCCTAACTTGCTAACCTGATAGCTAAGTTGTAACCATGTTTATCTTTCAGATATTCTCAGAATCCCCCTTTGCCACATCTGAAGACAATGATCTCGGCAGGTACGGTGTCCTTTTAGATGGAAAATGACACTCCCACTTGCTAAACTATAACAGTTGACAGTTTTTCTGAACCTAAATGATTGGTTGTTGAAACTCAGAGATGCCACCTGACCTACCTTTCAGAATGATTGACAATCTGATTAATTTTCTCAACTTGTGAACTAAAATGATTATGATTGTTTCTTCTCATAGCGTGCCAAGCACAGAACAAGGGGACAAGGATGACATTTACCAGTTCGGCCTAATTCTTCTGGAAGTAATTACAGGCAAGCCAACAGAGTCCCAAAAAGACCTGGACTCCCTGAAAACTCAGGTAAATTGAGCATGGTTTCACATCAGAGTGAAAAACACCTCACACCAGCAAATACCTAACCTTTTTACTCCTCCTCAAAACCAGATAAGTGAAGCTATAGCTGAAGACCCAGATTTATTGAAAGACATGGCGGACCCGACGATCCGCGGAACGTTCGCCGTCGAGTCGCTGAGCACGGTGGCCGAGATAGCACTCAATTGCACTGCCAGTGACACAAGCAGCCGGCCCTCCATTGAGGACGTCCTCTGGAACCTGCAGTACTCCATGCAGGTGCAGGACGGATGGGCAAGCAGCGAGAGCCTGAGCATGAGCACCAGATCACAGGGATGAGTAAGCACAAAAAAGAGGGGCAATTTCACTTCTCCGGGTCAAGCAAAAAGATGCAATTTCACTTTCAGATTGGTTGCGATTTTGCTGTAAAAGGGTGAGTTTGTTGTGCTGTTTCGTTCCTTTTCCTGCGATTTTGCTGTGGGAGAGGTGTGTGTGTGTTCGTCCTTTTCCTTGTGTATAGAAGTTCTCTTGTTTTTTTCCTCTTGTTGCTCAAAGTTGTAACATTCCAGCTAGAGCAATTAAGACCAAAATTATTGGACCAATATTACTTATGGTGATCTGGGGACAGCATTTACATCTCCACCAAACGAAAGAGGAGACATGAATTCCACAGGAACCCACATAAGTTTCAGGGTTTTGCATACAAAACAGTACTAGTACCTAATTACCTATGTTTCATCACAAATTACCATATTTGAGAAATAACAACTAGCAAAACATTTAAAAGAACCGAACTTTTGAGTCTGAAATAAGGATCCATTTCAACAAAAAATCCTAATTAACCATCCACACACAGTGTACCATCACATGAAAAAGAAAAAAAATAAACATAAAGAGTACACAACCATAACCAATACTCCAAATAATCTGCAAACGCAAGCTGCTAAAGTCATAAACTGAACAGTCATCTAAACAGTTCCCAAGTCCAAAACACACGACTTCAAAAGTTCATCTTATTATGATAATTCATCCGGCCACCAACACCGCTCAGGCGGCGCTGGAGGAGGACGGCGCGGCGGCGTCGCCGTCGCCGGAGCCTGAAGCGGCGGCGGCGGCGGCGGCGGTGGCGGTAGCCTCCAACTCCAGCACCTTCATGGCCTCAGCAACCTTGTCCCGGAGAGTATCTGGAGACTCTACGAGGTTCAGAACTTCAGTCTTGTCCAGCTCAAGCAGCATCCCAGTCACCTTATAAGCTTTCTCGTTCACCAGCTGTTCGACGAGCGGGAACAACATGTCGCCAAGAATCTGTACATCAGAAATGGGAAAAATTAAACATTGGTGAAGTTGTAGTCTAACTGTCAATAAGAGAACAAAAATGCTATGTCCAACCATCTCAACTCAGAAGGATTTTACAGAGAGCAAGAATTTCATGACTATAATAGAAATCAGAGCAAGGTAATAACAATTCAAAATAGTGATTTGTCGTGTACCAAAAGTTCTTTTTTAACACATAAAAAGTCATGGTTTATACTAATTGAATGCTCTCTTTAGACCACCACGTTAGTTCTGGGATGTAAAAGGAATCATTGTAGTCTAGAAATTGCCACATTATCAATAATTGTATAGCCTACATTGGCAAGAATCAAGCTTGGTCTGTACATAGTCGAGAAGTGAAATTTAGTATAATTTTAAGGTGAGAAAAAAAAATCCTGATAGCAAAGATTTCTAACTGATATACATCAATAAAAAACTAAACTGAAAAACAATCTAGGATTCGCTACAGATGCTTTTGTAACAATAATTGCGTAAGAGAACATGTTTCAAAACGTAAAACAAAACGTGCTCCAGATCTATTCAATGTTTCACAACATGGCTGATTTGACTTAGATAAGTTTTTCAAAAATTGAAGTTCGACCATAAGAATTATTTCGCAATGCTGTTCCACATGATAAGAATTATTTCGCAATGCTGTTCCACATGTTGATGACCAGTATATAGTTTATAATCTGTGAAATTGTTCAAGCATGTACGGAAAGCAGAACATAAACATCCATACCTCTCGTTGTTGTTCAGGGTTCGCAGAAGCTAAGGAAGTCTGAAGGTTATTGCTTGGAGCTTGCAATTCCCCCACGGGCACCACATGCTTGACAGCTTGTTGCATTGGCTGCATTGGGCTAGAGAAGCGATGGTGCTGATGCAACATTGCTGGGTTGGCCACACCATTCCTACGATTTGGCATGTGTCTGAAGCCCTGGTTGGCATTTTGATGAAACATCTACAAAGTAATTAACAAGCAACGATGTTAAGTGAAGTGAATCCTAGTTAATTATTAATTGCTCCCTCCATTTTAAATTAGTACTTCTCTTTCTAGACTTATCCTAAGTCAAACATTTTAGTTTTTGACAATCATTTTTATAAACTCATATAGTTTGACATCATGAGATTCATGGTTTTAGATTCAATACCTTCATAATATATAATTTACTTGTTAAACTACACTGTTTTGTAAAAATTAATGGTAAAAAATAAACATGTTTGACTTAGAGACAAACCTAGAATGATAAGTAATTTTAAACGGGGGAGCAGCTGAAGTTGGGAGTAAATTGAAAACATTAGCAAAATAAGTAGATATAATAATTGGATACAATTAGGTGCTGGATCTATCGTGTTAAAAAAGAAAAAAAATATGACAATGATTTAGCCAACAGGAATACCTGGTGAGGATTATGCAGATGTCTAGGCATTCCTCCATGCGGAGGACCACTCCTCTGGCCAGGCTGCCTTTGCATGTTATATGGCATCATCATGTTTGGAACAAAATTTGGTTGGAACCCAAAGCCTGCAGGTGGTGGTGGTGGTGGGAACAAGGCAGGCACACCATGGCCAAAATTGAACTGATGGGGAGCAATGTTTGGTCCTAATGTAGGTGCCATTGTTGCTAGGGCTCTAACACGAGCAAAATGTGCCTGGGAAATAAAGAAGATATAAATATCAAGCTTAACAAACGACCTTTGTAACATGGAAAAGTTCTATGTTAGCATAGCACACTTAGTATCAAGTGTCAATGTTAAGAAACAAAATGTACTTTCAGTTATTTTTTTTTCATTAATTACAAAACTCACAAGAAAAGATAACAAGATGTACAAAACCTACCCTAAAAATCAAATTCAAATGTAATAGAGTTAGTACATACCGCTAAAAATGCCTTTCTCTCCTCCTTCCGTTGAGCTACGGCAACATATAATGGCTTTTTCCCAACCATTTTCCCGTTCATTTTTAAAATCTGTAATATTTTTAAAAATATTAATTGCATAATACTGAAAAATATTTAGAACTATGGAATTGGGAGTATGAGGATAGCACAAAAGAATCATTTTTTAACATACAGCATTGTTAGCGTCTTCAACAGTTGCAAAAGATACAAATCCACAACCCTTGCTCCTTCCATGCGAATCAAGCATGACCTACAACAATTGTAACTTGGCATTATATATGGAAGCGTAAAACAAATGACAACTCACTAACAGTAAGCATAACATCAAACAAAGTACAACAAATAGAGAACATACCTTGCATGATGCTACCTCACCAAAACATTCAAACAACTTCCTAAGATGCTCATCATTGATGTCATCATCCAAATTCTTCAAGTATAGATTGACTGTTTGAAGCTTCTCAAATTTCTGATTTTTGTCATGCTCAAATTTCGCTTTTAACTCAGCTTGTCTTTCTGATTTTTTCTGAGCCCTTCCAACATATAACACCATATCACCAATGGACTTCCCATTGAGATTTTTAACTGCATTTCTAGCACATTCTGATTTCTCAAAGTTTACAAACCCAAAGCATCTCGACAATCCATTTGCATCTCTCATGACAATAGCACTAGTAATTGCACCAAATGATGAAAACTCATTTAGCAAATCGTTATCACTAAAATGTTTTGGTAAATTTTTCACATATACATTAGTAAAGTTGTTAGCGTCTCCAGTGTGTTCTCTCTCCTGCCGGCGGATGAACAATCCAACAAATATTTTTTGTCCATTAGCCAACATGCCATTTAGGCCATTGATAGCATCCTTAGCAGACGACTCGCTCTCAAATTGTATAAATCCATAACCCTTAGACTTTCCATTGAAATCTGTGGCAACCTTACTGGAGAGGATTGTGCCAAAAGACGAAAACATTTCATACAAACTCTTGTTGTCAATATTCGGTTCAAGATTTTTTATAAACACATTGGCAAGTCCACTTTTTCGCAGAGTTGGATCCCTATTCGAAAACATGACTCTGATTGGCTTCCCATTGACAACGGTGAAGTTTAGATTTTCCATGGCACGGGTAGCTGCAATCAATCAAACTAAATTAAAGAGTTGATAATAAATTAATAAGTTGATATTAGCGGGTGTCAAACTCTCGAAATACAAAATACAACGACAACAAACAAAGATGCATAGTATAAAACTAAAAAAAATAGAATTTCCCTTCTATTCAAATTAAGGTATCACAACACATAGTTTCATAAAAAAAAATAATCCAATGCTCACAATTAACATGGAACCATTGTACTCCACTATATAATACATCGTTGCCAACAGCCCTACACTCAAAAGTGATCACCCCATTAAAAAATTAAAATAAATATAACAAATTAATTAAACTTACAATATTATCATAACAACAGTAATAAGTATATGCTACTCCAAACGAACTAATTTAAACAAACAAAATTTACAGCATCTCGCACACAGATAATTAATAGGTACAATATATAGCAGATCGACTACACACAAACTAGTAATAATAACCAAAGAGATAGGCCTCCGTAAGCTAAACAAAGCGATAAACCTCCATAATGAACAGTTGATCGACCCGTGCCCATACGAAGTGATCACGTAAATTAACCGAAAGCTTTTATCATCAGGAAAAATAAATCTTCAAGTTAAGGCCGATCACTACACCCTGATCATCAGAATTCTGAACCCACGAGATCGAATCGAAGACGATCACCCGACAAAATGAGAAGTAAAAGGAAGAGGAGGAAAAAACTAACCGTCTTCACGCGACATGAAGTTGACGTAGCCGTATCCCAAGGACTTGCTGCCGCCGGCGATGTCGCGGCACACATAGGCGGACGCGACGGGCGCCACCTGGGAGAAGAGCGCCACGAGCTGGTCCTCCCCGACGCTCGCCTCCAGGTCTCCCACGTACAGCGACGCGCCGGTGGCGGCGGCGGCCGCCGGGGCCGTCTGATCACCCCCCGCCCCCTCCGCCGCCGCGCCGCCTCGGGAGCCGCCGGATCGCCGGCTAGCGGCTGAGACGCCGCCGCCGCAGAAGCAGGCGCGGGAGGAGACGGCTGATCTACGACCGATGACGAAGGCGTGGAGATCGCCATTGCGAAGAAGCCGCGGATCGGCGGTGGCGGCGGGTCTAGGGTTTGGGCCGACGCGTCGCCGACTTCTTCCGTTACGACGCTCTTCTCTCCGTTTTTTTTTTCCTTTATTTTTTTTTCACCCCGGGTGGGGATTTTTCTGGGGTTTGCAGAGCCCTCGCCGCCGGTTTATATATATCGGCGGCGGAGTGGTAGGTGGGCCCACGGCTCAGTGTCAGAGTCGGTAACCCGGTACGACCGCGTACGGAGGCAGTGGGGCCCAGGTATCAGTGAGACACTAGGACTCCGGTTGTTTTTTTTTTTTTCCGGCTAACCAGGCGCATGCATTGCATGGTTCGGGGAACGGGTTCGAGTGCGGTGCGGAGGCGGGGTGCAGTTATTTCGTGTTCCGCTCTCGTTTGTTTGCCGGAGTCGTTTTAGAGATTTCAAGATGAGACGACTCAGACTAGTAGGGGGTGAAAACGGGTCGGGTTCGGTCAGATCTCACTCCTCCTATATCCTAATCCATATTTTATAATCGAAATCGGGTCGGAAACGGATAGTGTCGAATACGGATTCAAACTCAGATAATGTCCGACAAAAATACGGAACGAATAAGTACCAAAACGGATACGTACACTATCGGTTACGGATATTTATTCGGATATCAAGTCGAACCAACAATCTTATATATCACGTACTATCTCCGTCCTAAAATATAACAACTTTCGTCTATGAATCTGGACATATGGTTATCCAGATTCATTGATAAAATTGCTTATATTTTGAGATGGAAGGAGTAGACAATAACCATTCAACAATTCCATATATCCGTAATACGATTATATTAGGCCATTAGGACCTTAGGAAATAAACAGGGTACAATACATCATTGTAGAACCAATACATAGTACAAAAAGGTGCTTCACAAAAACATAATATGGGTAATATCCGGGAAATACCAGAATTTTATACTATGTTACCGAACCCGATCTCGTATCCATAAAAAAGGACCTGTATTTGGACCCGATATCCGTGAAAAGTCCCGGTACCCGAATTTGTCACGAAATAATGTGGCCGGACGTGTGGGCGGGAAATACCTACCCTGTTTTCACCCCTACAGACGAGCGTATAATTTACAAACCATGTGTTGTTTTCTCTCCGAAACACGCTGTTCTGCTTTATAGATTGGTGTTATTTTGAACTAGGAAAAGGCTATAAGGACTAACTTTTTCTTACTAGATTCTTGTATGCTAATAACACTGATGTTTATGCTATGAGTGCATCTAGATTTGTTTTTTTAACTTCTATCTACCTAAATCAAACAATTTGACGATTGTTAGTAAAGTAAGAAAAATTTAGTACGTGCAGCAGTGCTCTATGAATTATACCATTTTTTAAACGGGTCTTGATTTTTGCAAGCGGTGGTTTCTCTCCTCTATCGATCTCTAGTCTGTGTATCAATCATATTACGCAAAAACTAATTGGCGAAACCTCTCGTTATTGTCTTATCGCGTGACACTGCTTAGATTCATTCGATCGCGCACGTTGTGTCATAGCTGTTCGATCGTGCGAGCAGTGGAGAAGTATACTACGCACACATGCATGTCTTTTTCCCCTTATAAAGTTTTCTCTCAAATTACTTATCCGATCTACAATTCGATTACACCATTGTGTTCGTTGCAATTAAAATCTTTACAACAAGATCTTACATGATTATATTACGATGAAAAAAAATTTTTATTTATAAATTACTTTTATTATATACGTAAGTTACTTTTATCATATATATAAGTTACTTTTTAGATTTGACTAAATTACTTCTATATATTCATAATGCTCTAAGTTGATTATTTTTATTATTTTTTTAGTTAATTCCATATTTTGTGGACTTTATAAATTTCTCTACACTTTACTTGCAAATTTACTCTACATAGTTTCTTATTTCAGCTCACTCACAATATAATTATTTCTACTAAAGAGAGTTACTCCCCCCGTTTTATAATGTAAGTCATTTTAGCATTGCCCACATTCATATATATGTTAATGGATCTAGATATAGTTCTAAATTAAAGTTACTTTCTTTTTTTTATAAGTTTCTTCTATAATATATGTAAATTACTTTTAAGCTTTACTGAATTTACTTTTATATGTCTAAGAAGTAACTCTGTTATAACGTAATTACTGTTCATGCTATAGAGAGTTACTTTCATTACATAGCTAAGTTACTTATAAATTACTTTTAAATTAATAAAATATTTTATATATATTCAACATGGATCTCGTTTTTAAATAACATATTATTCTTAAGAATAATATGCTATTTAAAAGATATAAGTCATTAGAGAGGTTAAAAACGAAATGCATCATTGTAGTTTTTAAGGCGGATGAAAAACAATCGAGATTTGAGGAAAGTGTTAAAAATTGAAATGGGCTAAACTTTGGGTGCTATTAAAGTGAACCAGTACCTTTAAGTGCTATAAAAACCGAAAACGTTAACATTCGATACTATATAACCAATCTATAAATTATGTATGAAAATATATTATAAAGCCATCTACAAACATGATAAAAAGATTGGTTAATCATTCTTTTACGAGCTCACATGTAATACTGTATATTTTTTCTGTTGATGTATTTTTTTAATACTTTAATCACCTTATTATATTTATTATATATGAATTAGAGATAGATATCTGTTCCTGAACTCGTCTGGGTAATTAAGTTTTCTTTTGGATGGCGAAGTATGTGTGTGTGCGTGGAAAAAAAATAGTTGCTCCACTAGTCAACTGTTGCTTGAATGCAAATTTGTTGCCGCCTTACTTCCCAGCCCGTGGCCGCTCTCAATATCGACAGGGGCCGTCAGCGGTGCTGTAAATGGAATAAATTCATCTAAGGTCTCTTAACTTGTCAATAAATCCGATTTTCATCCTTCAACCGCAAAACCAGATACAACGGGTCCCTCAACTATCAAAACTAGTGCAGATCAGGTCCCTCGGCGGTTTGGACAACGGTTTTGGCTGACGTGGCGTCTACGTGGCTAATTTGACTTGGTCTTGTGGACACCTGACATGTGGGGCCCACGTGGGTCCCACGCTGACTCAGCCGCCACGTAGATCAAAACCAGGGTCAAAACCACCGAGGGACGTTGGGTGACCGGTTTTGTATAGTTGGGGGGACCGCCGGTGTCTGGTATTGCGTTTCAAGGACGTTTTTTAATCTCGGTGACAAGTCCAGGGACCTCCGGTATACTTTTCCCATTCAAGTCCCTTGGTACAGCCCATAACACAGTTGGCCTTAGGCCCATACGGCCCATTAGTCAACAACCTACCAAGTAACCAACCCACGCAACTCCAGCTTACCGTGGCCGCCGCCACCCGCAGATCAGATGCAACACGCGCCTCTTCGGCCGCTACAGCGCCTAGCAATTCGGCGAGTGACTGGTCGAATGACAGCAGTATGGCCATGCCAAGCCACCAACCGAGCTCGACGAGAGGGGCCCAGCCCAGCCAACGGCGAGAGTTTGACGCGTCTCCGCTTCCGGCTCGATCCGTAGATGCCGGCGTCGAGGGAGCACCGGGTCATGCATGGGCGATGGGCCTTGTCTGTACTCTCTCTACTTTCCACCTCTATCCGCCTTCCAGCTACTGTTGCAACTGTTCTTCTCACAGTCACAGGCTCACAGCAATCTGTATTGTACTCTGTAGGCAACTGTTCAGCTGAAGCGATCAGATTCTGATGTTAATTCTTCGCATCATATTCATCATACCCAAGATAGATTTGAGATTTTGTGATGTATTGCAGGAGCAAACAAAATAACCGCGGAATTTTTCCCCATTCAAAGTTCACCAAAATGAGCTGCAACGCAACGCCATTTGGAGCTGTACAAGAAATTTTTTTTCCACCCCCCTAACCCAAGCTAAGCTAGGCTGCATCTTATCAAAATCCTACTCCTTGAACCCCTTGCTGAGCCACTGAATCAACTGCTACACCAGCAGAAATGTTCATGTTCCATGTTCTTGATGTTCATGTCAACCTTGCTGGCTCCCGGGCTTGATGAGCGGCTGCTGGGAGATCTTCCCCCACTCCTCGGGAGAGCACTTCACCTCCTTGAGGAAGGCCACCACCTCCTTCATGGTGGGCCGCTCCGCGGGCGCCGGGTTCACGCAGAAGATGGCGATCCCCAGCGTCTGCAGCATCTCCTCCTCTAGTTCGTTCTCATTTTTTTTTCCTTTTTTCTTACTAAACCTTTCCTAAAACTAGCAATAATGAATTACATATATCGGAGAGAATTATCCCATAACTATGAAACAGACCTTGTAATTGTAGTTTACACGAAAGAATAGTGAGATCATCACGACAAGCATGTGAAAACCGCACTAGTGACAAAAGGCATTGGGGGATTATATCCGGGATAAAATCTTACTCGAGCAAACCTAGGAGAGCCGTCAGCCGTGCCATGTGACTGGGGGTTAGCCGCACTCCCTTGTCCGTTCTCCAACAGTAGGGCCCACAAGTCAGCGTCTCTACGATAATCTCCCTAATCGGAAAAAAAAATTGTCTTTCCTGTTCTGTTTAGGCATTGAGGAAAGTTTCAGTTTCGCATACTAAAAAGAAGAGAAAAGCTTCTTGTTTGGTCATACTAGACTCCTCCCCATTCTATTCATGGCCGGCCAATCACTAGCGAGCATAGGTCAAACTGGGGTACGTTGCTTAGATATCACGAGTGAATGAGTGATTATTGGCGATTGTTTGATCAAAGAAAAGTAGAAAACATGGGGTCCTACTAGTAATACTGTCTTCTATTCATCTTAAAAAAACGTTCACCTTTTACGGGTAGTATTGTAGCCGAGAAAGCCCCGGAAAATAGGGGTTGCATCTACTTATTAAGCAGCACGCTTTCTCTAGATTGCTTTTAATTATTATCATTGCAAACTGCAATTGGTTGTAGGCTAAAAAGATATTCGGTTAGCCAAATTTTGTAAGGTGTGATCATATATAAAAAGATCAAAGTTTGTAAAATTCGATCAACTAGCAAAATTGTAAATGCACCCAAGGCAGTTGTATGGAGTATTCCCTCCGTCATATAAAAAAAACTAATCCTAAAAAATAGTCCAAATTTATCTTTAGAATTAGATTCTTACTGGAACAAGAGAGAGTACGGAGTAGCATAGTGATATCCTACGAAATTGTAAATCAGGACTGTCGATATATCCTCCAAAGTAATAAATGTGTCCTCCAATGGCTATAAACGACATGCCACTAGTACGAACCTAGGCACACTAGCTAGACAATATACTCTCTCTGTAAAAAAAAAAATTAACCTAGAAGAGAATGTGTTTAGATTCGTTGTACTAGGAGAGGTCACATCCGCTCTTAGGCTAAGCTTTTTTGGGACGGAGAGAGTATAAGTATATTTGGAAGGATGGTTCACTCTTTGTTAGGTGTCCAGACATATTCGACAAAGATTTGCAAGAGAAATTAGCTACTCCCTCCATTTAATAAGAGCAAGTACAATAGCAGACTATAAGCCGACTATAAACACATGTGGAGAAGATAAGAAAGGAGAGAGAAGAGAAGCGCGCTATATATTTGTAGCCAGCTATAGCACTGATTCTAAGATGTTTTATGTATATGAGAGGTATGACCAAATATTAATGGTGTAATATATATTTATAGGTAACTATTGTATGAATTAGCTATTGGATTGGCTATATATAATTTGAAGCTGGTAGTTGGCTATACTATTAAACTTCTTGTAATAAGTTTATGCGTCGACCGGTGCTGCGTCGTGGGACCCCACCGCCGCGACGCCGTGCTCGTGGCAGGGGGTGACGTGCTCGCCGCAGAGCGGGTGGTGTCGCTGTCGCTGCCGAACACCTTCCTCAACCTGTCGTCGCTGCCGCCGCAGCTCGCGTCGCTGTCGTCGCTCCAGCTGCTCAACCTCTCCACCTGCAACATCTCCGGGGCCATCCCGCCGGCGTACGCGTCGCTCGCCGCGCTCCGCGTGCTGGACCTCTCGTCGAACGCGCTCTACGGCGAACATCCCGGCGTCGCTCGGCGCGCTGTCGGGGCTCCAGTAACCTGCTCCTCAACTCCAACCGCCTCACCGGCGCCATCCCACGCTCCCTCGCCAGCCTCGCCGCGCTCCAGGTGCTCTGCGTCCAGGACAACCTCCTCAACGGCACCATCCCGGCGTCGCTCGTGCGCTCACCGCGCTCCAGCAGTCCGCGTGGCGGCAATCCGGGGCTGTCCGGCCCCATCCCGGCCTCCCTCGGCGCGCTCTCCAACCTCACCGTTCTCGGCGCCGCGCCGCACCGCGCTGTCCGGCGCCACCCGGAGGAGCTCGGCAACCTCGCCAACCTCCAGACGCTGGCATTGTACGACACCGGCGTGTCCGGCCCGATCCCCGCCGCGCTCGCGGCTGCGCCGAGCTGCGCAACCTGTACCTCCACATGAACAAGCTCACCGGCCCGATACCGCCGGAGCTCGGCGCGCTGCAAGAAGCTCACCAGCCTGCTGCCTCTGGGGCAACGCCCTGTCCGGGAGGATCCGCCGGAGCTCTCCAACTGCTCGGCGCTCGTCGTGCTCGACCTCTCCGGCAACCGGCTCGCCGGGAGGTGCCCGGGGCGCTCGGCCGCCTCGCCGCGCTCGAGCAGCTGCACCTGTCGGACAACCAGCTCGCGGGGCGCATCCCGGCGGAGCTGAGCAACTGCAGCAGCCTCACGGCGCTCCAGCTCGACAAGAACGGCCTCACCGGCGCCATCCCCGCCGCAGCTCGGCGAGCTCAAGGCGCTGCAGGTGCTGTTCCTCTGGGGCAACGCGCTCTCCGGCGCGATACGCCGTCGCTCGGCAACTGCACCGAGCTGTACGCGCTCGACCTCGTCCAGGAACCGCCTCGCGGCGGCATCCCCGACGAGGTGTTCGCGCTGCAGAAGCTCAGCAAGCTGCTCCTCCTCGGGAACGCGCTCTCCGGGAGGCTCCCGCCGAGCGTCGCCGACTGCTCGTCCTGGTCCGCCTCCGGCTCGGCGAGAACCAGCTCGCCGGCGAGATACCCAGGGAGATCGGCAAGCTGCCGAACCTGGTGTTCCTGGACCTCTACTCCAACAAGTTCACCGGCGCGCTCCCCCGGCGAGCTCGCCAACATCCAGGTGCTCGAGCTGCTCGACGTCCACAACAACAGCTTCACCGGGTGCCATCCCGCCGCAGTTCGGCGAGCTCATGAACCTGGAGCAGCTTGACCTGAGCATGAACAGGCTCACCGGCGAGATACCGGCGAGCTTCGGCAACTTCAGCTACCTCAACAAGCTCATCCTCAGCGGCAACACGCTCTCCGGGACATTGCCCAGGTCGATTCGCAACCTGCAGAAGCTGACCATGCTGGAGCTGAGCAACAACAGCTTCTCCGGTCCGATACCGCCGGAGATTGGCGCGCTGTCGAGCCTGAGCATTAGCCTTGACCTCAGCTCGAACAGGTTCACCGGCGAGCTGCCGGATGAGATGTCCAGCTTGACGCAGCTGCAGTCGCTCGACCTCTCCAGCAATGGCTTGTATGGCAGCATCTCGGTGTTGAGTGGGCTACCAGCTTGACATCTCTCAACATTTCGTACAACAATTTCTCCCGGCGCGATCCCGGTGACGCCGTTCTTCAAGACATTGTCATCGAGCTCCTACATCAACAATCCCAACCTCTGCGAGTCCTACGACGGGCACACTTGTGCATCAGACATGGTTCGCAGGACGGCACTGAAGACCGTCAAGACCGTGATCCTTGTCTGTGCTGTTCTGGGCTCAATCACTCTTTTGTTGCTTGTGTGGGTCTGGATCCTGATCAACAGAAGCAGAACACTCGCGGGCAAGAAGGCGATGAGGCATGTCGGTTTGCGGGTGGCGATGACTTCTCGCACCCGTGGACGTTCACGCCGTTCCAGAAGCTGAACTTCTGCGTCGACAACATCTTGGAGTAGTGCCTGAGAGATGAGAATGTGATCGGCAAAGGTTGCTCAGGTGTTGTGTACAGAGCTGAGATGCCGAATGGGGAGATCATCGCCGTGAAGAAGCTGTGGAAGACGTCGAAGGAGGAGCCGATCGACGCGTTCGCTGCAGAGATTCAGATATTGGGGCACATCAGGCACCGGAACATCGTCAAGCTGCTTGGTTACTGCTCAAACAAGTCTGTTAAGCTCTTGCTCTACAACTACATCCCAATGGCAATCTGCACAGCTCCTGAAGGATAACAGGAGCCTGGACTGGGATACCCGGTACAAGATCGCCGTCGGCGCAGCACAAGGGCTGGCCTATCTGCACCATGACTGCGTCCCGGCGATACTCCACCGATGTCAAGTGCAATAATATACTGCTTGATACGAAGTATGAGGCATACTTGGCTGACTTTGGGCTGGCCAAGCTGATGAACTCCCCCAACTATCATCATGCCATGTCACGCATCGCCGGTTCTTATGGATACATTGCTCCAGGCAAGTGATCTCCACTTCAAGTATTTATCTGCATGCTATTTTTTTCTTCAAAATCTAGAAATATAGTAGTAGTAGAATGTAGTGTACAAGACCAGCAACAGTTAATGCCATAGCTTAATGACTCTTTGGGTAATGCTGTTATCTAAGAAAGAATCTTTGACCTGCAGTTGCTTCTAGTAATCTTATCCTTGCTCTTGATTCCATGACCATGACCATGACTAGTTGATTGCTTGTAGCTTAAGCAGGTGAAACCGATCAGTCTGACTGTCTATTAGTAACTGCCATTGTACATGTTTTCTGAAGAGAAAATCCATGAAATGCCATTAACAAGCACCCTAATCCAAGAAATGCCATTGACGAATGTAACTTCCAGGAAATGCATTGTACGAGCCATTTTATCCAAAAATGCCATCACGTCACTTTTACTCTGTTAGGTGCCGTTAATTTTCTCAAAATGACCAAATTACCCTTCTCAACCCATGACAAATTAATCCCCTTCTCTTCCACCGCCGACTACTCCTCTTCCTCCCCTCCACTTCAACCGCGCGCCGGCCACTCCTCTTCCACTTCTTCTCCGTCTGCGGCGGCTTGTCAAGGAGGATCGATGCCGCCGCCGCGCCTCCGCTCACGTCCTCACCCAAGTACCCCGGTCGCCCTCGCCCTCGAGCTCCTACCGCCCACCCCGCCCCGCCGCCGGCGCCAAGCTCCTGCCCAGCGGCTTCCCCTTCCACCACCGTGCAGGGCCCCTCTCACCTCTCTCTCTCTTCTCTCCCCGACGATGACCTCGAATGGCGAAGCCAGGCAGTAGCGGTTGAGGCAGCCTCGCGGCTGTCAAGGAGGATCGACGCCGGCAGCGTGTGCAAGTGGATCTGGCCGTCGTGGCGATGGTTCCTGTCCTCCCTCGTCGCCGATGGCACCCTGTGTGCATCCTCACCCGGACCTTCTCCGATGATCTAAGCCCTCGAGCTTCTGCCGCCGCGGCTGGCAGCCGCCGGCCCCAAGCTCCAGCCGCGTCCCCGGCCTCCCACACGAGCTCCTCCTCCTCTGAGCAGCCAACACGCCAGGCCATCACGGAAGCTTTCTCTCTGTGTACACAAAGGCTGATGATTTTGGGAATTTTTGGGGAAATGCTACAATACTAAAACTTGGGCTAAAATTACTGGAAGTAGATGTTATATGAACTTCATTTGGTGAATTTTTGAGATTTTTCTCATGTATAGTTTTCCAATGAAAATTCAAAAATCTTGGTTTGCATATACATTATACATCCAAGGGCAAAATAGTCTTGCACAGTATCTAACTGAGTACAAGTGACAGAGTAGTGCACGGTGATGGCATTTCTGGGACAAAATGACTCGTACGATGGCATTTCCTGGAAGTTGCGTTCGTCGATGGCATTTCTTGGATTAGGGTGCTTGTTGAATGGCATTTCATGGATTTTTCTCTTTCTGAAATCACAAGCATCTATGTCCATTGGAAGCCTTGTTTGACTTATATACTGTTTGTTGAAATGCCTGGCCCAAGATTAATGTTAATATGCTTAAAACATCCAAGAAATTTATCCTGACATACATTTCCTCATTTTCAGAGTACGGCTACACCACGAAGATCACCGAGACGAGCGACGTGTACAGCCTACGGGGTGGTGCTCCTGGAGATCCTGAGCGGGCGGAGCGCGGTGGAGGCGGTGGTGGGCGACTCCCTCCACATCGTGGAGTGGGCGAAGAAGAAGATGGGGAGCTACGAGCCGGCGGTGAACATCCTGGACCCGAAGCTGCGCGGCATGCCGGACCAGCTGGTCCAGGAGATGCTGCAGACGCTGGGGATCGCCATCTTCTGCGTGAACCGGCGCCCGCGGAGAGCGGCCCACCATGAAGGAGGTGGTGGCCTTCCTCAAGGAGGTGAAGTGCTCTACCGAGGAGTGGGGGAAGATCTCCCAGCAGCCGCTCATCAAGCCCGGGAGCCAGCAAGGTTGACATGAACATCAAGAACATGGAACATGAAACATTGGCTGCTGGTTAGCAGTTGATTCAGTGGCTCAGCAAGGAGTAGGATTTTTGATAAGATGCAGCCTAGCTTAGCTTGGGTTAGGGGGGGTGGGAAAAAAATTTCTTGTACAGCTCAAATGCGTTGCGTTGCAGCTCATTTTTGGTGAACTTTGAATGGGGAAAATTTTCGCGGTTATTTTGTTTGCTCCTGCAAATA
>CM020183.1:27505424-27538338 GCA_009805545.1 Oryza longistaminata
ATAATAATAATTTATATTTTAGATTTATTATAATAAATTAATTCATAATATATAATTGTTGTTAAACTACACAGAGTTTTAAAAATTAATGATAAAAATAGACGTGTTTGACATAGGAACAGATAAACGAAAGGTTGTGTTTAGTTCCACGCCAAAATTGAAAGTTTGAAGAAATTGGAACATGTGACGGAAAAGTTGAAAGTTTGAGAAAAAGTTGGAATCTAAACAGGGCCTAAGTATTTGAAATAGAAGAGTACAATTCTTGCCTTCTATTTTTAATATACAATTATATTATATACAACTACATCGATTAATCTATATCATTAAAACATGGAGTTACCATGTGTAACGATCAAATATTTCTCTTTTTCTTATAATCCAAGAATTTATAGCCCCATACATATATGTGAAGTTGGTCCCTCCTTTTTGAGCTATCGTTATAAATATAATAGATAATTATAAAGAAATTCAATTGGTGTTTAAGTATATTGTTCAATCATGCATGTGCATTGGTGAGGAATGATCATTTGTTTCTTGCTTGACAATACGGCATGCTTTTAAGATCATTTCTCCATGTTATATTAAAGAATAACATAATTATCTTTAAACTCGAGAGCTGTAATCCTTACTTCCTACATTTAATTCTATGGGGCGGGGGGGGGGGTATTTTAATGCAATGTGGTCTTCAAAATTACTCCCACTATCTAAAATAATTTATTTTCTAGATACAAATCTAAAACAAGGCGTCAAGATTGGAAATCAGAAATTAACTTATTCAGGATGGCGCTACGTAGAACATACTCCTCTGTTACAAATGTTTCATTTTCCCTACTCCACACATACCAATAAAGAAAACTAGCATACCCCTAATTTATCAAATCACAATACAATTATTCCTCACTTTATATACTTCCTTCCTACTTTCACAAACTTCAATGTAATAATTATTTAAAAATAAATTGTTTTGGAATAAATTAGAGGAGCGAAAAATAAACTTATTACAAGAAGTTTAATAGTATAGCCAACTATCCAGCTCAAATATATATCTAATAGCTAATTCATCAATAGTTACCTATAAATATATATTATCCATTAATATTTGGTCATACCTCTCATATAACAAAACATCTTAGAATCAATGCTGTATACTGGCTACAAAATATATAGCGGCTTTCTCTCTCTCTTCTTTCTTATCTTCTCCACATGTAGTTTATAGTCAGCTATCGGTACTTGCTCTTATCAAATGGAGGGAATAGCTAATTTCTCTTGCAAATCTTTGTTGAATATGCCTGGACAGCTAACAAAGAGTGAACCATCCTTCCAAATATACTATACTCTCTTCGTCCCAAAAACTTAGCCTAAAAGTGGATGTGACGATATGAACCCCTCCTAGTACAAACGAATCTGGACACATTCTCTTTTAAGGTTGAATTTTTTTTTTTACGGGAGAGAGTATATTTGTCTAGCTGGGTGCCTAGGTTTGTACTAGTGGCATTCGTTTGAAGCCATTTGAGAGGACAATTTTATTACTTTGGAGGATATATCAACGTGACCGCTCTCTTTGTCCAGTAGAATCGTTAAACTATATGAGTTTATAGAAATCGATGGTCAAAGACTAAAATATTTGATTTAGGATAAATGAAAACGACATGTAATTTAAAATGGAGGTATCAAATCTAACACCACTTAAAAAATTATTATATATAAAACACAGTTGTAGGTATGGAACATAAGCTAAGAGAAATATATCAAATCTAATCATACTTTTAAAATCTATTGGATAAAAAATACAATCATATTTATGAAAAAGAAAAATATGTCGATTGTATATAAAATCCAATTCTGGACATGGAAAAACCCTCCAGTTTCTTTTTAAAGGATGAAAGAGAAAAAACGAAGCGGCATTGGGCTTTCGGGTTAATGGACCCAAGGACCAAGCAAAAGCCCATGGGTACCCGTTGGGATTGACAACAAACAGCCCATACCCCCCAACCAATAACCTAAAACCGCTTATTGATAATCCCAACCTTGCAAATCCCTAAATACCCACTAGTTACCATATTTACCCTCCAAACCCTAGGTCATGTTCACAACCTCTCCACCAAAGCCCTGGGGCATTGTAGCCAATCCAGAGCATCTTGGGTAAGATTCCTTGGGAAGGGCAAAAATTTGATGATATTGGGAGCTAGGCAAGCAAGCAGGCTGCTGCCTGCTGCCTGCTCATCTCATGGGGGAGTGTGTTTAAAGTAAAAGAGGTTAATGAGAGAGAGATGGGAGGCAAGCAAAGCGCCCATTTCTAAGTTTTGGGATTCTTAAACGGTGATTAAAATTTTCCTAATACACCCCTCCCTCTCTCATGGGTTATCAGGCACAGCAGTACCACTGGTTTGGTCTAAAGTGTCACACATGGGGCTGTGGTGGATGCCTTTGTTTTTATTTACTGTGCTTTCCTTTTTTTTACTCTGTTCTTTCTCTTTTCTTTTTTTTTTTTACCGTGGTGTGTGTGAAGAGGGGTGAAAGGAGAAGAGGAGTGATAATTGTGCACAGGAGACTACGGGGGTAAAAAAAACTGGGTGAGCTTTCCAAGAGGGTGGAGGTGGGTGG
The DNA here is from genome assembly GCA_009805545.1 of Oryza longistaminata. Classification (NCBI taxonomy): domain Eukaryota; kingdom Viridiplantae; phylum Streptophyta; class Magnoliopsida; order Poales; family Poaceae; genus Oryza; species Oryza longistaminata. The sequence goes on from CM020183.1 coordinate 27,508,029, forward strand.
GTTTGGGGAATTGGGTTAAAGAAAAGAAAAAATGCAGCAATTTGTACTTGCATCATGTTGCCTCTTGTGTGATGCTTTGTGTGTGAAGTTGGTGCTAATTTATGAAAAAAAATATTGATCTGCAAAATACTTATCTGATTAATTGACTAAACTAAGAATTCAACTTAATTTACGAATATTTAGTCACCAAAACATAAAACTGCAAAATGTGAAAAACTTGGATGAATATCAAGAGTGTTATTGACTAGTGGAACAATATTTAACATGGTAAGAACCACAGAATGAATTATTTTGTTACAAACTATGCAATAACGAAACTTCGTGTCAAACATACGGTTTCATCTTTTCGCTTATGCTTATACTTATCAGCTAAAATTTAAATTTTCAACTTTAAATTTGGAGTTGATTTTAGGGTTTTTCATCAAAGTTTATTTTTCAGTTTTTATTTTTAGATCGTTAATAACACGATATAAAGTTTTAATCATAAACTATTTTTCATTTGCAAATATGTCGTTTCGCTTATTCCCCCAAATAAACGAATCGATGGGCCGATAAGTATATATTGAATATGACATGTGGGCCTTAATCAAATCAAATGGTGGTACTACTAATAGCGCTAGTTTCAGCCAACACAATAATGTCCATAAGATGGAGGACATGTACTCCCAGAAAAGAACATGATGGGGAAAAAATAGGGAAGGGTAAAATAATTTAGATCGAATGGACGTTGAAAGAAACTAATTTCTGGACAGGACCTAGCTCGTAGCCCGGCGTGTCTGGCATCTGAGAGAAATATTTTAGTTGGAAGTGACATTTTTTAAGGTTGTTTTTATCCTTTTTCTGACTGTACCCGCACGGGACAAAATCCCGGGGCACGGGATGAGTTCCGGTCCATCCGATTACTGGGCTGAATTGTTGTTTCTAATGGAACAAGACCCGACCCGTTAATGCTTTTTTTTTTTTTACTCCCCTCACTCCCTCCGTCTTATAAAAGACGAATATAAAATTAGATGTTACAAATCCTAGTATAATTGACAAGCCAGATTCGTTGCAGTAAAATGTATCACATTCACTTCTAGATTTGTTTTTTTTGGAGTGAGTACGCCCCATAATATAACAAACTATAATAAAATGAGACGTATTTTAGTACTACAAGTCTAGATAGGTCTATATCCAGATTCATCATATTAGGATACGTCTCATCCAATCATAAGTTACTATATTCTGGGACGGAGGAAGTACTCCTTCCGTCCATATTGATTACTACATCCGTCCCAAAATATAACAACTTTTAGCTATGAATCTGGACACACAGTTGTCCAGATTCATAGCAAAAAATGCTTATATTTTGGGACGGAGGGAGTATCATATAAACAAAACCCAGAAATTCTAAATTGATCATCATATAATTCTGGTCTCTTCATTTAACGTGTAATATTATTGCATTTATGCATGTAAATTGAGTTTGCATGCATATGTACTCCCTTCGTCCCATGAAAACGTCATATCCTATTCTAGATTGTTTTTTACGGGAAGAAGGGAGTATGTATTTTGGGTAGTAAAATTATCGTTTCTTGTGTATGGGGAGAGTTAAAGTGTGCATGTTTCTTGATTTTCCCTACCACATACACAGATTAAATGAAATATGATGATAAATATCACTACCACACAAACGTTTTTTCTGGATGAGAACCCTTTTAGGTTCCATGCGGACCATCTGGACGCTTATATATCACTACTATTTGCGCCTGAAGAATCGCTCCACCAAGAAATAGTTCAGGGGCCGCATGCAATAATGCATTTTCGCATGCAGCCCCCTTAAGAGATCCATCTGTGAAAATAGAGTTATTTTCACAAACAAACCTCTTAAGCGGCCGCACGTGAAAAATACATTTTCGCAAGCGGACCTCTTAAAGGTCCGCTTAGATGTCTAAATTTTCTCCTTTTAAAGCTTGTTCGCATCCCCTTGTCATCCTCTCCCCTTTTTCTCTCGGTAACTTTCCTTCTCCTCCTCCACTTTCCTCGGCCACCTCCTCCTTCCTCCACTTTCCTTCTCCTTCTCCTCCATTTTCCCTAGCCTCCTCCTCCTTCCTCCATTTCTCGGCCTACACATGGCGGGGACGATGGCTCGGGAGTGGGTGGCGCAGATGCGCGGAGACGACCGTCGACTCGGGGGGTGCATGGAGACAGCATCCTTGAGGGACAGGCAATGCTAGCGCGTGGATACGGCCGCCGGCTCGGGGGCATGTGGATCCAACGACCTCGAGGCAGATCCGCCGCCAGCTTGGGGCGGATACGACATCCCCGCCCTTGGGTGCGGCGGCAGCAGCCTCGGACTTGGCAGATCAACCACCGACGTTGACAAAAGCGACAGATTTGCTCTTAGGAGCGGCGACGGTGGCCATGGGACAGCGGCGGCACCCGAGGAAGCGACAGATCTGCGGTGGCGACTACGACGATGATGGTGGCGATGGCCATTGCGAGGATGATGACTGTAGTGATGGCTGCGACGACGACGGCTTCGAGAGCTAGGGTTTGGGGGTGAATCGAGGGCTAGAGCTTTGATTTTCGGAAATTTTTTTTTTTTGGCGATTTTTCATTTTTGCGTGCGGGCGGCTTAAGCGCCCGCCTGCGAAAATCGGATTTTCGCGTGCGGTTGCTCTACCCACATGCAAAACTATTTTTACATACCCTGGGTGCATGCGGGCCACTCATCCGCATGCAAAATCGATTAATAAACGATATGTGGTGGTGTCTGAAACGGAAGGACCAGTGTACACAACAGAAGTAGGAAGCTGTGTTATTCCGTAATTGGTACCATTTAATCTTAATCACGAAAACAGGTATATAATTGTTCTGCGCAGTAGTATAATACAATTAGAAAAAAACACTAATGTTATTTCAACCATTATAGACACAATATAGAGCAAAACAAGCACAATCCCGTTTTATAAGTATCTAACCTCTTCATTTATTATATTTAGCTACTCCATCCGTCCCAAAATATAAGAACCTAGAATTGGATGAAATATTTCCTAGTACTACGAATCTGAATAGACACTAAGAAATGTCTCATCCAGTTCTAGGTTCTTATATTTTGGAACATGGGGAGTAGCTTTCTATTGTCGGTGTGATTGAGTAGAGTAGCCCTTAATTTGTACTCAAAATTTCTCCTTCGTATTTGGCAAAACCCTTCCTCTTTTGTTCGACAAAAATCATCTTTAGGTTTACTGATTATGAGCGTGTTTGGAGTAGCTTCTAGCAGCTACAAATTCTTCTAGGATCAAAATCTTCTCAAACAGTAAGGTTTTTTTTTAAAGATTACAAGAAGATGCTGTTGTAAAATCCAGAAAATGAACTAGAGACCAATTTCTACATATTCTCACTAGTTGAATTCCTACAAGCTGCTTCTCAGAATCATGTCCACGCCCTCCGCCGGCCCTCCCCTCCTTCCTCCCTCCCTCCCTCTCGCCATCAGTGGAGCCGACCACCGAAAATTGTGCAGCAGCAGGGATAGGGACTACTGGTGGACCCTTGAAGATGAGGATTAGGATTCGGTGGGTCAAGAAAATGCATATTCTTTCTATACCAGTGGACAAGAAGAGATGGAATGTTCCATTCCTGGACGTAAGACCGTGCTGTAGTAAGCTTTCTTTTGCTCAGGAAAGTGGGTCATTTCAGATACCACAGTTTGGAGAATAATAAGAATTTTCATAGGCAAAGAAGTAAGTCAGCACTAGTCAAGTAGGAAAAAAACAAGTAGGAATAGCTAGAAGTACTTACTATAGCTATAGTAGTTGGCATGTAAAGCTCTATACATAATAGGTCTTTTCATAGCTTCGAAGGCTAGCTCGATGTGGCAAGAAAGGCTGGATCCAGGCAAGATCCGATCTTCTAGGGCCTAGATGTCATTGCCCCTCTCTTGCTTCGTCCAACCCGTCGCCACCGAAGTGAGCTAGTGATCCACGATGGCAGCGCCGAGGAGTTTTAGGTGTGGGAGACCCAGGAGGTGTGTGAGCAATGGTGGTGGTTTGTGGCTTGCGGCTTGTCAAGCAAACATTGAAGACAATAATTTCCTGGTAGCGACGAGTGGATCTGGCCACCCTCCTGGAGTGGTTGGAATCTAGGGGGTTGGCAGTTGTTGGTGACAGTAGCTTGGGGTGAGGTTGTGGTGTCGTCTGGAGCAGCTTGGGGATAGTAACGGAGCAACGCTGTCTTTGATGGCTGGTGGTTGTGTGTGCCAGTGCAAGAAGTAGAGTTGGAGCTATCTCTAATGGTGCACAAGTCAGAGTTTGAGTTGAAAAGCTGTCACTCAAGTCGTCTGGCATTGTTGCTAGGCGGTGTTGGTGTAGGGAGACTGCATGAGTTGGTGTGGGGGATGACTGCGCGGGGTGGCCTGAAACTATAGATGCTGCTCACCGCAAGGCTGTTGGGTGGCTTGGTGGTGAGATCACGGTTGGCGTGGGAGTAGATTCTGGTGGTGGCTTGAAGGATAGCAAGTAGAACCCCTAGGGTAGCTGGGTGATTCCCCTCACCTTGGATCTCATCCCCCTCTTCCGGACGGTCTGCTTCCAGACTTCGGCCGCGGGGAGCCCCATGGCACGAAGGAAGGTGGTGGTTTGGTCAAGTTGGTGCCTGCTTGGTGGAGGATAAGTGACCTTCAGCGGTGATAATGCTCTCTTGAAGTTTGCAGCACAAAGGGCTTGTGCCAGGTTCCGTGTAGGAAGGTGGCGGTGTTTGGAAGTATCCACCACGCTAGCAAGCATTTGTGAGCTAGGATAGAGTCAAAGTTGCTTGGCTAGGTGGCAAGCTCAGCAATGATAACCTTTATCTGCTTACGTTCAGGTATCGTGGTTTGGAGTGGATGGAGTAGTGTTGTTTGCCTATGTGTTGCGATGCCGAATTGTGATGTGGCATAGTCGGAGTTGCTGCTGGGTGACGAGTTGAGAGCTAGGGTGGTGCCCTATGGAGCTTGGCAATGATAACCCACAATATGTTTCGTCCTATTCACAAAGATGATCGGCGATTGAGAGTGTCCAAGGCGAAAGCCGTATCCAATCTTCGACTGGCCTTGGTGACGTCGACGCTTGTGGGCAATGTCTTCCCTCTTGGGGGCATTGTTAAAGTAGCTCTCTCTTTCTTCATATGAAAAACATGTCCGGTGTTTCGGACATGCGTTGGCAGATTATGGATGTTGTTTCCTTCTTGAAAGCTTCACCCAGAAAGTCTTGCTCTTTGGTGGGATTGCACTAGGTGGTCTTGAGAGTTGTTCAAACTGGAAGCCGAACCTTGGAGCTGCTCGCCTGTGATGAGCTTAGTAACGATGACTTTTGCCGTGCCTCAGTTGTTATGTTGCCACATGCCTTTTCTTTTTCGCTCTCCGGGTGGTTTGCTAGGTATTCCTTATTCTAACCATGCAATAAAGTTTTTCGACCCAATCTCCCTTATAAATCGGACTAACTCTTCTTAATATTTTCATTCAGTTGAGCTCCTATCATTAGTTCTTTTTTAAGACGGAGGGAGTAACAATTAGAAAAAAAAACATACAATGATAAATAGCACAAAACTTTTTTATTTCCAAGAGCAGCAACATTTTCAATTTTCCCAACCACGTTGATAAAACTCAGGCAATCAAAACTCCCATCAAACTTTCGAAGTCCACGGAAAGCTTGCATTGGCAACAACTCCACGAACCCCAGATAATTTTTCATTTCGTTTGGGCAATACTTGGACGAGGCAGAGACGCTGTCGGTGACCCCAGCCGATGGAAGCCCAAATCTATGCCCGGCCGGCCATGCATCCTGAGTCCTGACGACGAGCTTTAAACATTTGGCCATGGTCGTACGGCGAAAGCCTTGGGAAATCCGGAGGCGCACGTGAGGCCCGCGTGTGCTCCTGCTCGTCGGCAGCTGCTAGTCACTGTTACTTGCTGCGCTCTTGCCCAGCGAAAGAGGAACAGCTGCGCCTCGCCCCCATCCTCCCAGCACGAGATTTCACGCAGTTTTTACCGTGACCCCCGTGGTTAATTAACCTCCCCGTACTACTTAATTACCCTCTAATACTACTTCTGGTACGGTTCGGTCAAGTTGCTGGCACAGTAACTAATCAATTACTCCGAGGAGTTTTAGGTGTGGGAGACCCAGGAGGTGTGTGAGCAATGGTGGTGGTTTGTGGCTTGCAGCTTGTCAGGCAAACATTGAAGACAGTAATTTCCTGGTAGCAACGAGTGGATCTGGCCACCCTCCTGGAGTGGTTGGAATCTAGGGGGTTGGCAGTTGTTGGTGACAGTAGCTTGGGGTGAGGTTGTGGTGTCGTCTGGAGCAGCTTGGGGATAGTAACGGAGCAACGCTGTCTTTGATGGCTGGTGGTTGTGTGTGCCAGTGCAAGAAGTAGAGTTGGAGCTATCTCTAATGGTGCACAAGTCAGAGTTTGAGTTGAAAAGCTGTCACTCAAGTCGTCTGGCATTGTTGCTAGGCGGTGTTGGTGTAGGGAGACTGCAGGAGTTGGTATGGGGGATGACTGCGCAGGGTGGCCTGGAACTATAGATGCTGCTCACCACAAGGCTGTTGGGTGGCTTGGTGGTGAAATCACGGTTGGCGTGGGAGTAGATGCTGGTGGTGGCTTGAAGGATAGCAAGTAGAACCCCTAGGGTAGCTGGGTGATTCCCCTCACCTTGGATCTCATCCCCCTCTTCCGGACGGTCTGCTTCCAGACTTCGGCCGCGGGGAGCCCCATGGCACGAAGGAAGGTGGTGGTTTGGTCAAGTTGGTGCCTGCTTGGTGGAGGATAAGTGAACTTCAGCGTCGATAATGCTCTCTTGAAGTTTGCAGGGAGGTGGCGGTGTTTGGAAGTATCCACCATGCTAGCAAGCATTTGTGAGCTAGGGTAGAGTCGAAGTTGCTTGGCCAGGTGGCAAGCTCAGCAACGGTAACCTTTATCTGCTTACGTTCAGGTATCGTGGTTTGGAGTGGATGGAGTAGTGTTGTTTGCCTATGTGTTGCGATGCCGGATTGTGATGTGGCATAGTCAGAGTTGCTGCCGGGTGACGAGTTGAGAGCTAGGGTGGTGCCCTATGGAGCTTGGCAATGATAACCCACAACATGTTTCGTCCTATTCACAAAGATGATCGGCAATTGAGAGTGTCCAAGGCGAAAGCCGTATCCAATCTTCGATTGGCCTTGGTGACGTCGACGCTTGTGGGCAATGTCTTCCCTCTTGGGGGCATTGTTAAAGTAGCTCTCTCTTTCTTCATATGAAAAACATGTCCAGTGTTTCGGACATGCGTTGGCAGCATTATGGACATGTGCAATCTCTTTGGTGGGATTGCACTAGGTGGTCTTGAGAGTTGTTCAAACTGGAAGCCGAACTTTGGAGCTGCTCGTCTGTGATGAGCTTAGTAACGATGACTTTTGCCGTGTCTCAGTTGTTACGTTGCCACATGCTTTTTCTTTTTCGCTCTCCGGATGGTTTGCTAGGTATTCCTTATTCTAACCATGTAATAAGGTTTTTCGACCCAATCTCCCTTATAAATCGGACTAACTCTTCTTAATATTTTCATTCAGTAGAGCTCCTATCATTAGGTTTTTTTTTTTAAAAGGACAGAGGGAGTAACAATTAGAAAAAAAAAACAGACAATGATAAATAACACAAAACTTTTTTATTTCCAAGAGCAGCAACATTTTCAAATTTCCCAACCACGTTGATAAAACTCAGGCAATCAAAACTCCCATCAAACTTCAAAGTCCACGGAAAGCTTGCATTGACAACAACTCCACGAACCCCAGATAATTTTTCATTTCGTTTGGGCAATACTTGGACGAGGCAGAGACGCTGTCGGTGACCCCAGCCGATGGAAGCCCAAATCTATGCCCGGCCGGCCATGCATCCTGAGTCCTGACGACGAGCTTTAAACATTTGGCCATGGTCGTACGGCGAAAGCCTTGGGAAATCCGGAGGCGCACGTGAGGCCCGCGTGTGCTCCTGCTCGTCGGCAGCTGCCTAGCTACTGTTACTTACTGCGCTCTTGCCCAGCGAAAGAGGAACAGCTGCGCCTCGCCCCCATCCTCCCAGCACGAGATTTCACGCAGTTTTTACCGTGACCCCCGTGGTTAATTAACCTCCCCGTACTACTTAATTACCCTCTAATACTACTTCTGGTACGGTTCGGTCAAGTTGCTGGCACAGTAACTAATCAATTACTCTCTCAGTTTCAGCTTATAAAATGTTTTAACATAAACTGCTTTAGTTTTAATCAAATTTTTAGAGAAAAGTAGTAACATTTTTAAACCAAGATAAATTTATTATGAAAATATATTCATTTATTGATTTGATAAAACTAATTTAGTATTATAAATATTACTATAGTTGTCTATAAACTTAGTTAAATTTGAAATAGTTTGATTTTGACCAAAGTCGAAAGTCGAAACGTCTTGTAACTTAAAACATAGCTAGTAGTACTAATTAACTACAGCATCAAGTGATGATGCTGAACTGTGGCTTTGAGATATGTCATCCATGAAGAAGTATGAACATAAGAGGCTGTTTCAATTTGTACCAGTACCATGTCATGGCGTGTTAACACGGCGATATAAGTGGCACCTATGAACAGGACACGGAGCATATGGATGCCGCAGCTGGCTAGCTAGCCTGTTACCCTGCACAAATCTCGGCGCGGCTAATTAATCAAGCTTAAGTCGTTCGTCGATCGATGCAAATGCAACTGCATTTGCCTCGATCCCTTGTGTTTGTGTGCCGGACAATGCAATATTGCAATCAAATATATATATGTTCACCGTGCAGTTAGTCCACGACGCAGCCAGGTGTAAGCCAATGCAACACATCGCTCCTCTTCTACGGTAGGAATCAATCCAAGTCCACACCTACAAAACGCACAAGTTGGTAGCTTCGCGGGTCTTTTTGACACAGCTTAAGTTTCAGCCCCGGTTTTATTTTTCCTTAGAGTTTAACCAAATGATTTTAGCTTCACTAAAAATAAAAGTGAAGCTGGTTGAGTGATCTTATAAAATAAACTAGAGATGTGAAACTGGGTTTAGACGACTCTATAACTTAACTTCTGAAGTTTAAATTAGGAGTTAGAGTCCTACCAAACATGAATCACTCCTAATTACCACTGGATTAGGATTAATTAGAGCAAGTTTAATAGTATAGCCTGCTACTAGCTTTAATTTATCTATAGCCAATCTAATAGTCAATTTATACAATAGTTGCTTATTAGAGCACCCGCAATGGTAAAGTAAGGTGCTCTCTATAAAACATGTACATCTCAGCAATAGACTAGATTAATAGTAAACCACCTTAATAGTATGTCTACATGGGTATCTATAGCTCTCTAATGCATTGTCTCGTTTTTCTCTATAGACTATCTCTAAGTTAGTAGATAGCTTTGCTCTCTCTCTTCATTTAATGTCTTCAAAGTAGGAAAATATGCTGACATGAATCTCTTGTAGAGAGCCTATAGATAACCATTGTGGGTGCCCTTATACTATTAACATATGGTTCCACCTGTCATACATACATTGTGTCTTAGAGTCCGTGCTGCAGCTAGCTACAGATCTGTAACCCGTTGATGTTCTCTCTTATTTTTTATCTTATTAAAATATGTTTATACCTGGCTAATAGTCTGCTATTGTACATGCTCTTAGTGCGTAAGTACAAGGGGTTAACACCAACGAGCGGCGCTAACAGTAATTATCCGGCGAGTTTAGCAAGCAGGCACAATAAGGGCACCCACAATGGTTATCTATAGGCTCTCTACAAAAGATCCATGTCAGCATATTTTCCTACTTGGAAGAAATTAAATGAAGAGAGAGAGCAAAACTATCTACTAACCTGGAGATAATATATAGAGAAAAACGAGGCAATGCATGAGAGAGCTATAGATACCCATGTAGACATACCATTGAAGTGGTTTACTATTAATCTAGTCTATTGCTGAGATGTGCATGTTTTATAGATAGCACCTTACTTTACCATTGCGGGTGCTCTAATTAACTCCACTTTCTCCTCGTCTCCCGATACCGGCGCAGTGCTGTGCCGACGTGGCAGCGCCTGTTTTTTCTATACAGATTGGGAGGAAACCAACGATGGCCAATTAATTAATTGTTTGATTGATTTTTTGCTTATCTAAAGCAGCAGCATAAAAAAAATGATTAGTGGGAGTACTTGAGGCATCAGCGAGAGCAAACCAAGAATCCAACCCTATTAATATACAGGACAGTAGCATTAGTAAATTGGTGGTAATAGTTAAGCTAGGTTAATTATGCTAAGCAGATATAGTGAGCTGCTTAATTGGGCTCTCTAAGCTAAGCTAGCAAAGTATAGTATCAGTTACCAGTATCCACTTGGCTTCATGTGTAGCTAGTTTGCTAGCTAATTAAGCTAAGCTTTGGTTGTGTGGATTAAGAAATGGCCAAGAATATAGATAGCTAGTGCTCCATCATTGGTTACACATCTAGCCATGGACACAGCATGGAGCCCCAAACCCAAATGTACGTTCTTGCCTGTAATTATGCAGCCAGTTTGAAACGGAGCAGCATCATATCCCCCGGCAAGATTTTGGTTGCTTTTCCTGAAGTTTATGCATCGATTTCACAAACAATCACGCTGGCCGGAGCAGCAACCGGGTACACGCACTAATTAATGGAGAAGTATTGATCACAAATATTGATCTTTCACAAAAAAGATATACTCCACTTCAGTGGATTGTATAGTCTAAAAATCATCAGATTAACTGATTAAGGACAAGAATTTAGGCAATTTGGTGTATTAGTTGGTCGATTGATGCAACGAGGGTATCGGGGTAATTAGGCCCATATATGTGCTGGGCCCATATAGGTTCCTAATTCGGCCCGGTTTTGTACCTTCTGCGATGGCGAAATATGGGCCAGTAGAGTTGGTGACTAAATTTGCTCCAGCTAATAATGGCAGATTTCGTCATTAAAAAAGTTTGGTTATGTTGGCTGTTGATGTTAGACAACATAATGGTGTAGGACAAAATTTTAGGTTTCGAACCAAAGGAATGCCAAAACTCATAGAAAGTACGCCTTTTGGGCACCTGTCCTTCAAGCAAAAATGATTGTAATAGAAGATTTACTTTTTAAATGGAATATATATAAAGAACTGATGAGTTAATTTTAATGAGTACATAGCTTGAAATATTTTGTTGACAAAGCTAAGTCATCACATTAAAGTTAAGCCTTTCATTTCTTTTTGAAAGAAGCTTTGGTTTTTCTACTAAAACTGTACAATATTGTTAGGAGTAGGACATCCAAGTCGCATAAGTGGAAGAAATAATATGAGAGCAATTCCACTACACAGTAAGTAAAAAAACTACAGGGCAATCAGGTTCATTTACCAGAAGATATGATATACCAATCAACTGGCATATCGTGTGATATACCAATCAACTGAACAAGTTCTGGATGAGGTGCAGACCTTCAGTACAGAAGACATCCTTATAATTCTCTCCTGATTCCTCTCAGCCCTAGCATAAATTTGTTCGCTAAGCAAAACCGATGCATGAGAATACATTGTCGCTGTAGAAAGGTGTTGAAAATAAGTTTCGATGATTTATTGTCGCTGTAGAAAGGTGTTGAAAAATAACTGTTGTGATGGTTTGTGAGTGTGGAATCATCTCACATGTTGGGTATATATGGATACTGTTGTTCTTCTTGTGGCTGATACTAGGCCTTTCTCATGTGAGTTGTGATGTTTCAATTGGCACCCACTTTTGATTTCCTACCTTATTACTCTAGTACTATACTGGTACATTTTCAAATCTCAGTTATTGCTTCATGTTGTGTTTCATTCTGGTACAGAGTTAAGGGCTTGGCAGGATAGAGAAAACTGATGCTGCTTATGTGCCTGGTGAATGAGTAACTGACATAGGAAAATCATATTATGTATTGTCGCAAAATGCCATTGGGTAGTGAATCACAGATACTTCATGGAATGCATAAACAACGATTTGTCAAGTTGCTTAAAATTTCCATCTAATAAAACATGACACACTCGATGAAATGTACTAATAGAGCTCTAACTCAACTTGATAAATGCTTTACCGTCTGATCTTGGATGCATTATTTTAGCAGATAACGGGGCCAGGCACATCAATTGAAATCCTATACAATTGTAACATCTAAGACTAAAAATGCTAATAACACATTATCACTCTTGAGCATTTTGACTTGTGTAGTACTACCTCCGTCCCAAAATAAGTGCAGTTTTGCACTATTCACATTCAACGGTTGACCGTCCGTCTTATTTGAAAAATTTGTGAAAAAATTAAAAACATTTAGTCACACATAAAGTACTATTCATGTTTTATCATCTAATAGCAATAAAAATACTAATCATAAAAAATTTTCAAATAAGATGGACGGTCAAACGTTGAACGTGAATAGTGCAAAACTGCACTTATTTTGGGACGGAGGGAGTACAAGCAATTGGGTCAGGTACATGTGCAAAATTTACTGACCCTGAACTTTCTTCTGTTGTGGGTAGCATGTTTGAGCATAATGATCATGGAAAAAAGACCCCAAGGTACAAGTTGCTAATTCAAAACAATTTGGTTTGTTTCCCCACTTGTTCCTCAGGTGCTTTACACTGACTGAGCTCTCTCACACACGCATGGTTCGTTATGTCCTTGCAAAGATGAACCATGAAGTTGGCTTTGTATCTCCAATTCCTGAAGAAACATGTCCCTGAGATGTCTGCATGGTCAAACATCACAGTGGAAGCTTCCATCCTGATGCCTCCCAATCCTATGAACCATGCAATGTTTTACATCGGGATCACTGCTCAAGCATCGCCACAGAAATGTGTTGAAAATATATGAGGTATGTCGCATGGTGGAAATTAATGAAAAACTAGGATAATATATATCTTGAATTTGATGTGCTCTTCTGGTTTGCATGTGTGATGGACTGATGGCAGAGTGTCGATTGCTAACTAGATTTAAATGGGTAGAATCAGGAAATTATCGATGTACGTGCATGGTTTTTTTCAGATTGTATAAGGATTCTAAGTACAATGGTGGGTAGATGGAGAAAACACGACGAACGTGGGATCGAAAAATAAAGGTGTAATTGAATCTTCAACGCTAGGGCCGGGATAGACATGAGTGGATATATAAGTAACGATTGATAAGTTCTGGTTCAACAAAATTAACAAAGTACATAATAAACTTGAAAAAAAGAGTATATTTTAGCTGATTTACTACTTGATTGCAGACTCACATTCTGAACCTTCTTGGAGTTGAATATCTGATCCATTGGTAGCCTAATCCAAATGAAATAGGCATAACTAAACTCGGGCACTAAACTTCCCGAGAGCTCCATCATTGGTACACATCTAGCCATGGACAGCATGGAGCCCCAAACCCAAATGTACATTCTTGCCTGTAATTTTGCAGCCAGTTTGAAATGGAGCAGTTACTGTTATAAAACCAGCCTCAGAATCACCATCGCTAGCTAAATGCCAAAAAAACGCTATAGCAGATCCAAAATTAATAACGACACTGAGGCACGATATTTGGTAACGGAGATTCAAAAGAATTACTTACTCGCTCGTAGATGGCAAATTTGATTAATGATATTTTTTTACTGTTCATGTTTTGTTTTTATAGACTTTAATTTAGAGATGGTATATTTGATGAGAACTCTAATGATTATTTCAGACTTTAGATCGAGGAATTTTATGGTGGAATTTGAATTGAGCATAAATATTCTTGATTTCTTTTATATAGCATTGATTAAAATACTCTTAGAATTTATTTCACATGGATTTTTAATAATATTTTAGTGGCTAATATTTCTTACTTTTATAAAATTTACTTTTCTATGGATTATTTTCCTAGCCATACTCCTATTTAGGAAGGGCTCTTTTACATATTTATTGATTTGGATATTGTATTGAAATCAAAATTTGGATTTTATTTTATCTTTTGTTCCTAATTTGAATTGATCTCTTCAACTGTACTTTACTTGACTTCTTCTCGACCTGGATATTATTTATTACTAATGCGAATTTCAAATATATCTAAATTGTATTGTATTTTTAGATGGACTATTTTCTCAACATTAGTCATTTTAAATCCGAATTTCAAATATTAATATGTTATATTTCTACATGAACTATTTTAATTTGAATTTCATATACTTTCTATATTATATTTTTACCTGGACTCTACTTTCAATATTATTTATTTGTAGTCTTAATTTTTTATATTTAAAATTGTATTTCTACATAGACCCAAATTAATGGTCTAGATTTTATTTTTTTCTCTTACTAGTGTAAAAGTTCTTATACCTTACGAACGAATATGGCTGACTCCTTTTTCTATGAAAAATACCATTATAAATTTTACGGTAGACAAAAAAAAGTTGCATGAGGGAAAAAAATGTAACACGTTACTGGGTGATCATGGTGATTATTAGGACCAACAAGTTGCACGAGGAAAAAAAAATATAACATGAGAGCTCGTAGCTGCAGCATGACACTGCGTAATTTGACACACTAATTTCAGTAGGCAATGTCGTAAGTGCAATAGCTACTGGGCGTCTGGGCGGTCAAAGTTAATTGGCCAGTAACCAGTAACTTTTATGCTAGCCAGTACTGGTGCAATTTGGAGAGTTGAACCATGCAATCGGACCAGGAGTTAAAGTCCACAAGGAAGATCCTCATCCCACTATTGGGAAGGGAGCTTCTCTCCTGGTGCCTCTCAACCCTAGCATAAACTGGTTTGCTAAGCCGCTAATGCAAGAGCATACATGATCGCTATAGAAAAGTGAGTGGAACCCTCTCACACTTGTTGACATGGAGAAAGTATTGATATACATAATCTTCATGTTTGGCTGTGCACATTCGGTTGAATGCAGAGGCCAGGTTTATCTTATTTTCTAAAAAGAAAAATATATTCTTCATCATGTCACTCATAACTAGCCATTTCTCTTGTGAGTTGTCACAGCTTGAATTGGCACCCACTTTTAATATTCTACCTTATTGCGATAGTACTATACCTTGTCCGGTAAGCTTCAGTTCGATTGTTGCCTTTTACAGTATGTTGCATTTCATTCACTAGTACCGAGTTAAGTTCGGAGGACGCAGAACGCTAGTGTGCTAGTGAGTGAGTTGCTGACAAGGGAAAATCATGTTATGTGTTGTCATAAAACGCCATCGGATGGTGAATTACAAACACTCCATGGGATGTATACAGTGATTTGTCAAGTTGCTTAAAATTTGCATATAAATCTACTGCACAAGAGCTTGAACCCAACTTCATTAAGACTGTACATCTGATCTGAATGCATGATTTTTACTCCCTCCGTCCCATAAAGACTCCATTTTTTAGTTTTTTGGATACAACGTTTGACTCTTTATCTTATTTCAAAATTTTCTATAATTAGTATTTTCATTGTTATTAGATGATAAAATTGTTATTAGATGATAAAACATAAATAGTAATTTATGCGTGACTATTTTTTAATTTTTTTTTATATTTTTTAAAAATAAGACGAACAATCAAATATTGGACAAACCAAAAAATAGAGTCTTCGTGGGACAGAGGGAGTAGTAGATAGCAGGTACAGGTACATGCTCATCAATTGAAAGCCATACAATGGTAACACATCTTCAAGAATGTTTGTTTGGACTAAAAAGGCTAATTGCACATTATCACTCACAATCTGTAAGACACTGCTGGAGAAAGGGTTTTCACTTACGGTTCGTAACCCCCTTTAGTCCACCTTTAGTCCCGGCTAGTAACCGGGACTAAAGATAGTAGTCCCGGCTAAAGTTTTTTCTCTTTTTTTTCATTGTTTTTTTTTACTGTTTACACCTATTGATTTCGACCAAATCCCAACAAATCATCGAAAAACATGCATAATAAAATCATCCACAATTCACATGTCCATTCACACAATCATTCACAATCCAAAATCATTCACAGATCATCCACAAAATCATCCCAATCTAAAAAAAAAATCTACAAATCATTCACAAAATGTAAAAAAAAAAAATCAACACAGCCGCCCGGTTACCGCTGCCCGCCTACCGCTGCCCAGCTGCCGCCGCCGCCCGCCTGCCGCGGCCCTGCTACCGCAGCTACCTCGCTGCGGCCGCCGCACGCCGTTGCCGTCGAAATGAGGAGTGGGGAGGGGAGGGAGAGGAGAGGGGAAGGGGAGGAAGGGGGAGGAGGAGATGGTTAGAAAATCTCGGAGGAGGAGGGGGGAGTGGACGGGAGGGGAGGGAGAGGTCTCGGAGGAAATAAGGATGAGGGAGGCCGGCTCGGGGCTGCTGCACGACTTTTTTTTTTATTTTGGTCCCGGTAACCGGGACTTAAAAAAATAGGGGTCCGACATATTCTTAAACCGGGACTAAAAATGATCTTTAGTCCCAGCTGGTGTTATCAATCGGAACTAAAGATTGAAAAGTTTCAGTGGGTTTTTTAATCGGGACTAATATGATTTTTTAGCAACCTAGGAAAGATCACTTCTCTAGTAGTGAGAGTGTTGTTGAGCATTCTTTGAATTGTTTAGTACAAGCAACAAGCTAAGGTACTCATTTTGTTGTCGTGTGGGCCGGGAATCATGTATGATCACAGTGGTAGAGGAAATTAGAAACCTGTTTCCCCACATGTTCTGCATGCGTTTTGCGTTGATCTCATTCACACACCAGCACATTGCCCTCGCAAAACGAAGACGTAAGTTGGCTTTGTATCTCGCCAATTTCTTGTTCATCTCCCTGTGCCTGCTATCTGGTTAAATGTTACGGTGGAAGATTAATTCTGTCCTGATGCCTCATAACCCTATATACCATGCAATTGTTTCCACACAGTGAAAGTGCATCTAGGGCAAGTGACCCTTTCACACAGGATTACTGCTCAAGCATATTTGCATAACCGCTACAAGAAAGCGTGGAAGAAAAAATATATATAAGGCATCCTGTATCGTAGCAACGCACACCTTATGAGTATGGGAGATTTGCGAAGGTTTGATGTGCAGCTCTTCTGGTGAGTGAGATGGTGAGAGGGCTATCGCAATCTTCCATGGCTAGCTAAGTAGATTTAAATAGGTACTCCCTCTGTCCCAAAATATAAGGGATTTCGATCGGATGTGATATATTCTAGTACTACGAATATAGACATACGTTTATCTATATTCGTAGTACTAGGATGTGGCACATCCGGCCAAAATCCCTTATATTTTAGAACTGGGGGATCAGTAGAAACAAAAATAATATATGTACATGCATGCTTTATGTCAAATATATGATATCTTATTGTAAAGATTTAATCAAGAGTAAATTGCACCCACAGTGCAACAATTTGGCAGGTGGGTACAATTTGGTGCAATAACTTGAAAAATAAACGTTCTAGTGCAACAACTTGGCATGAATGTGCAATTTTGTACAAGAACTTCATAAGTGATCGTATAAATGGAACAACTTGCATGGTAGGTACGATTTTGATACAATAAATTAAGAAGTTATGTGACAACTTAATTATTTAGAGCATTTTTTTTATAAATTCAAATTTTTAAGTACTTATTTTGATAATATACTAGCGTGGATTTGTATAAACATATTTATATTTTTATCCTAATAACTAATAATTGAAAGTCAATTAAACTGGACATAGAAATTATTATATTTCGGTTGATATTTGAGAAGGTGAAGAAAACAAAAAATTCTTAAAGGTAATTGGATGTAAATTGTATGTGCAATATAATTCTTAAAGATTAAATTTAATATTATAAGATAATATCTGTAGGATTACTGTGTATTGGCATATTGACATCGTGAAAAAACTCACCTAGCATATACTTAGCCAAGATTATACACCAAATACTAAATTGTCAAGTTGTTGTACTAGAACGCGCCCACTTGTCAAGTTGTTGCACTCGGACGTTCAATTCACAAGTTCTTGCACTACATTACACCCACCTGCCAAGTTGTTGTACCGTGAGTGCAATTTACTCTTTAATCAAAACAAATTTAATAGTGCAATCGGGTCACAAGTTGGATAAATAATATAGGACAAAAAATAATTCAAAGTATAGTAATAAGTGTATAGGAGGAGGAGGAGATGCTTAAATCAGCTATGCATGCATATGTCAGAGAGGTGAGAGTATGCGTCGAAGTGCGGGACTCCAACATTGGGGAAACAAGAACCCCTCTTTGAAGATTCGGCTAAGGGACGAGTTAGCCTGAGTCACCCTCAGGGAACAGATGGACGCAAAGGAGTATACAAGTTCGGGCCGCACAGATGCATAATACCCTACTCCTCTGTGTATGAGGACTATCAATGTGGAACAAGAGTTACAATTAGATGCGCGACTTGTGTGAGCTCTAATTGCTAAAGAATCGAACCCTCTATCCGTTGGCATGGATCCTCCTTTTATACGCAAACAGGAGTCCACAATGCCAATACATGAATACAAGAGCGGGCCCCGCTCCAAAGAGTTGGATATGCTTAGTCTTGTCAATGTCCCCCATGGTAATCAGCCCGGATGTGACAGCTTCGCTCTCCGGTTGACAAGTGGCGCTGGGGGGACGAGGTGATCTCCGCTCGGTCACCGTGGGGCCCACTAGTCAACCCTTGAGAAGTTACAAGGTAGAATTGCACTGGGTGATGTGGGCCGTGACACATCGTGCCCCTCCTATTCCTTTGATAGACGTGAGTGTGCAGGAGGCTACATGCGGCGCCACATCCCTAAAATATACGTGGATGAGTTGTTCTCCAAATGGCTCCCTCCTGCAATAGAAATCATGATGTTAATTTGGAGTTAAACCTCCGAACCCACCTAGAGAGGCGGAGAAAAACCCCAAAATGAGCCAGGGGCAGTGGGGGTGCGCTTGGGCCTCCACCTGGGGCCCCTAGTCACTTGTACTGCTCCGGGGAAGCCTCCGCTCCTCGGGGCAGCCGCAAACCTAGGGCTTGTTGCGTGCCCGGGGCACCGAGGATCTCTCCCTACTTTATAGGTTTTTTTGTTATTTTGGATGAGCTTCTCAAAGATGTCGTTGATGAAGGAGTACACAATGATCACCTCTGACGGAGTAGCACCAAGCAGCTGTCTGCCTCCTCAGCATATTGGAGACATAAATCTTGTAGGTTGTACCTCTCCTTGGCACCTTGGGGATGTAGACACTGTGCATTTCTTGAAGATGTAGATCTTGTGCGTCTCTTATCGTAACATACAACATCAGATGCCTCGAAGACCCTGGAGGACCGGGGACTCCTGTTCCCTTTCCTCTAACACTCTGGGAGTGTTACGTGCACGTGCCATGGAAAAGAAAGTAGACGTCCAATATTTTTTATATTTGATCGAATGTTCAAAGCATAGCTATTCCCATTATTTTGGGACAGAGGGAGTAAATAGTGACTGTGTTAAATTCCGGTATAGGTTTTGCAACAGCCGAGGGCTTGGCACCATGATGTGAATTTATGCCCTTTCTACTATAGCAATTTGTTCAAAACATGTTAACTTCTTATGACCGTAAGCGATTACGCCATCTCACCACAAACATAATATATATGTATTTTTATAATCCTTTTTCTTTTTTTTTGGTAGGCTGGTGATAGATTGACAGTCAAGATTTTATTAAGAGAAGGAAAATAATTAAAATGGGCTTAGTTCATTGGCTATATATATGCCGGACGGTACAATTTGCAAAGTTAAACCAACATGAACTCAACTTTATGTGAATCTCATCGTGCTCTGCTTAAGAACAGTGGCAGATCTTTACAAGAGAGATTCCCATCCCATAATTGGGATGGGATCTTCTCTTCTGATGCCTCTCAACCTTACCATAAACTGGTTTGCTAAGGTGTGTATGCAACAGCAATAGAGCATACATGATCACCACAGAAAGGGGTGTTGAAAATAATGAGATGTCTTGTAAGTGGAACCCTCTCACACGTTGGTGTTGAGAATATATGGGCATGGATATATGTTCTCCATGTGGCTGAAACTAGCCATCTCTTGTGAGTTGTGATGCTTCAATTGACACACCCACTTTTGATTTCTTACCTTATTTCTCTATAGTACTATACTTGTACCCTTCAATTCAACTGTTACTTCATGCTGTATTTCATTGACTATTAATTAGTACAAACTACAGAGTAAGGGCTTAGCAGCATGCAGAAAGCTAACGTGACTATTGAATGAGTTACCAACAACGAAAATCATGTTACCTATTGTCACAAAAATGCCATTCGATGGCGAATCACGAACATTCAATGGAATGTGTACAATATTAATGATATACTCCCTCCGTTCCAAAAAAGTCCATTCTTAGCATCCCAAGGTAAAATTAGTAGAGAATGAAAATGACCAAAATGTTCATCATTATTGAAAAAAAAGAGTAATGGTATAGGTAGATAAAAGGTATTGAAGGGATGAATCTTCTCATTTAATTATATGCTGAGGGTAGGTAGGTAGGATGCTAGAAATTGGTTTTTAGTAAGACAAAATTCAAACTGCAGAAGTTGAGTTTTTTGGGGACGGAAGGAGTATATATTACATTACCTCAAATTTCCATCTAACTCAACACGTGACACTCGAGAAGAAAAATCTTAGTCAAGAGCTCCAACTCAAACTTGATTAAGGCTTACCATATGGTCCGAATGCATGATTTCTAATAGATATAGTAGGTAAATACCCATCAATTGGAAGTCTACTATATATTAGATGCAACATTTTTAAGAAGTCATATATGCTCCCACCTTCTTCTAAATGATTTATGAATATAAACTAAGTTTGGACTGAAAATGCTACAAACACCGTATCGGTCACAAATTGCATGAGATCTCTTCCAAGCATGCTTGCATTGGCTTGTGTAATACAAACAGCAGGGTCAGCCCGTATAGTGATGCAAATGTACTGACGCTGGGGTTGTTTATATATGTTGATGTGGGTACCAATATGGAGTGGTGAATTCAAGGAAACAAGAAACATGGACTCAAGTTGCTGAATGAGAGCAGCTTGGTTGATTTCCAACTTGTTCACATGGTGCGTTGCGCCGACCACCTCTTTCACACACCTCTGGTTAGGGGAAGTATCCAGTGCATGAGAGTTAATTTTTAACTCATGGTGACGTGGACGAATTTCGGACGTCCATTTCTCAATCCAACGGTGGAAGATGGAGATTGCATGATTGCACTAAATGGGGAGATTGCACCGGATACTTCCCCCCTCTGGTTAATATATGATGTTGCAAAGGTGAAATATGATGTTGGCTTTGTATCTCCAATTCCTGCCCAAGGAAGCCCCGGAGTTGTCTGGTTAAATATTACTCCCTCCGTATTTTAATATATGACGCCGTTGATTTTTTAAACAACGTTTGACCATTTATTTTATTCAAATTTTTTATGCAAATATAAAAATATTTATGTCATGCTTAAAGAACATTTGATGATGAATCAAGTCAAAGTAAAATAAATGTAATTACATAATTTTTTTAAATAAGACGAATGATCAAACGTTCGACAAAAAGTCAATAGCGTCATACATTAAAATATGGAGGTAGTAGAATGAAAGCTTCAATCCTGATGTCTTCCAACCCTATATAGGAGCAGCATATGCAATTTTTTGTAGGATCATTGCTCAAGCATATATGAATAATTAATTGCCATAGGAAAAGGTGTTGAAAATATATGAGGTATCTTGTACAGTAGCAATGCATACCTAGGAGTATGCAGTGGGTATATGCTTTTCTGGTGAAGTGGTGGGTGAAGAAGTCATGGAGGAGGTGTTATCTTATCTTATAATACGAATTCCATGTAAAAAATCCAAAGAATAATGGTGCCACGTGGCATCACCGGCTTCGCGGAAGTGGCTAGACGGAACGCTCTTGCGCATGCGCGTGCAGCAGTCCAGAAACGCTCTTGCGTGTGTGCACCAACCCTCCTGTAGCCGTACGATTAGAAATCAATGATGGTGGTGCAACGGACCAATGTGTAAAAATTTATATTCAAAAGGAGTTTTAAGGCAAAAAAAAAATGTCAGATCCAGAAAGTTTGTTGCCCCTCCTAAAATGAATCAAGATCCGCCGTTCCTCATCTGCGTGGGGAAAAAAATCCTAACAAAGTAAATAAAAACAATGAACAACATACATCTCCATATACATCGACTTCCCAAGTATCTGTTCCCTTGGAAACTAAAAAAATTTCCATTGCTCCATCCTTTCTTATCAAATATTATTATTCTCAAGCCGGTAGTTTTACCGGATTGTGATTGTTCCACATGGCACTAAAAAACTGAGATAAATCAAGCAATTACTAATAGAAAAAAAAAAGAAAATAAAAACTCATTTGTGCTGCACCAAAAACAGAGGGAAGAGGTTAAGAAAGGGAAGTCTAGAACTTTCTCAAATCTGAACTAGAATCTTATAGAAGTCTGCTCTCTTATTCTTCATCGGTTGTTTCAATACCCAACTAGCTCAGTGATCTGATTATGTGCTAAATATATCTTTATGTATTTTCCATCTTACTCCTTTACAGGTTCATTAATTTGGTCACTAATAGAAAAATAAATATATGAGAAAAAGTAGCATTAGAAAAAAGGAAATATTGTGTTTTGTTTTCAAAATACAACATACTTCACTACAATATTATAAGATACTGATTACATTGAAAGCTAAAACACACTAAGAGGTTCTTTGAAGCTCCTGTAGCAAATTCAAAAAATTCAACTTATTTCACTAAAATATATGTATGTGCCATTGACTAATGGGCATATAAGATAAACACATGATGGTCATATAGTAAACGCGCCAACAGGCGCGTTGATTTTTTAGTTTATACCTGATTTTGTGGTTGAGGGGTTCGATTAGATCAACAGTATAAGATGACGAGGGAGGTTAAATAGACATATTCCCATCCGCTTTACCCGATACCAAAAGTTTGGCCCAAGCCCAACCAGAATTCTGGAAAAAGCTCGACAGACTGTCACGGCCCGGTCCAGTTCGGCCCAACGCGGCGCCTTGCGCCACCGTGTCGGAGACGGGAGGCGGCGTGGCCATCTCCGCTTGGGCTCGACGGCTCGCGGCGCAGAATCGGCCAGCGAGGCCGCCGCTTGACTGCCTGACTTCCGAGCTCCTCTTTGCGCTTTTCTCCTTTGAACCTTCCAGAACGCGCAAGGAAGATCAAGCAGCTCGCGACGACGCGACAAATTCCCCCCTGCCGGCTGCGGACGAGCGAGCGAAGCGAGGAAGATGTTCATCCAGAAGGTGAGGAGATGTCTCCAGCTCTAGTCTCTCGCACCATTAATCTGATGTCCTCCTGTATGCGTGGTTAATTTTGGCGGATTTGGTTGTGTGGGGCGCAGGCATGGAGGACGGCGGCGTTTGGGGTTTACGGCTTCACGCAGTTCACCAAATCCGGCTTCGTGTAAGCGTAATCTCACCGAGTCACCTGGCTGATTTCCCCCTTTGTTTTTTATAGCTTGCCAATTTCTTGAGATTGTGTTCTAACTTCTAAGCTGTGAAACGAGATAATCTGTATCCCCTGTAGGAATCCCGAATTTTAGGATACAATTGCTCTGGCCCGTTTTTGGGATGTAATAACTGTGATTATAGCTGCATTGTGCGAATTATGTGTAGTTCGATGCCAATATGCCAAGTAGTGCAAAGATAGAGAACCCCTGTTCACCAAGAAGTACAGAAATTATTTAGTTTTCACTGGAGCAAATAGTATCGAAGGATTTTAGTTCATGCGATCTGGAATTGAGGAATCTATTTGCGTGTAGCAGGCTGACAACTTTCAGACAATTTGGTATTGAATGAAAAGCTGTCAAAGGATGCGATTGTTGACACCATGGCTGCATTATTTTCGTGTTCCGTGCTAACGAGGATTCGTTTATTCAGGGAACATGCCAAGAAATTCAGAGAGGAGGATATGCAGATCCGGCTGGATGGGAAAAATTGCCTAGTAACTGGGGCTAATTCCGGCATAGGTTTTGCTACAGTCGAGGGCTTGGCATCACGGTATGGATCTATACCTTTCCTACTATGATGATTTGTTCTGAACATGTTAAATTCTTGTGATCACATGTTTTGTATTCTTCCAGTGGTGCCACTGTTTATATGCTTTGCCGTAACAAGGAAAGAGGAGAGACTGCTCTCAGTCAAATACGATCTAAAACTGGCAACATGAATGTTCATCTGGAGGTACATGATGCTTCAGAACCGAATTTTACTGCATGCTACTTTGCAATAAACCTTGGTGATGTTGTACAGTAACTATACCTGAACTAAGTCTCTAACTCAACAATTGTATTGTGTTGCAGATTTGTGACCTTTCATCTATCAGTGAAGTCAAATCATTTGCAACAAAATTCTCTTCAACAGATAAACCACTTCATGTCTTGGTGAGCTTTTCCTCTTCAAAATTATGTCGTATATGTGTTTCTTCTCTCTGGTTGTTGCTTCTTTTATGTTATAACCATATAATTCAGTGAAGTTTTTTTTGTAAATTACATTAATCATGTTTTCAAATAACCAGCTATAACATACGGGTTGTTGTTCTAGGTTAACAATGCTGGTTTACTAGAGCACAAGCGTGTGACTACACCAGAAGGGTGCGTGATACTCTGTTGTTTATTGTGCTCAATATATGCTCCCCAAGTTACTTTCGTACTCACCTATCTGTTTATAAACCCTAAACCTGATATCTTGTTTGCTTTTATAACTGATTTTTTTATTCTAAAAATAAAAAAGGTTGGAGCTCAATTTTGCTGTGAATGTAGCAGCAACATACACTTTAACAGAGCTAGTAATGCCACTGTTGGAGAAAGCAGCACCTGATGCTCGTGTCATTACAGTTTCTTCAGGAGGTATGTACACCGAGCCATTGAACAAGGATTTGCAGGTAAATTTGTTTCCTCTATGCTCTTATTCCACTGTTGAACACAATGTGTAAAGTGTGAAAAGGAAACTTAATCATTACTATTTTTTCGTTTGTCATGCCTCTCTTTCTCAAAACATTTTTTGTTTCTAAGTTTGCGAGTGTTATTAGGAGAAACATACACAGTAGAACTAGCTAAGAGGGCACAGTAGGAAGTTAGAGAAAATAAGTTGGTGGAACACTTGATTTTTTGTTTTCATACAGTTCACTTCGTGGTGCAAAATTTAAGCACCCTATTTATCAGTTCCTCAACTGATTGCCACTGAGAACGAATTAGCTTTGGTGAATTTCAGACAATTTGTACAATTGTATTTTCCCCTTGTCATGTTTTGTCTTATAATGGTATTATGGTCTTTTTATGCATATCTAAAGTGTTTTACGAAATATGCATGTCTAAAGTTATGGAAACCATAGAATCATGATGTTTTGTTTTGTCATAAAAACTGAAGTAGCATGTGAAAGTAATCAGATACTGCAATAACAGTCCTTTTTCACTATTGTTTATACTTCAGTTCAGTGAAAGCAACTTTGATGGAACACAGCAATATGCCCGTAACAAAAGAGTTCAGGTTTGTAAACCTCGAAGTGGTTTCTTTATTCGGAATGCTAGTCTTTATGAGATTGAGAGAATATAACAATCTATGAACTTCATTCAGGTTGCACTCACCGAGCGGTGGTCTGAAAAATGCAGCAACAATGGGGTAGGTTTCTATTCGATGCATCCAGGATGGGCTGATACACCTGGAGTCTCCAAGAGCTTGCCTGGGCTTTCAGAGAAGTAGGGCTTTCTTCTGTCCTAATTACTAGTACTGCCTATCTTGATCCATCTGCTTTTCACTTAACATCAAACCCATAAACCTGTATTACAATTATTATGCTAGGTTATCAGGAAACCTGAGATCAAACGATGAAGGTGCTGATACGGTGATCTGGTTAGCTTTGCAACCCAAAGAGAAGCTAACCTCAGGGTCTTTCTACTTTGACCGAGCTGAAGCACCGAAACATCTGAAGTTTGCTGGGACTGCAGCTTCGCACGGGCAGATAGGCTCGATTGTTGATAGCCTTCGCTCCATTTGTGGCATTTAGGGAAAAAATATTTGCTGGGACTGCAGCTTCCCACGTTCAGATAGGCTCGATTCTGGTTTCTGGATAGCCTTGGCTCCATTTAAATTTGACAAAAAAAAATGAATTTGCACCAGCCGGGAATCGAACCCGGGTCTGTACCGTGGCAGGGTACTATTCTACCACTAGACCACTGGTGCGTTGTTTAGAGGTGGTGACTCTTATTTGTAATCGTTGTTTGGTTTTACAACTATCATAGCTTTAAGTAAGGAACGTGGATATTTGTATTTTGTAATGGATTTTTTTTCCTATATGACATGAAAAAAGGGACCAGATTTTTTTTTATAGAAATTTGACTTAGAAGAAATGACTTTGTGTTTGATAACACTTTGATAAAATCCAGGTACAAATGATTCTCAAAATGATTGGCTTGATACAGAAATGGAAGATGCTCCACAAAGAAGAAGTGCGTGCTTGGAAGAACGGGCTACTGAACTAATCATGAAGGCAAGAAGTCTGTGAACCAGTGATGTTCATGTTCTACCGTTAGATACATAGTAAGTTTGTTTCTTATGAAAGTGGCATTGAAAGATATCCCTGGCTTGCATGCCGTAGCACAGATGGATTTGGCTATTGAACATGGATTAACAGTTTTGTGAATCAGCCAGAATTCTGTGTGTGAATGAGTGAATCGGCCTGACTAACCCGAGACAAAGACAAGAACTACCTGCCGCCGTACAAATGATTGGAGAGGAGATGGGCAAGAAAGTGGCGAGACCAAGAAGCGAATGCATGGCGCGTTGCCACAAATAGGCAGGGAGAGGCCCTACACTTCATGTCGAATTACTAGTTTCATGGACGGACTCCATATATCCTTTCTTGGTAGCTCACCCATTGCCATTCTTTCAAGCTCCCCGTCCAACCGATCGTACGTCTCCTCAGCTCATCCGCTCGCCTCGTCGCTGCTGCTGCTGCTGCTGATCGACGAGCGTTCGTCGGAGATGAACGACCTGTTCTCGTCGAGCTCGTTCAAGAAGTATGCGGACGCGAGCCCGGCGAGCGGCGTCGGCGGCGGCAGCGACATGGAGGCCGGCGGCGAGGGCGTGGTGAACCTGGACAGGTTCTTCGAGGACGTGGAGGGGGTGAAGGAGGACATGAAGGGGCTGGAGGCGCTGTACAAGCGGCTGCAGTCGACGAACGAGGAGACGAAGACGGCGCACGACGCCCGCGCCGTGAAGGCCCTCCGCTCCCGCATGGACGGCGACGTCGAGCAGGTGCTCCGCCGCGCCAAGGCCGTCAAGGGCAAGCTCGAGGCCCTCGACCGCGACAACGCCACCTCCCGCAAGGTCCCCGGCTGCGGCCCCGGCTCCTCCACCGACCGCACCCGCACCTCCGTCGTCGCCGGCCTCGGCAAGAAGCTCAAGGACATCATGGACGACTTCCAGGTA
Source organism: Oryza longistaminata (assembly GCA_009805545.1). Classification (NCBI taxonomy): domain Eukaryota; kingdom Viridiplantae; phylum Streptophyta; class Magnoliopsida; order Poales; family Poaceae; genus Oryza; species Oryza longistaminata. The sequence goes on from CM020183.1 coordinate 27,535,461, forward strand.
TAAGTCAACCTGCCCTACCTGAGTGACATGCAAACAACGAGAGGATGTCATGTCCTTGTGGAGGACGGCGATGAACATGGGATGCACGCAGGGGCTGAGGACGAGGATGGCGGCGGAGTACAAGGAGACGGTGGCGAGGAGGTACTACACGGTGACGGGGGAGAAGGCGGAGGACAGCACGATCGACTCGCTCATCGAGTCGGGGGAGAGCGAGTCGTTCCTGCAGAAGGCGATCCAGGAGCAAGGGCGGGGGCAGGTGATGGACACCATCTCGGAGATCCAGGAGCGGCACGACGCCGTCAAGGACATCGAGCGCAGCCTGCTCGACCTGCACCAGGTGTTCCTCGACATGGCGGCGCTCGTCGAGGCCCAGGGACACCAGCTCAACGACATCGAGAGCCACGTCGCGCACGCCAGCTCCTTCGTCCGCAGGGGCACCGTCGAGCTCGAGGTGGCGCGGGAGCACCAGAAGAGCAGCCGCAAGTGGGCGTGTGTCGCCGTCCTCGCCGGCATCATCCTCATCGCCGTCCTCATCCTCCCGGTGCTCATCAACCTCCGCATCTTGACGCTCAGATGATTCATTCATCATTTCCTCCCTAGCTAACCTGCTAACTCAGATGTGTCAAATTAATTTATCTACTATTTTTTTCTCCATCATGTATGTTAATTTCGTTTTCGTTTAAAAAGGAAAAAAAATCTCTGTTTTTTGGTTAGAAGTTGTAGGCTTCAAAATTTGTACCTTCCTCATTGAATGAGAAGCAGGGGAGATGTATATTACAGTGATGTAACATTTCTTGATCATGATTTTTCCATACTGGCAGCAAATTCAATCTTTTAGCTAGGATTCTCTATGTTTGAGATGGGAAAAAAAATCAACATTCTTTGAAAGGAACTGAATAATATTAGCCTCCATCAAATTACATCATGATAATGCCATGCTAATGTAAATTTAATCAGTTATGGCCATGTTTGTTTAATCTCTCCCATAAGGGTTTTGAGGGATATTTGGAAGGGATTTATTCAACAGCTATTGTGGTGTGAAATTATTTCTCCTCAATCCCCTTCATTCCTCCTCTCTTATGGATATTATACGAAAAAGGTCTAATTGGGTATTATCTGCATTCCATTTCAAAAGAAAAGGACACATCTGGCGAGCAGAATTTGCAAAAAAAAATCACAACAGATTTGAACGCTGCAAAATGGACAATTCAATTCATGCATAGATAGGATATATTGAACAAAAAGAAACGAAAATGAAAAACCTATTGATTATCCTATCTATGTAGACTACTATGAAAATTTCCCTTTTTTTACCGGGTAAACATTTTTCAGTTTGATATATACTCCCTCTATTTAAAAATGTATGACGACTTCTTTTTATAACGTTAACCATTCATCTAATTAAAAAATATTATTTATTTTTTATGACTTATTTTATCATAAAAATATAATCTTAACTTATACTTCTACATATTCATTACTAAATCTTTGAATAAAACAAATAGTCAAGCATTATGCGAAAAGTGAACAACGTCATATATGTTAAAACAGAGGTAGTATTATATACACTGACAACGTAATTTTACAAGAGAAAATTAAGGATGCATCCGGCGTGAAGAATTTGCAAATTTCACAACACATTTGAAAGCTGCGAAAAATGGACAGTTCAATTCACGCATAGACCCATTCTCACTACATGTACGCCACGCACGCACGCACCCACCCACCCGTCTCACACGGTATACTCACACCAGCACCATCAACAATGCCAGCAACGCCGCCGCGGATAAGCCGGCGCCGGCGACGGCCGGCGCGGCGGCGCTGATGATCTGGATCGGGAACGCGCAGCCGCGCGCGGAGGCGTTCTTGGTGGTGATCTTGGCGAGGCCGTCGAAGTCGCAGGCGCGCACGTCCTGGTCCTGCATCTGGAAGTACATGTTGAAGGCGTAGGAGATGTTGCTCTTCTCGTCGAGGCCGTTGCAGGAGCACCCGTAGCCGAGCGCCGTGCAGTCGCCGCTGGCGCACGCGTACTGGATGTTCCCGGGGAGCTTCGACTTGTCCTCGGCCCCGTCGTCGAACACGCACCACTGCTTCGGGAGGTACTCGACGCCGGGCACGGCGGCGAGCGGCTTGTCGTTGCCGTGGCCGGAGAGGTCCATCGGGAACTTGGGCTTGCCGTCGTAGGTGAAGATGCCCCAATGGCGCTCGAAGTTGCCCGGGAGGATGCTCTTCATGTCCTCGTCGAAGAGGCCGAACATGTAGACGTCCATCTTGCCCGGCCGCAGCGGCGTGCCTTCCTTCTTGGAGAGCTTCTTCAGGAGGCCGTCGTAGTAGCGCCGCGCGAGCTTGAGGTTGGCGTTCTTGTCGCCGTCGGTCGGCCAGCCGACCTCGCCGACGACGACCTTGAGGCTTGGGACGCCGGCCTTCTTCAGCGCGGTGACCAGCGTGTCGTAGTTGGCGTCGAACACGTTGGAGTAGCTGATGCCGCCCTTGTCCTGGATGGTCTTGCCGCCGTCGACGAAGGCGAACTCGAACGGGAAGTCGTCGCTCTGGTACAGGCTGAGGAAGGGGTAGATGTTGACGACGAAGGGCGAGCCGTGCTCGTGCAGGAACTTCACCATGTCCGTCATCAGGCCCTGGATGTCCGGCCGGAACGCGCCGGAGGACGGCTTGTTGTCCGGCGAGACGTACACGTCGGCGTTCAGCGGGACGGTCGCCTTCACCTTGTCGCCGACGCCGGCCTCGTTCAGCGCCTTCTGGATGTTCTTCAGCGCCGGGAAGGTCGTCTTCATGAACGATCCGTTGTACGCCTTGAGAAACGGCTCGTTCCCCACGGCGACATACCTGCTCGATCGATCAGACTCACGATTAGGATCAT
>CM020183.1:27538363-27549563 GCA_009805545.1 Oryza longistaminata
ATGATGTCCTCTGGCTTTCTGACCTTAACAGTGAGAAATGTTACTCCCTCGGGTGGATAATAACTACCATTTTGGATAAGAATACAATCTAAAAAAAATAACTTTTATTATTATTTTTTTATTATATATATATATTATATAGAAATATTAAAGAACTTTTTAAGACACTATATTTGTTTATTTATACTTACAACAATAAACAATTATAAACAAATTGACAGCAAATGGTGCATACTATTTATAGTCAAAGTTATCGTTTATTTCTATTTTACATATGCTAAATATCAACTTGCATATTTTTTATGATGTATCGCATATTAATTTATCTTATTAAATATATAATATATTTTTTTATGATTTCTTGAGCAATATGAAAAAAAAAGGGGTGCCCCTCAAGGATGACTGGACTTTTTTCCAAATGACGAATTTATTCACTTCATTGCCAAAATAAATCTTACTACTTTCATTTATTGGTAAAACTAAGGATTGACAATGCTAAATTTCGTCAAGTCAATGAATGTGAAAATGTTGTTTAGTTTTAATACCTACTAAAATTTGGTGCATTTTGTTAATGGAAGGTTCTGGAATAGTCAAATTTTGATAGATTTTGGTAAGGTTGCAATGGTAAAATCTTGTTTAGTTTGTTACCCTATAAAAATATCAAAATTTGGTCAAATTTTATTTTTACAATGAAGTGATCAGTCCGAAAACATAGTACTATAATCAAATTCAACTTGTACATATGGGGGGAATTAAATCCAACAACAAATGCAGCTGTAGGTTTTCACAAAGGAACACTTTTAGGAATGTTAATTTGGTATTCTTCCGATAGCCAATGTGCAGCATATTCGTGCCCCCATTTTTCAAAGACTTGCGTTGTTTATTGAAAAACAACACGTGTGCATGCAACTATATGTTCGTTTTTTTTTATTTTTTTCTACGCGAAATTGTTGTGGTCAACAAGGTCTACAGGTGATGAGCTTTTCTTGCATGTTTTCTGGTCAAACTCCAACCGTTTTACCCGCCATTTTGTCCTCCCTTCCACAGGAGGGGAGGGAGGCCCGCAGCGCGCGAACACACCAAATCCGATCATCTCTCACCTAGCTGCCATCGATCCGAAACACAGGGGGGGGATCAGAGAGGCATGGCTCGGCCTCCGCGGCTGCCGGCCGGCGCGGCCGGCTGCTGCTGCTGCTGCTCGCCGTGGCGTCCGTGCGCGGCGGACGGCAACGCCGTGGACGTCGGCGTGAACTGGGGCTCGCAGCTGTCGCACCCGCTGCTGCCCAAGTCGGTCGTGCAAATGCTCAAGGAGAACGGCATCCTGAAGGTGAAGCTGTTCGACGCCGACCCGTGGCCCGTCGGCGCGCTCGTCGACTCCGGCATCGAGGTCATGCTCGGCATCCCCAACGACATGCTGGAGACGATGAACAGCTACGGGAACGCCCAGGATTGGGTCAAGGAGAACGTCACCAGCTACGGCGACAAGCTCAAGATCAAGTAGGGGCATATGCCGGCCGCTGGCCAAGGTGTTCGTCCATGGCCGCAATCCCGGCGCGATCCACCCGAGGGAGTAACATTTCTCACTGTTAAGGTCAAGAAAGGCAGAGGACATCATGCTCTTATCGGTTAAGAAATGCAACTGTCACACATTGATCGTGTTGCTATTAGTTTTTAAAATCATGCTTCTTTCTCTAAAATAAATTAAATAGATACCTACACATCTTATATTTGGCAGCATTTCTCACTCTGGATGCATAGAACGCATAGAATGTATTCAATGTTTAAGGTTACTATAGCAATAAGATGGGACCCACATTCTTATGTTCATTTGCATATAACACATGCTACAATGTATATAGCTTTTTCTCGATCTTAAGCTGGAACCTACTCATTAAAAAAATTTATTCAACATGAATAAAATAGCACCATGCATGGCGCAAAAGGTATGAACTATTTTTTTATTTCTTATGGTCTAGCCTTAAGCTTAAGGTTGGCCATAGCCATATTTTTACTTTCTCCTCTCCCAATGCATAAAGGTAGAAAAAATACTACTTTATTCCTTAAGGTTGTTTTACATGCAATATTATTATTGATGCCATAATACTATTTGAAGTTTCGAACTCATCTTGCCTCTTTCTTCTTCGCCACACGGCAGGCAAGCGCCTGCATGATCTCATCGATGCCGGCTGATGCTACCACAGGGATGACGGCAAAAGGAACAATGATGATAGCAGCAAGGGCAGTATGCACACTTGCACATATTCATTCTAGTGCAAAACATGACTGCCTCCTGACCTTGGAACTTGGAAGATTACAATTCGAAGAATCAGGAGTGTCTAAATAAGGGCATGTTTAGTAGGCAAAAAAATTTTACCCCTGCAAGTCACATCGGATATACGGACATATATTTAACAAAATAAATTACAGATTCCGTCGAGAAACCGCGAGACGAATTTATTAAGTCTAATTAATCCATCATTAATAAATGTATACTGTAGCACCACATTATCAAATCAAGGCACAATTAGGCTTAAAAGATTCGTCTCGCAATTTCCTGGCGAACTGTGTAGTTAGTTTTTTAACTATATTTAATACTTTATGCATGTGTACAAACATTCGATGTTACAGTGTGAAAAATTTTGTTTGGGAACTAAACATGCTCTAACTGGGCAGTAGAACTTTCACTTTCACACTATTGGATTGGGGCAAGATACTGGTCTAACATCTATGGTATACAAAGGTTAAAATTTTCAGCCTGGAACTCGGTGCCAAGCTGACTAACGTGAAGATAACGATATCTGAAAAAGAAACTGGAATGCCTGAAACGATTAAGCTCATAATTTTTTAGAAAAGTTCTTATCCAAAATGGTAATTATTATTCACCCGAGGGAGTAACATTTCTCACTGTTAAGGTCAAGAAAGCCAGAGGACATCATGCTCTTATCAGTTAAGAAATGCAACTGTCACATTGATCGTGTTGCTATTAGTTTTTAAAATCATGTTTCTTTTTCTAAAATAAATTAAATAGACACCTACACATCTCATATTTGACAGTATTTCTCACTCCCGATGCATAGAATGCATAGAATGCGTTCAATGTTTAAGGTCACTATAGCAATAAGATGGAACCCACGCATTCTTACGTGCATTTGCATATAGCACATGCTACAATGTATATAGCTTTTTCTTATAGATCTTTAAGCTGGGACCCACTCATTAAAAAAATTTATTTAACATGAATGAAAGAGCACCATGCATAGTGCAAAAGGTACGAACTAATTTTTTATTTCTTATGATCTAGCCTTAAGGTTGGCCATAGACATTTTTTTCACTTTCTCATCTCCCAATGTATAAAGGTAGAAAAAAAATACTATTTTATACCTTAAGGTTATTTTGCATGCAACATTGTGGATGCAGTAATACTATTGAAGTTTCGAACTCATCTTGCCTCCTTTCTTCTTCGCCACACGGCAGGCAAGCGCCTGCATGATCTCATCGATGCCGGCTGATGCTACCACAGGGATGACGGCAGAAGGAACAATGATGATAGCAGCAAGGGCAGTATGCACATTTGCACATATTCATTCTAGTGCAAAACATGACTGCCTCCTGGCCTTGGAACTTGGAAGATTACAATTCGAAGAATCAGGAGTGTCTAAATAAGGGCATGTTTAATTAGTTGGCAAAAAATTTTACCCCTGCATATCACATAGGATATACGGACATACATTTATATACATTTATAGTATTAAACGTAGTTTAATAATAAAATAAATTACAGATTCCGTTAGGAAACCGCGAGACGAATTTATTAAACCTAATTAATTCATCATTAACAAATGTTTACTGTAGCACCACATTATCCAATCATGGTACAATTAGGCTTAAAAGATTCGTCTCGCAATTTCCTGGCGAACTGTGTAATTGATTTTTTTATCTATATTTAATATCTTTATGTATGTGTCCAAATATTCAATGTGACAGCGTGAAAAATTTTGTTTGGGAACTAAACAGGCCCTAACTGGGCAGTAGAACTTTCACTTTCACACTATTGGATTGGGGCAAGATACTGGTCTAACATCTATGGTATACAAAGGTTAAAATTTTCAGCCTGGAACTCGGTGCCAAGCTGACTAACGTGAAGATAACGATATGTGAAAAAGAAACTGGAATGCCTGAAACGATTAAGCTCATAATTTTTTTAGAAAAATATTTGGTTCTAATATTTGGAGGGAGGTATCTCCCTTTAAATCTTTTTTTTTTATAGTTTAGAAGGTTAAGTGGCCAAAAATTGTTTGAAGTAAAATGGACTACCTAAAAAGGTTGAGGTAGTAAAGTGAACTTTTTTTAGGGTGTGTTTGTCACGGTAATATATGGATAGGATATAGGCATCCATATTTTATTGGACATAGCGAACTATTTTTTTGTTTGGTTTCTATGGATAGGACGACTAAATTTTGTTTGGTTTGAGGGATATAACATGGATGGGAAAAACCAAAAGTTTGTGGGACTTATTTGTCATATATACATATATGTATATATGGGAGTAATCATTCGAGATCTTGTTTTAAATATTTAATTGTAACAAATATAATGGTGTAAAGATAAATGGTTTAGGAGAAAAAAAACATTTAGAGCTTGCTTAACAGAAAATCAAACTAACCATAGCCAATCAGAATACGATACATCACCCAGACTAAAACTGGATGGCTTCATTGAGTATATTAAGGGAATATTCTATATTTCGGACCACCCCATCTATCCTGCCCTCCAACCAAACACCACAAAAATTCGGACGATCATCTCCTATCCAGGCTCATCCACCCAATTTTGTATTGTGCTTATCAGAGGTATAAACAAGATAAGCGAGAGTACGTGAGCACTAGTTTTCTCGATGGATCCAAAGTAGGAATACAAGACATCTCGTAGATCAAATTGTACTAATCTAGTCCACAGACATTGACGCGCGCCAAATCCCATTGGCCAAGTGTAAAGTCAAACTAGCAGCCGCGGTAATTAAAATAGTCACAAACAGATCTCAGCTTACCGCGGTATATGTTTCGAATCAGGAACACGTCACTCAAAGACAAAACTTCCATTCTCCAAGCACCCCCTTGCCAGTTGCCATGGCCGCCTCAGCCAACCGCGCCGCCGTCAACGGCGCCGCCGGCAGCGGCGAGCCTGAGGCGAGCCGCGACCATGTCATCATCTTCCCGTTCATGGCGAAAGGCCACACGCTCCCCATGCTCCACTTCGCCGCGGCGCTGTCGGTCCACCACAAGAGCCTCCGCGTCACCCTGGTCACCACCCCGGCGAACCTCGCCTTCGCCCGCCGCCGCCTGCCGGGGTCGGTGCACCTCGTCGTGCTCCCGTTCCCGTCGCTGCAGCCGCCGCTGCTGCCGGCCGGCGTCGAGTCGACGGACGCGCTCCCTTCCATGTCCCTCTACCCGGCGTTCCTGCGTGCCACGGAGCTGCTGCGTGAGCCCTTCGCGGAGTTCATGGCGTCGTATATCACAAATTATTTCATGGGGTTTGTGGAATATAACCATTTAAAGCTGTTAGCCTATAAGCAAAGAATATTATTATGTAATTAACAAAATTAAATGGGTTCTTTTGCAAAACTTGTTGGTAAAATCGCCTCCTACTCTTTCAGGGCTCCGACACTCTCGGTACCTAGCATTACCTAGTGGGAGACACGTGTACGAACTGGATGTAGAGGGAAAAAATATGGACGGTTGTGTTTACTACTGTAGTTTCTACAGGGATGGAAGAGAGGATGCTGCAGTTACGGGGCAGCAGGAGCCATGGCTGCCGTACTTCACCGAGAATAAAGATTTTACTAGATTTGTGATCGTGGGTTACCAAAGTTACCGGTGAAATGAGAACCCTTTGTACACGTGTTGTTTGGGAGAACATCAATAAGCTCGGAGTTCTAGCCCGAACATCAGTTTTGCCCAGACTTTCATCCAAATTCGGATAGACCGAACATCAAATTTTGGGGAAAATCATCAAAATGCTGCACTAGAGCATTCATCTTTTCCGGCCCACAAACTTCGATATAAGAGCAGGTACAATAGCAGGCTATAAGCCAGCTGCAAATATATTTTAAGTAGATAAATAAGAAGAGAGAATGACAGCGGGCTATAGATTTGTAGCCAGCTGCAGCACGGACTCCAAGACGCAGTGTGTGTATGACATGTGGGACCATGTATTAATAGTATAGTATGTAACTATTGTATAAATGAGCTATTAGATTGGCTATAGATGAATTGGAGCTAGTAGTTGGCTATACTATTGAACTTGCTCTAAGAGCAGATACAATAGCAGGCTATAAACCGGCTGTACCCATATATCGAGAAGAAGAGAGAAGAAAGAGAAGAAAGCGGGCTATATATTTGTAGCTGGCTGTAACACGGACTCCAAGATGTTACGTGTGTATGAGAGGTAGGACCGTGTATTAATGATGTAGTATATTTTTATAGCTAACTATTGTATGAATGGACTATTAGATTGGTTATAGATGTTTTGGAGACAGTACTTGGCTGTACTATTGACCTTGCTCTAAGAGCAGGTACAATAGCAGGCTATAAGCCAGCTGCAAACATATTTTAAGGAGATAAATCAGGAGAGAGAAGAGCAGCGGGCTACAGATTTGTAGCCAGCTGTAGCACGGACTCCAAGATGCAGTGTGTCTATGACAGGTGGTACTAGGTATTAATAGTGTAGTATGTAACTATTGTATGAATGAGCTATTAAATTGGCTATAGATGAATTGGAGCTAATAGGTAGCTGTACTATTGAACTTGCTCTAACGAATCAAACACTTCTGTTGCGTGCATCAAGGGTAAGAAAAATGCATGCAACACAAACAGTAAGGTGGTGAGAGCAGGTACAATAGCAGGTTATAAGCCAGCTGCAAACATATTTTAAAAAGATAAATAAGGAGAGAGAAGAGCAGTATGCTACAGATTTGTAGCCAGCTGTAGCACGGACTACAAGACACAATGTGTGTATGACAGGTGAGACCAGGTATTAATAGTGTAGTATGTAACTATTGTATGAATGAATTATTAGATTGGCTACAGATAAATTGGAGCTAGCAGTTGGCTATACCATTAAACTTGCTCTGATGCAGACCAAGGACGAGGAAACATGGACAAAGCAGACCGATGCGAAAACGAAGCTGCCGACAGGGCTCCAGGCCAAGGCGACGCGGATAAAGGCTGTGACGCCGTCTGTGTCGGGTGTCGAGGCCGATGTGGGAATAAGTTCACTTGGCGACCCTCAAAAGTAATTGAAATATAATCCGTGACCCTAAATCAGAAAATCGGATATCTTAACTTCCACATTAGTAAAATCGGTGCAATTTAACTCCCTCGGCGGTTTTGGAGGACGGTTGCGCTGACGTGACGGTATTGACCGGGTCTCCTTTACACGTGTTGTTTATGTGGCATTTAGAATTAAAAAATATGTGTGGGACCCATTTATCATTGACACAGAAAATAGATTGTGGGACCCACGTGTCCCTTCTCTCTCCCCTCCCTCAGTTCCTTCTCTTGCAGAAGCTGATTGGAGTCCTGCAGGAAAGCTACTAGTATGTCGTCACCGCAGCAGAATGAGGTGAGAATAAATTGTTACAAAAATCGAGTTTGACCATACCGCCGGACAGCAGTACGCACATCATGGTTTGACTAGGAACCTTATTTATTGTTGCTTCAGTATATGTGTTACTTTGACTCTATTTTAAACTTATTTTTATTAAAAATTTATTTGAGATTGCTTTGTATTGACGTTCAAGATCACGACTACGCTATTTGTATGGTATGGGAATCGTTCCTACCAGAGTATATGCGAGATTGATGTAAAAGAGATGAAGACAGATATTTTTATACAGGTTCAGACCCCTTATCTGACAGGTAATAGCCTTAGTTTATATGGGATTGATATAGAAACCACATAGTACAATAATTAGGATAACCTATCTAACTGTCGTCGACTTGGTGGTATGAACACCAACTCGTAGTCGACAAGAGGGTAATCTTCCTCCTTCAATCCGTACTCGACGAGATCAGAGATGGCGCTAGATCCCTCTTGTCGGCCTCCGTAGGCACCGGATGGGGTATGGATAGGCTAATCTCTCGTGTCGAGATCTGACGGCGTGTGTTGGCTTGTGTATTTGTGGCGTCGTAGATTGTGGTGAGTCTGGCTTGTATTTATACCCATTGGTGTCCCTTTGTCCAAGTAAGAATAGGGAGATAAATATGGATACGATCCGAGTAGTCTTTGTCGTTTCCATATAGAACTCTATTTATCCTTCCTTATTCGGAACTCCTTCTATATACGAAGTTTGTTTCCGTATAAGACATGGTATGTGGTGGGCGCTAACGAGTTTAGTCAACTACTATTTATTTGATATTGCTTTGGATGTTTCTAAAATTCTTCTAGTTATCCTTGCCACATTTCTCAACTAAAATTACTTGGACCGGTTTACATGAGAAGAAATTCTTGCAATTTGAAGTTTGTTCCAATGAAACTTATTTGTAATATGTGTGTTTACTTTTTGGAATATTTAGCATATCTTATTTTTGGGTTTATATACTTTAAGTAACAATTATTTTTTATCTTATAGATGTATTTATGGATTTTTAGATATATTAATCGATGATATTTCTATAAAAAATATGACTAATAGAATTGTTTAATCTAATTAAAGATAAAATTCTATTTACTTGTCTTTTTTCATATGCTTTCTTATTTTCATTGAAAATTAATTCTACTTGAAATAAGAGCGCAGTTATATGCGTAGTGTATTTTTAATTAGTATGTATAGAGTATTTTGAAATGTTTAAGTGTCGTAGACTAACGTATACTTGTGTTAGGGAAATTCTTTAAAGTTTTGTTTTACTGCATGACTTCTCATATATAAGTTTTGTATTATTTGTGTTTCCTAATTAACCAAAGTTAGTACTCCACATGCTGGGTGTGTTTAGTTCCATGCTAAAATTAAAAATTTGATTAAAGTGGGACGATGTAACAGAAAAGTTGAAAGTTTGTGTGTGTAGAAAATTTTGATATGACTTTTTTGGGTTCAAGGTTTGGAACTAAACCGGGGCACTGTTAATCTTTCCGCTGTCTGCCGCGTTCATCGGCATCAATGCTTGAGCTGACCAACCCAATGGCTGCTGGCTTGGGGGAGACAGAGAGGAAGATGAAGAATCAATTTAACATGTGGGACATTAACTATTTTCTAATATATTTTGCTGACTTAGAGCAAGTTTAATAGTATAGTCCACTACTAACTCTAATTCATCTATAGCCGATCTAATAGCTAATTTATACAATAGTTACTTACTATACTATTAATATATGGTCCCACCTGCCATATACATATTGCATCTTGGAGTCCGTACTACAGCTGGCTATAAATTTGTAGCCCGTTACTATTCTCTCTCACCATTTATCTCATTAAAATATGTTTATAGTTGGCTAATAGTCTACTATTGTACCTGCTCTTAGATGGCTATGTCTGTGCTATATTGGCGAAACCACCATGCTTCAGGGAAGGGGGGAGGTTAATTTGAACGGTTTTAAGACTTGAGGAGTGTATATTATACCCAGTTTTGAAGTTAAGGGTGTATTTTAGACAACCACTACGCTATAGTTCACGCGGGGGAGGGGGGTAAAATGGACTTATCCCTTTCTTTAGGGATAAATTAGTTATTTTAAACTGAAATTCCTTGGGATGATTAATGCTTACAGTAAACTTTTGCGCTCTTCGACGTGTTCTTGCTCTCATTGACGGGCCATGAAACAATGTTATTCCAGGGTATAGCTTCAGCCCAGCACCCGGCCCACGTAAGACAACCTGCGTGTGGCGTCAGCCGCGTCACAGTGACTCACTGTGCCGACGGTATCAGTTGTGCAACTTTGTGCTAAACTAGTTGGCGCAACGGTTAGACTCAAACTTGGTCCGGATCGGATCGGAGTATCGGACAGAGTCGTCGACGTGCTCGATCCGGTGCTGTGTGCTCCGCTGGCCATCGCAGATTCACCGACCGGCCGGCCATACGCGTCAGCAGCTATAGCCTATACAAGGGTGCAGCGTTCAGTCACAGCAAACCTGAAAGCCAGCGCCAGCTGCATGTTCTCGCCTGCGCTTAATTAGCTTTACTTCCACCGCTAATAGGAAAGAAAACTGTCGGAAATTAATGCTTAAGGAGCCTAGTAACCAGCATATTTTCCACCCGTAATAAACTTGCATTTGTGATCGTCGAGTACCGGTGAAATGAGAACCCTTTGTACACGTGTTGTTTGGGAGAACATCAATAAGCTCGGAGTTCTAAGTTCTAACTCGCTGATCGCATGAACTCGAAATTTGAACATCAGTTTTGCCCAGACTTTCATCCAAATTCGGATAGACCGAACATCAAATTTTGGGGAAAATCATCAAAATGCTGCACTAGAGCATTCATCTTTTCCAGCCCACAAACTTCCAATATAACGAATCAAACACTTCTGTTGCGTGCATCGAGGGTAAGAAAAATGCATGCAACACAAACAGTAAGGTGGTGATGCAGACCGAGGACGAGGAAACATGGACAATGCAGACCAATGCGAAAACGAAGCTGCCGACAGGGCTCCAGGCCAAGGCGACGCGGATAAAGGCTGTGACGCCGTCTGTGTCGGGTGTCGAGGCCGATGTGGGAATAAGTTCACTTGGTGACCCTCAAAAGTAATTGAAATATAATCCCTGACCCTAAACCAGAAAACCGGATATTTAACTCCCACACTAGTAAAATCGGTGCAATTTGACTCCCTCGGCGGTTTTGGAGGACGGTTGCGCTGACGTGACGGTATTGACCGGGTCTCCTTTACACGTGGTGTTTAGGTGGCATTTAGAATTAAAAAATATGTGTGGGACCCATTTATCATTGACACAGAAAATAGATTGTGGGACCCACGTGTCCCTTCTCTCTCCCCTCCCTCAGTTCCTTCTCTCTCCTCGCCGCTCCCTCTCTCTCTCTCCCGCGGCGGCCGGAGACGGCGGCGAGCGGCCTGCGAGCGGTGGCTCCACCGCGGAGAAGATGAAGGAGACCACAGCGGTGGCGGCGGGAGGCACACACGGCGGGGTACGGCGAGCTCGGGCGCGCCCTGCTCGACCTGCAGGCCGCCACTGACCAGGTCTTCAACGCCATAACCG
>CM020183.1:27550648-27562826 GCA_009805545.1 Oryza longistaminata
CGATTTAGATCGATATGAGGATAACTACCCGTCTCGTGGGCAAAACGGAAGGTTTTCAGGACAAACCTACAAAGAGGTGTCGCACTCTCGCAGCGGCGGCGGACGGTTTACGGCGCAAACTGACAAAGATGGACTAAACTAGGGTAAAATAGAAAACATGGTAAAAGAACGATTCAAGTAGATTGTATTCGGGGGTTTTACAATGAACCGGCCTTGTCCCTTAAATAGGGGTTGGTCTTGCCCTCTACAAGCCCTTCTCCACATCCAACTAGGGATAGAAACCAGAGGAAACACGAAACATGCCTTCCCGAGTAAGGAAACCCGTCACTTTCCAAACTTTGGCAATTTTCCTCTATTTCGTCCATATGTGCCAAATTTGGGTGTAAACACATGCCCCCCTGCCTTTTTGATGAACACCGTGAATCTAAAAGCATGGAACATGTTGTCTTAGGGCGATAATCCAATTACCGGCCATAGGACTTCCTATGCATCTTGCCAAATGCTCGGGAAGTATTTCTTCAAGTATTTCCCATTAATTGCTCTCTGAAAACACCGTCTTAAGTGTCTTCATCTCCTTCAAAGTCTTCAAACGCTTGTCGATGACGTCTTCAAAATTGCTTCCCATCAAGGTCTTGTAATCTTCAATCGACAAGTCGTCTTGCTTGAAATACCGAAGAAAGCCAAGATTACCTCAACTAGCAAAACGCCAATTTCAATAATGTTTTATTACTCGACTCGGCTTATCCATTAGCCCGAGCGTAGTAGAGAGAAGAACTCAACAACTTAATATAATAAAATTCAGCAAAACTTCTCACCTCCTTAGACATAAAATAAGCTCCTCGATCAAAGTTTAAGGAATACCGAATTCATGAACAATATGCTTCAAAAATAATGTTAATTACCTCCGTGCAAGAAATATTCTCGAGCGGCACGGCTTCGGCCTATTTAGTGAAGTAATCCGTTACATCTTAGCACGAACCAATGCCCTTTTGATAACGAAAAATAAATCTGACCAATGAAATCCAAAGCCCTACCTAGTATTCCTTTGTCTGAAATATCTGTACGTTAAGGAGTAAAGATTATCATATTATGTGAAATTGATGCGTCAATATAAAATGCTGAGATCCAGGTATCTTTTGTGCCACTTAATTAATTACCTGGGCAGCAACTAGGTAGTATAGCTAGCAAGTGTGACTGTCGATTGGGCTATGGCCTGTGAAAGTCTATTATTACTCTCTTCCAATTAGATCGAGAGTGAAAACACTGCCAACTACTCTCAATAGAAGAGACAAACGAAATCAAGCGATTGATCCTAAAATATAAGTATTTTTAGACTATGAAACGGTCTTAAAGATGCTACTTTGATCAATAATATCTATAAAAATAAGATGGTTTAAATAAAAAATTACATATTATAATAGTTTGTTTAATGACAAATTTAGTAACATTAAGTTTACGTGATTGATTATTTTCTTTTTTTTTTCTATTGCTAGTTAAAGTTGAAAATATTTGACTTGTCACGATTATATTTTAAGATGAAAGGAGTAGCATATATGTAATAATAATTAGGACACAACAGCAATAATGCACCATCCCGAGATGAGATAGATGGTTGGTACTCTCTCCGTGAATAATATAAGGTATTATAGATAGAAAGAGTACAAGATACAGGAAACACAGAATATGACACAACCTAAGTTGGTTGGTGAGTGATGGAAATAAAAATAAATTGAGAGTGGGCGGAATGGCGGATGCAGCATTGCCGTTGTATGGCTTGTTTTATACGGACCGAATATTTGACGTGTGAACTGCATCGAAGTTAAGTAATGCTAAGGCCCCTTCGAATCGTACGAATGTAAAAACAGAGAAATAGGAAAAACATAAGATTCTGATAGGAATACAATTGTAAAATAGAGGATTGCAAAACACAGAAAAAACATAGGAATGGCCGTTTGATTGGACCATAGGAAAAACGCAGGAATCAGATGAGAGAGAGATAGACTCAGAGGAAATGTTCCAAGAGGTTAGACCTCTGGCTAACTTTCCTCCAAAATGTGCATAAGATTACCCATTCCATAGAAATTTTAAAGGATTGAATATATGATTCAATCATTTGTTTCAAAGGCCCTCATAGAATTTTTTTCATTGAATTGAAATCCTCCAAAATTCCTATATTTTTTCTACAAATCAAATGGGCCCTCAATCGTTGAACTTGTCGTAGTATTAGTTCTGTACGATTATAATAAAAACTACGGTTGCATTTCTTAATAACCAATATGGCCATGCTAGCTAGCATGGCTGGGCTTAACAGTGAGAAATTAAATAAAAGCCATTGGTCAGAGATTGCGTGATTCTAGCATGTAGCTAGGATATACATAGGCCTTGTCTAGTTTCAAAGTTATTCTTCAAACTTTCAATTTTTTCGTCACATCAAAACTTTTCTACACACAAACTTCAAACATTTATCACATTGTTTCAATTTCAACCAAAATTTTAATTTTGGTGTGAACTAAACACAACCATAGATATTGCTTTCATCGTTCTTCTGCCGGGAGAATTTACTATTTGCCACTCTCTTAAAATGCCAGTGCTCAAATGCCACTCTCCCAAATTTTCATTCCCAAATGCCACCCAGGCCCACATGTCAGCCTCACTCAGCATCGGGTCCGCATCACTTTTGTTTGAATGGAGAGTGAGGCGGGCCCGGTTTTTCTAGATTTTAACCAAAATCAAAACGTCTTCTAACCTGAAACAGATTAAGTATTTTAAGAAGTTTTAAAGTACAATTCTAATGAATATTTAGACTCAGGAGTAGGGCTGCAGCCCTAATTGCCCTACTCCTGTCTCCGCCCCTCCCTCCAAGGGAACTGTATTAAGAAGGTACTCCCAAGTTATTCTAGACCATCCATTTACAATAAACCAATGTACAAATATCCTATATATAAGCATCCTCATATGTAGCTAAAGTATCATCATCAATCTTTCCACATGCTTCCATCTCGGCTCCGGTGAGAACGCCCATAGACGGTAGAGGGGCTTGGACTGGAGCTGCGAGATAGATTTTCCACAATCCGCTTTTGGGGGGCGTGAGGAACATTGAAGAAGCCTCCACAAAGCCTTCACACATTTTATCTGCCATACATAGAGGGAGGAGGACTTTAGATTTGTTTTAGATTCTTCGGACCCTCCTAATATTTATTCCTGGATCTATCACTGGAGACCCTCCTATTATTTCTTCCTGGATCTATCACTGGGACATGCTGATTCTTCTCTCTTGCTAAAGGTGAATACATGCGATAGGAAAAAATGCATCTGTGTTTCTCTTCAATTCTCACCAAATTTTCTCCTTTTCTTACTCATACCATGTTCAACGGTAGAAACGAATATGATATCTCTTAGATGATTATTTAGAGATTATATATATAGAATAGTTGAAATGATAAAGGGCCTCACCATTAAATTAAAATAAATATTTATTATTATTATTATTATATTTATTATTACAATATTTATTTTTTGACCTCGTGCAACCATGTTTCATCTTCTCTTTCTCTCTTCCATATGAGTAAATATTTCCAACTAACAACGTTAACATACCTCTATTAATGACTACTATACATGCCTGACCCTCACAACAACATAATTATAGATGGCCAGATAGGCTGCCCTGCCCGGCACGGCCCAGGCACGATCTGCCCTGGGCTGAGGTCAGTCGAACAGGCGCTGCTTAACCTACATGCCGGGTCGGCCCGTGGCTGCCTATAGGCTGCACCCACGGCCTAGCACGGTCCAATAAGACTCGGGCCAAGTCAGGCCGGCTCGAAGGCACGATAACCCATGTCCTTCTCCATAGAGTAAGCCTATTTTTCCTCCCTCATATGGCTGGAATAAGTCTATTTTGTATCCCTCATTTGAGGTCCCTTAACTTGTCAACGAATCCAATTTTCGTCCTTCAACCGGAAAACCAGATACAACAGGTCCCTTAATTATCAAAACCGGTGCAAAATAAGTCCCAAGGCGGTTTGGATGACGGTTTTCGCTGACGTGGCGCCTACGTGGCCAATTTGACTCGGTCTTCGTCTCACGTGGCATTGACGCGGCGCTTACGTGGCAATTTTAGTTTAGAAAATAATAAAAAACGTCGGGCCCACATGTGAGTTACACAAAAAGAATAATTAAAAAAGGTGGGACCCACCTGTCAATCTCACTCCCCTCTTCTTCCTCCTCACTCCCAATCTCCCCTCTGTTCGTCTCTCTCCCCTCTCTCCTCTCTCTTCTCTCTTCTCCTCTCTCGGGCGCGACGACCGATGGGCGGCGGGGAGACGGGCGGTGGCCGGTAGGGAGAAGGGGCTGCGCCGGCAACTGATGGGGAGATGGCGCTCCGGGACAAGCGGCGACCGGCGGGGAGAAGGGGCGGTGGGACGGGCGGCGGCTGGCGGGGAGAAGGGGCGGCGCGCGTGACAACCCGGGCGGCACCCTTCCTGCTTCCGGCGAGTACGGCAGGAGCGGCCACCGCGGATCCGAGTTATTGCGAAAAAAAGAGTTAATGGAAGTCAGATATTCTCGCATTTATTGCTACTGCATTTTCATTCTAGTTCCTTAACTGCCTTTTTACTTATTATTTATGTAAAAACAGTCAGGCCAAATGATTAATTGGAATTCATTAATCATTAAGAAATGAAAAGGGAGTAAAATAAAATAACAAATCCAAGTCTTAATATGAAGGATCCGTTGGATCATAAAGTGTGGTGAAAAAATACATAATAGTTTTTTTCTACCCACACTTTTAGAGTCTTTCTAATTATATTATTCTTGATCTACATAGAATAGATACTAGACTTGAAAATAGTAGTCCTAATTCAATTTCTTTTTTCACTGCATCCACTAATTTCAATCAAGTCAAAATGAAAAATCCCATGGAGGGAGAGAAAAATAATATGAGATAGACTATAGTAAAAGAAAAAAAGTAAAAGGAAAAAAACCAGCGAATCTTTCATGCTTAAACATGTCGCCGAAATGTTTCAAAAGAGCATAAAATTTATTTTAAGAACTAAAGAAATAGAAGAGTATAAAAAAATGGAAAATTGTGCGATATGTTTGGGAAAGCTGCCGCGGAAGAAAATCTAAGTTCTTATGTATACGAACTTTTTTTAAACGCATGGGTCCGCTTCTAGTCGCGGGTTATGAATTGCTCTCACCGTCTCTTTCTATTTCTATTTTCTATTCTTTCCTATTCTACTATATAGAAATAGAAAGGAATTATATAGAAATAAGAAATAATAGAAAGACTCTTTTCTTAAAGAGTTTCTTACAGGAGTGAAACAAAATTAAAGAAAGAGAGAAAGAATAAAGTTCGGCAAAAATGATTAATGCAAAACGGTCAATTAAAGAAAAGAGTTGATACAACATATTCGACTACTCAATCAATTAGTAGTATCCCTTAGAGCCACTCCTTCCCCCATATCTACTAGTGAAAGGAAAATGTAAAGACTACCAATTAACAGCCCAAGCGGAGACTTACTATAATCCATGTAATATGTCTCCTATTCTATGGAAGGAATTTATTCTACTATTGATGAATAATCATAGTAGAATCAAGGGTACAGAGTCAAAAAGGGGTTCTGACCTAAGGCTATGGATGAATCAGTTCAAAGAATTACTCTTAACAATTCTTAGAGTAATTGTCTGGTAGAATTGGGGAGCATTTTAAGTATAAATAATGATACATGAGCCCTTTCTTATTAAAAAAGAATAGAAACGCTATCTCAATCCTAATTGGTATCGGTTTTGGCCACTGCTGCTAAACACAAACCCCCAGTTTGAGGAAAGACGGTGGGTTCTCAATCCAGTATCCGAGCCTTGTTATTCTCTTGCCCCAACTTATGCGGGGTGCCACAAATTTTGTCGATTTGGGATGCAGTACTATAAGCCTTAAGTTTTTAATTGAATCAGGCGGCAAACCCCAAGATTTGAACTGGGGATAAAGGATTTGCAGTCCCCTGCCTACCCGCTTGGCCATGCCGCCAAAAAATGACGATCTAAAATCGAGAAAAGAGCAAGTATTCATCCACGTTTCTTACTTAAAACTAACTTTCTTTTATCTAAATCTAATTCTAACTTAACTTTTTTCCATTCTTTTTCAAAATATCTATTCATGCCTTTTTTTGGATCCAGTTTCGATATTATTCCTCCTCAAAGGATTCTAATGCTTAAAACACACATTGCTAACACTAAGAAAACTTCCGCTTTTCTTTCTATTGAAATGAAAAAGGAGAAAAGTGGATTTCTAGTCACAAGCTACTAAAATTAAGAAACAAATTGGAAGCCATTGACTAGAATTCTCTTTTCTATTTTTGATTTTCGGTATTCTCTCCCGCCTGCATTTAATGGCATAATAAAAGACATGGATTTATGCCTAATCGTATATAGGTAAAACTCCAGGTCGCGAACAGCATTATTATCCTATGGATCCGAGCTAATTTTATAGATAATGAGGTATTTAGAAAATAAACGGTCATTTTATGTAGCTAGGACTTTAATTTCTCGGGTTCGGGTCGATATATTCTAATTTGTGCAAAAATCGTGCCTTATCTTGACATATCAGCTTGGCTAATAGGCTGCATGCTTGATCACTTGGTTGATCTTGGTCAGCCATCACGTATGCTACAGATCTATCGGCTAAATAAGTTTTTCCTATATATTCCTATTGTATATACCGTCCTCGTGTTAATCCGATTCTATTAGATTGTTGCTAATAAGTTTACTGTCTACTAATCGATAGGTTTTTCTGCAATATTCATCGGGAGTTCTAGCCGCATTATTCTAAGCTTTAGTTATCAATTAATCGATTCATTTAGCCGAATGTACATTTAAGCTACTACGTCCGGACCCTCCAGAGCCCGGATGTAACATTTTAATCTACCCTACGTCGGACCCTCCAGCCAACATATGCTTAACCTTCATACCTGCATCTACCACTATATCAGTATTGCGTCCAATTGTTCAATGTTTGATTATTCCTAATCATCCTTGTTAGTTGCCAGGATTGAACCACACGGGCACAACCCTGAATCGATTTTTAAGAAAATTGCACTAGAGTTCGGTGGATCTCTCAGACCTTCGTGTGTTGGACAAAATTTTGTTGGCAACATATTTTGGCACGCACAATTGGAACCATTATATTCAAGCCACGTGTTTGAAGAAAAAGCCGGATGCTAACAACATGATCCCAGTCACAATAGAGAATTTGAAGGAGGAACTGAGGCAATAGGTGGAGCAGTCCCGTGGCTGATTTTCAAAATCTTTTTGTCTAGAGTCGGTCAGCATGATGCAACAGGACCACTTAAGAAGCCATAATTCCAAGGCCAGTTCTGATCGGTAAACCAAGCCAAGATGAGCTCGCTAATCCGCAGAAGTTTTTTCCAAGATTTGTTCATGAAGGCATGAAGCTATGCATCTTGCATCAAATCGGTCAATCTGAAGTGTTGACGCTGAATGGATTTAGTCAAGCAAAACAGATAAATGAATGAAAATTGCTCAAGATCATAGTTTGTCTGTCCAAAAAAAGACGATGGCAAACTTGATATACAGATCGATGTCATGTCAATGTTTGATGCCAATGATGACAGGAGTGCCCTCAAATATCTTTAAGGACATTCAACTTGAGAGAGGGGGGGGGGGGGGGCACCACAATGAGATTCCTCCTGGAAATCATCAAAACACCGATGGAGGGAACTGGTACCAAGTACCAAACATGGTGAAGTTCTTTACCAGTATCACCACTAAGAGATCGTACATGCCAGGAACAACTCCTCATCGGTATAATATGGACAATACAAGAGTGAATTGCTTGCAAGAAGATAGCTGAAGTGATGAGGTAATAGTTTGAGCTCAAGCCCAAAGAGCAAACTTTTATGTATCGACGGCCATTCCTGAGTGGTTTAATAAGGTTTCCACTACCTCACCGATAGAGGGCCCTAAATTTCTCACCGATACACGCTCCATGTGGTGAAGCATCAGATGAAGAAGTTTTTGCAAGTTAGATTTTTTTTTATTATCCATTATCTGGATTGACTTTCACATAGTTTTCATCATTACCTCAAATTCTATCAAGATGGGCCGATCAAGAAAACCTATCCAACCTGTGTTTACCTTATCAAGTACTAGCCAATTGGTTTATTGGTTCAATTATTCCTATCATCCTTATTAGTTGTAGGATCAAACTAACTGACACGCACTGAACCCGACTTTTAGAACCTGCATTAGAATTAAGTAGATCTCTCAGTCCTTCGTGTGTTAGACAAAAATTTTTGGCAACAAAGCGTCATGTATAACTTCCTTGAATTTTAAATCTTCAAAATCGTTTGGCATGCGCTTTTCTATAGATTTATAACCATAAACAATTGAGGTTGTTTCTATCATCAGGTATACCCCCTTAGTTTTATTGACGATTGTGTTTGAGTTTTTTATACACATTTAACATCTTTTAGAAATTATATAATAATTATTTATTTGTTGTGACTTTATTACTATCATTAAATATACTTATAAAGCACGACTTACAATTTTTTTTATAGTTGCATAATTTTTTAAAATAAAATAAATGATGCAAGTGTTTATCTAACATTAACTGTGTCGAATATCAACAACCGGAGGGAGTACGTGTGAACCTGGACCTAACACAATATCGACAATTAACACAGCGGCACTTTATTTGTTTTGAAACCAGTCCACACACACACGCACGCACCCAGCCTATCCGTTTTATTCCTGCTAATGAACACTAGCACATGGAAGACGGAAGAAC
Source organism: Oryza longistaminata (assembly GCA_009805545.1). NCBI lineage: Eukaryota > Viridiplantae > Streptophyta > Magnoliopsida > Poales > Poaceae > Oryza > Oryza longistaminata. Next base: position 27,559,455 of record CM020183.1, read on the forward strand.
GGTATATATGATCCATATAGCTAGTAACAAGTATACTTTCAGTACCTGCGAGAGATCAACGTATATACGTACGTACGTACATACGTGCCTCGACATATATAGATATATATACATACGTATACGCGTATACTATTCCGTCCCAATACAAAGCCAATTTCCTAACTACGAACCTCGACACATGTGTGTTCAAATCATAGCTAACAATTGAACTCTTTTTGGGATGGAGGGGTAAGCTTATAGGGTGCATTGGGTCGCGTGAGGTCGTCGTCGCGGCGGCCGGCCATGCTCGATCAGGGCGGCGGGGTGTCCCCATCCTGCGGTGGGCGGCAGCGGCGGCGTGGGATGGTAGGGGAGAGGTCGGAAGCAGGGATAGCGTCCGCGTCCCATAGCCGGGGGCGGGGAGATCAGGCCTGAATGGGTACTACTCCACCGCCGTGGCCGGGGATTCAGGGGATCGTAGCAGGTCCCCGAGGTCCGTAGCCGCCCTCACCGCCACCGGGAACGTAAACGTCGTCGTCATTTGGGACGTTGATCAGCTGGCGCTGGATCAGGACGGGAAGTGCTCCTGCATCAACGCGCGCATGCATCAAGCGTTAGACCACACAGGCACACACTGGACACTGATCAAAATAAAGTGCTCCCTCCGTTTTAGGTGATAAAACGTTTTGGCTTTTGTCAAAGTAAAACTGTTTTAAGTTTGATTAAATTTGTAAAAAAAATAGTAACATTTTTAGCTAAGACAAATTTATTATAAAATATATTTAATTATTGATTTATAAAATTAATTTAGTATCATAAGTATTATTATATTCGTCTATAAACTTAGTCAAACTTAAAATAGTTTTGACACAAGTTAAAACGTTTATATACTGAAACCTGAAACGGAGGGAGTAGTAGCAAGTGAAGTCAAAATGAAAAGCTGATCTGACCCTCGCGGGCGCCATGGCAGACGTCGACGGAGCAGCCCATGATCTGACCAAAGTTAAAACGTTCTGACCAAAGTTAAAACGTTTTGACCAACTTAGTCAAACTTAAAATAGTTTTGACCAAAGTTAAAACGTTTTATATACTGAAACCTGAAACGGAGGCAGTAGTAGCAAGTGAAGTCAAAATGAAAATGCTGATCTGACCCTTGCGGGCGCCATGGCAGACGTCGACGGAGCAGGCCATGATCACCGCGGAGACGACGACGACGAGCGTGGCCAGGAGACTGGTACGTCCAGTGAAGGTCGCCATGCGTGCAACCACAGCCCAGAAAACGACCGACTGGTCGATCACGCGGATGCTTGTGATGACAACTCTTGGATGGAGCCAAGCCGGGTTTTATAGAAGTCTCTCGGTGAGCTGAGATTAATTGGCCCTCGATTTGATCACCTTTATTTTTAGCCCTAACATAGTAATATTGCTCTGGTCTATTTCTATGCTCATCGCTCACAGAATTCTCACTTGTTTTTGGTTTTAGTGACTTTTCTCGTAAATATACTCACGCTTGATCGTTAATTGTGACGTACATGGAGGAGGAATCTATCTATAGGCATGGTAGTGCCGTTGCTGTTCTGCTCACTTTCTCCGGTTAGTCAAGGTTAAGTTGGCCACAATCACGCCGCCGCGCAAGAACTGAAAAATCAAGAGGCCGGCATAAATTATCAATTTTAATGGATCATGTCGTGTCACTCTCCTCTCGATCGATCAGCTCGCACGCACCGATGGAGACATGGAGTCAACTGGTGCGCTAGCTTAGCTCTACCAATCGAATCGCCCACTAGCACACACCACCAGGCACCAACGCTAGTTCTCATATCGCCCCGATCGATCGATCCGCTTCCGGTGTAGTACGCGCGAGCACGCGGGATCGATTTCATCGATATTCGATTACGACTGCGCCGATCGATGGGCGCGTCATGCGTCTCGTCGGCTGGTCACGAGTCATCAGCAAAGCCGTGCACAAACCGCGCTCGCGTATACGGCTCACGCGCGGCGCGCGCGCGGGTCCTCCGCTTCGTAATCGCGCGGATACGTCTCACGGGCTCGCGCCCCTGCCAGCGATGAAGCATGCAACGGAGGATGGAGGCTGTAGGCCGCAGCGCTAGCCCCCCTGTTGGCACTGGGTGGGCTGGTGCTGATCCCCAAAACCGAAATGAATAAGTTCATCTGAGGTCCCTTAACTTGTCCACGAATCCGATTTTCGTGCTTCAACTGAAAAACCAGATACAACAAGTCCCTAATTATCAAAACCAGTGCAGATGAGGTCCCTCGGTGGTTTTGACGGACGTGTCGCCTACGTGGCTAATTTGAATTGGTCTTCATCTGATATGGCATTGACGTGACGTTTACGTGGCAATTCGACTAGAAAAATAGTAAACTTCATGGGACCCACATGTCAGTTACACATATAAATTAATAAAAAATGATGGGTCCCACGTGAGCCCCACAAGTCATTCTCAGCCCCTTTCTTCCTCCTCTCTCCCCATCTCCCTCTCCTCAACTCTCTTTCCCTCTCCCATCCCCCATGGCTTCTGAGCACCCGCTGCCGCCGCCGGCGTCGTCGCTGCTCCCGCCGACGCAGCCGGATCGAGTCCGCCCATCCGCGCCAAACTGCCACGCGTTCTCCCTCCGAGGCCGACCCTTCCGCCGGGAGCCCGACCTGTCGGCCGAGTCGCAGCGGAGGTGGAGGAGTCCACCATGGCGCAGACGTAGGTGGGCACGAGACCAGCGTCGGCGTCGGCCTGCATCACGTCGAGCAGCTTCGCCGGGTCAAGGCCGTAGTCTGTTCCGCTCCAGTGGGGATCGACCGGATGTTGGCTGGATCGAATATAACATGTTCGTGTGGCTCAAAGGTCAAGCACATGAAAAGGCAGGCAGGAAGCATATCTAATAGTGATGTAGTGATGCTAAATGTTACTTCTACTCATAAAGCATTTAACGAAGCTGCTCGAGGTGATGCAGGCCGACGCCGACGGCGGTCTCGTGCCGAGCGGATGTCGTTGAGCCGTCGCCATCCTCGCCGCCGGCGGACGCCGTGAACGACGAACGTGCTCGCGGCTCGCGCTGGTGGTCTTCAAGTCGGGGTGTCCGACCCGGGGGCCTACTGGCGCCGTGATCGGAGGACGCCGACCGTGCCTGCGCCTGGCCCAGGGTGTCGTGCGATGCGCGGACGGGCGCATCGACGCGGTCACGCTCCCGCCGCGGGTTCTCCGGCCACTCCCCGGTCCGTGCTGCTCCGTCTCGACACGCTCCTTCCTCGCGCTCCTCAGAGGGGCAGAGCAGACGGCGCCGATGGCCGGAGCTTGGCCCCGTGTCCCCCTTGAGGAGGGGACCGACCTCGCCCCGCCCTCGCGCGTCCTCTACCGCTCCCGCCGCGAGAGCTGCGGC
>CM020183.1:27562851-27594794 GCA_009805545.1 Oryza longistaminata
CGATGGGAGGGGAATATGCCCACGTTGAGGAGAGGAGAAGTTTTCCGCAGGTTCCACCTCCCTTTCCGTTACTTCTCCTCATCAGATTTGGCAGTGAGGAATGAGAAGGGTGAGAAAGGAATGACAGGAAGAAACGAGAGAAGATGAGAGGCGAAGAAACTGAGACTTGGCTGTGAGGTTTGGGACGGGCGGAAATAAAAAAGTCAACATATGTATCTACTGTCCCTCCACTTCCTCTGTCCTTTTCTTTTCTATTTGTTGAGATAAAATTTCTGAGTTGCAGCACAAAATTTAAAATCAGTACCTTCAATTATACATACAATTTAAAATCTTTGAACACTTTAAGGCTGTGTTCGGGAACCCTCGCTCACTAGCACGTAAACGAAAACATATTTAGTATGTGATTAATTTAAGTATTAGATAATTTTTTAAAAATAATATGATTTTTAAGCAACTTTCGTATATAAACTTTTTTTTAAAAAAAACGCACATTTAGCATTTGAAAAGCGGGCGCGCGGAAAAACAGGAGGGGAGTTAGGAATGGTGGGAACGAACAGCAGCAAACAATACATATCAAATCATAATTTCGAGATCACATTATAATTCCGAAGTAAGAAACTTTATTTATATCGTCTTCTCTTAGCATGTCATCCACATAAACTTATATATATATATATATATATTATAATTAAAAACATAGTCAAATATTATTGGAGACCGTGTCATTATTCAAAGCGTACGAGAATTGTACTGCATCCAGCATACTTTTCCTCACACTGCAAACGGAGAGCAATTCATTAGATATAAATAATTAAATATTATTAAGAAAAACTTAAAAAATGATTAATATAATTTTAAAACTTATTTTTTTCAGAAAAACACATAATTAATAATGAGAACACGGCGCGCGATAAATTATTGAGAGGTATTTCGAATTGTTTGTTGACACGGACAAAGAAGGAAAACCCTGAAAGAATTTCCATATTGACCTGAAAGAACATTTTTACTGATGCAATATAGGAAAAGACAATAAGAGAATAGGCAGTGGACGGCCATAGAGGAGTATAATTGATGGGACGTCTAAAATTGTAAAAACAAAACCCAACGTGATAATAAACTCTAAAAACTATAAGATCATTTTTTGAAGGTTCCAAGGAGAATGATAGAAATAGTTGTATATCGAGCAAGCAAATAAGATGAAGATGACATTAGGTGTAGCAACTGGTGTGACTTTAAAGAAATAGAAACATGAGGATGATAAGGTTTGGTCTTACAAACTCTTAAGATAATAACATAGCTATTTAATAAATTTAAGTAAATCATAATAAAAAATATAATTTTATTTGGGTGCTAGCCGCGCAATTGCGGCACCCAACTAGTTATCTAAAAAGGAAGTTGTTGGTGAATACCTGGCTGCACCTTTCTTCTGCATGGTCGGTGATGTCGTAGCCGCCGGATCCGGCTATCCCGATCGAGTCCGGTCGCTTGTTGGTGAGGTGCCGCCGCGGCTGCCGCCAGATCCGGCGGATCTAGGGTCGTCCATCGCCGTCCCGAGCGCCGTGGTGGCTCTCACGTCGTCAGGGGCTGCCGAAGCCGGGCCGGGAAGCACGTGCACGATCTCCGGTTAATTGAGGAGCACAGGGCGGTGCGGCCCTTGACGGCACAGCGGCAAAATCCGATGATAATGATCCGGCGACAATCGCGTGTAATGATCCGGCGACAATGGCGTCTTGGACTTATATTTTGCTGCTGTGTTTGCCGATAGTTCGGTTGCATTGATTGCTATTGACCTCTTCTCTTGTTGATCTGGTGGGTGGCTCCCGTCTGGTTGCGTTGATTGCTATTTACCTCTTCTCTTGTTGAACTGGTTGGTGGTGGCTCCCTTCTGGTGTTTGGTATTTATTGGAGAGTCAATCAAGATTAGTTTAGGAATCGGTGACAATCAAGATTGTCAGAGTCGGATTGTTTAGGGTGTTTTTATTTTGGAATCTACTGTCTTAGGCCGTGTTTAGATCCAAAGTTTGTAACCAAACTTCAGTCCTTTTCCATCACATTAACCTGTCATATACACACAACTTTTTAGTCACATCATCTTCAATTTCAACCAAAATCCAAACTTCGCGCTGAACTAAACACAGCCTTATACCTATTATTGTCATATGTTAATTGGTGTCCTATTACTATTGCACATGTGTCCGATCAGCACAAAGTTTTGGCTATAGGAAACTCTAGAAAAGCTATTGCATGTGAATCCATGTACTACAGTGTTTCTGACTTTTTGTCCGGTTTGTCTGATTCTATTGCTGTGTATATACTGAAACACTACGATTAAATCTTACCGTTAAAATCTAGATCTATTATGATCCAATGGTTAAGATATTTTTCTTTTTCTCCGATTAATGTGGAAATTTCTAGCCTCCATAGTAAACGTGGTGCCTTCTTTCAAGGCTGTTTTAATAATATAATAGATTTGATCAAACTTAAAACAGTTTGACTTTAACTAAAGTCAAAACGTTTTATAACCTGAAACGGATGGAGTACTTTATTTTGATCAGTGTCCAGTGTATGTGTGCCTGTGTGGTCTAACGCTTGGATGCATGCGCGCGTTGATGCAGGAGCATTTTCCCGTCCTGATCCAGCGCCAGCTGATCACCGTCCCAAAGACGACGACGTCTACGTTCCCGGTGGCGGTGATGAGGGCGGCTACGGACCTCGGGGACCCTGCTACGATCCCCTGATCCCCGGTCACGGCGGCGGCGGAGTAATACCCATCAGGCCTGATCTCCCCGCCCCCGGCTATGGACGCGGACGCTATCCCTGCTTCCGACCTCTCCCCTACCATCCCACGCCGCCGCTGCCGCCACCGCAGAATGGGGACACCCCGCCGCCCTGATCGAGCATGGCCGGCCGCCGCGACGACGACCTCACGCGACCCAATGCACACTATAAGCTACCCCTCCATCCCAAAAAGAGTTCAATTGTAGCTATGAATCTGAACACACATGTGTCGAGGTTCGTAGTTAGAAATTGGCTTTGTATGGGACGGAATAGTATACGCGTATACGTATGTATATATCTATATATGTCGAGGGCACGTATGTACGTACGTACGTATATACGTTGATCTCTCGCAGGTACTAGAACGTATACTTGTCACTAGCTATATGGATCATATATACCGTTCTTCCGTCTTCCATGTGCTAGTGTTCATTAGCAGGAATAAAACGGATAGGTGGGTGCGTGAGTGTGTGTGTGACTGGTTTCAAACAAATAAAGTGCCGCTGTGTTAATTGTCGATATTGTGTTGGTCCAGGTTCACACGTACTCCCTCCGGTTGTTGATAGTCGACACAGTTAATGTTAGATAAACACTTGATCATTCATTTTATTTAAAAAAATTATGCAACTATAAAAAATTGTAAGTCGTGCTTATAAGTATATTTAATGATAGTTAATAAAGTCACACCAAATAAATAATTATTATATAATTTCTAAAAGATGTTAAATGTGTATAAAAACTCAACACAATCGTTCATAAAACTAAGGGAGTATACCTGATGATAGAAACACCTCAATGTTATGGTATATCTATAGAAAAGCGCATGCCAAATGATTTTGAAGATTTAAAATTCAAGGAAGTTATACATGACTAGCTGTTGCCAAAAAATTTTTGTCTAACACACGAAGGACTGAGAGATCTACTTAATTCTAATGCAGGTTCTAAAAGTCGGGTTCAGTGCGTGTCAGTTAGTTTGATCCTACAACTAATAAGGATGATAGGAATAATTGAACCAATGAACCAATTGGCTAGTACTGATATAGTGTGGTAAATACAGGTTGGATAGTTTTTCTTGATTGGCCCATCTTGATAGAATTTGGAGGTAATGATGAAAACTATGCGAAAGTCAATCCAAATAATGATAATGAAAAAAAAATCTAACTTGCAAAACTTCTTCATCTGATGCTTCACCACATGGAGCGTGTATCGGTGAGAAATTTAGGGCCCTCTATCAGTGAGGTAGTGGAACCTTATTAAACCACTCAGGAATGGCCGTCGATACATAAAAGTTTGCTCTTTGGGCTTGAGCCCAAACTATTACCTCATCACTTCAGCTATCTTCTTGCACACATATCATCTCTTGTATTGTCCATATTATACCGATGAGGAGTTGTTCCTTGCATGTACCGATCTCTTAGTGGTTGATACTGATAAAGAATTTCACCATGTTGGTACTTGGTACCGTCGCGCGTACACCGGAAGCGGATCGATCGATCGGGGCGATATGAGAACTAGCGTTGGTGCCTGGTGGTACTGGTGTGTGCTAGTGGGCGATTCGATTGGTAGAGCTAAAGCTAGCGCACCAGTTGACTCCATGTCTCCATCGGCGCGTGCGAGCTGATCGATCGAGAGGAGAGTGACACACGACATGATCCATTAAAATTGATATATGCCGGCCTCTTGATTAATTTTTCAGTTCTTGCACGGCGGCGTGATTGTGGCCAACTTAACCTTGACTAACCGGAGAAAGTGAGCAGAACAGCAACGGCACTACCATGCATAGATAGTTTCCTCCTCCATGTACATGTACGTAACAATTAACGATCGAGCGTGAGTATATTAATTTACGAGAAAACGCACTAAAACCAAAAACAATTGAGAATTCTGGGAGCGATGAGCATAGAAATAGACCAGAGCAATATTATTATGTTAGGCTTTTTTTAGATAATGATTATTATGTTAGGCTAAGAAATAAAGGTGATCAAATCGAGGGGCCCAATCTCAGCTCACTGAGACGTACTTCTATAAAAACCGGCTTTGCTCCATCCAAGAGTTGTCATCACAGCATCCGCGTGACCCGTCGGTCGTTTTCTCGGCTGTGGTTGCACGCATGGCGACCTTCACTGGACGTACCAGTCTCCTGGCCACGCTCGTCGTCGTCGTCTCCGCGGTGATCATGGCCTGCTCCGTCGACGTCTGCCATGGCGCCCGCGAGGGTCAGATCAGCTTTTCATTTTGACTTCACTTGCTACTACTCCCTCCGTTTCAGTTTATAAGACGTTTTAACTTTGGTCAAAATCTTTAGCTAAGTTTATAGACAAATATAATAATATTTACGATACTAAATTAATTTTATCAAATCAATAATTGAATATATTTTTATAATAAAGTTGTCTTAGCTTAAAAATGTTACTACATTTTTAGCAGTTTTGACTGTTAAAGTCAAAACGTTTTATAACCTGAAATAAGGGAGTACTTTATTTTGATCAGTGTCCAGTGCGTGCCTGTGTGGTCTAACGCTTGGATGCATGCGCGCGTTGATGCAGGAGCATTTTCCCGTCCTGATCCAGCGCCAGCTGATCACCGTCCCAAAGACGACGACGTCTACGTTCCCGGTGGCGGTGATGAGGGCGGCTACGGACCTCGGGGACCCTGCTACGATCCCCTGATCCCCGGTCACGGCGGCGGCGGAGTAATACCCATCAGGCCTGATCTCCCCGCCCCCGGCTATGGACGCGGACGCTATCCCTGCTTCCGACCTCTCCCCTACCATCCCACGCCGCCGCTGCCGCCACCGCAGAACAAACAGATCCCGCCTCCATGATGAATTGACGCTAGCTACAGCACACAGTGTGTTGTTACTAATCAAAAACGAATAATGCTCCGTCCCGTGTGCTTGTGTTTCATTAGCTGGAATAAAACAGGTGTGAGCGTGTAACTATGTGGTCTAAAAAGGGAATAAAAGACTGGTGTTGTCAATGCTAAGAGCAGTGTACTCTTCCAATGCTGATAGGCATCAAGGTGGTGTCAAACTGTCAATGTACAAAGTGGCTGGGTTGTTTGCATTGGTCGGTGGCAAAAGGGGCTATTTTGGTTGGCTCCCACAACTTGATTAGTATTATCGCATCTTAAGTTTGGTACATGTTTAACTGATTCAGGTGGTTGTTTGGTTCATAGCCATACTTATCACAAGATGCTTTCTCCATCATGTAAGTTCCACATGCCATTGAGGTAAAAAAGAGTAGCTCAAGCTAGCTAAACTGTTGCTCTGATATTGCTAACCACGTATTACATAAGTTAGCTGAAAACTTATGTCATGCTCTGGTAATTTAAAGTACTCAACCAAACATCCCTTAAGTTTTGCCACACCTTGCTTTGTTAAAGGTGTGGTATATATCCCACATAAAGTGTGACCCTCCGATATCGATCCATCACCCTAATGCGATAACAGAAGGTGGGTAGGTGCAGCGCGCGTACGTGGTCGTGGCGGGGCACGCTGCCATGCGTAATGAAGTAGCTTCTCCCGCGATGGTGGTGAGTGAGCGGAAGGGGGAGATCACGAGGAGGGGATCGGGTCAGGTGTCGTCATGCGACGCGAGGCTGCGGCTATCGCTCAAAGCGCATAAGGGGAAAACAGACGTCACGGCTCGGTGTCTCCTCTGCCCTCGTCAAATCCCCGTCCCTCCTCCGCCACCGCCAATGCCAACGCCTTCCTCCACACTGCCGCCAGTCGTCACCGCACACTCCCGCGCCCTATGGTCGGCGCCGTGCAGGCAGCGCAGCAGGAGCTCGCTGCCATCCGCACCATAGGCATGAGCCGACTGCCCGAGAATGGGGAAGTTGACGAGGTGGCCAAGCTCCTATTAGCGATCAAGTCGTGGGGGCTCTTCGCAGTGACCGGCCACAGCATGCGGAGCCGTTCCTGGACAAGATCCTCACCGCAATGAGGGAGTTCTTCCACCTATCGCCGGAGGAGAAGGTGATGTACAGCAACATGGTCGACGCCGACGATGGCGGAGGTGAGAGGTTCCTTCCCGAGGTCTACCGCATCGACCACATTGACACCAACAGGTAGATCCTCGACTGGTGCGACCGGCTATACCTCCAGGTCTAGCCAGAGGAGGAGCGGCAGCTGGATTTCTAGCCAGAACACCTGCTAGCGCTTCGAGGACTTCTTGAAGAATACACAAGAGGAACGGACGCCTTCTTCCTTCCCCTGATCCCCTCTCAGCTCATTTTGACTTTAATTTGCATCATCATAGTATCATGCTCCCTCCGTTTCAAAATATTTGACACCGTTGATTTTTTTAGCACATTTTTGACCGTTCGTCTTATAAAAAAAATTTGTGAAATGTATAAAACTATATGTGTACATGAAAGTATATTTAACAATGAATCAAATGATATGAAAAGAATAAATAATTACTTAAATTTTTTAAATAAGATGAATGGCCAAACACGTATTAAAAAGTCAACGGTGTCAAACATTTTGAAACAGAGGGAGTACTAACAACAACGTACTACTGGACGTTTAATTTTCCCTGTCCTCTCGTACGTCCAGCTGACCTGCAGGCTGCTGGCTACTACCGACGCGGCGGCAGCGTGGATGATCCCGACTTCGATTTTCCCTTTCCCGGCCCCCGCCATGTCGTGTGCAACGACGGGCCTTGCCGCACCGGCCCAGGCCGATTACGTCCCTACCCCTTTCCGCGCCCTTTGCCGTACCGTCAGACGCCACCGGCGCCACCGTCGTCGCCGCCGCTGCCGCCACCGCAGAACAAACAGATCCCGCCTCCGTGATGAATTGATGATGACTGTTCATGCCGGCCGGCCGGCCGGCCGTCATTGATGCCACTTAATTATATATGCATATGGCTAATTAAGTACGTGTGTGTGATAAAAACGTACGCACATACCAGAGATTACATACGCATATTGTACGTGCGGCGAACGGCCGGGCGCTAGCTCTCTTGAGCGGGGTACAACGCTAGCTACAGCACACTATTGTGTTATTACTAATTAAAAACGAATAATGCCCGTCCCGTGTGCTTGTGTTTCATTAGCTGGAATAGAACAGGTGTGAGCGTGTAACTATGTGGTCTAAAAAGGAAATAAAAGACTGGTGTTGTCAATGCTAAGAGCAGTGTACTCTTCCAATGCTGATAGTGATTATGGTAATTAATGGCCTATCACATAGTATCAAATTAGATGTGGCAAAGAGAATTACTGAGATAGGAGAAAAGGCATACCATTTCTTTGCAAATGAGGCACTACCAACACACAAACCAACACATCAAAAATAAAAATAGCACTAGGCAAGTAGGCATCAAGGTGGTGTCAAACTGTCAATGTACAAAGTGGCTGGGTTGTTTGCATTGGTCGGTGGCAAAAGGGGCTATTTTGGTTGGCTCCCACAAAGTTTGCCATCGTCTTTTTTGGAAGACAAACTAGTGATCTTGAGCAATTCATTCATTTACTGTTTGCTTGACTAAATCCATCAGCGTCAACACTTCAGATTGACCGATTGATGCAAGATGCATAGCTTCATGAACCAAATCTTGAAAAAACTTCTGCGGATTAGCGAGCTCATCTTGGCTTGGTTTACCGATCAGAACTGGCCTTGGAAATTATGGCTTCTTAATTGGTCCTTGTTGCATCATGCTGACCGACTCTAGACAAAGATTTTGAAAATCAGCCACGGACTGCTCCACCTATTGCCTCAGTTCCTCCTTCAAATTCTCTATTGTGACTGGGATCATGTTGTTAGCATCGGCTTTTTCTTCAACACGTTGGCTTGAATATAATGGTTCCATTGGGCGTGCCAAAATATGTTGCCACAAAATTTTGTCCAACACACGAAGGTCTGAGAGATCCGCCAAACTCTAGTGTAATTCCTAAAAATCGGTTCAGGGCGTGCCCGTTAGTTCAATCCTGCAACTAACAAGGATGATAGGAATAATCAAAACATTGAACCAATTGACCAATACTGATATAGTGGTAGATGCAGGTCTGAAGGTTTAAGCATATGTTGGCTGGAGGTCCGACGTAGGTAGATTAAAATGTACATTGGCTCTGGAGGTCCGACGTAGGTAGATTAAAATGTACATCAGCTAATGAATCGATAATATGATAACTAAAGCTTAGAATAATGCGGCTAGAACTCCGATGAATATTGCATAAAAACCTATCGACTTAGTAGAAGTAAACTTATTAGCAACAGTCTAATAGATCGGATCTAACCGAGACGGTATACAATAGGATATAATAGGAAAAACTTATTTAGCCGATAGATCTATACAAACGTGATGGATGTACCAGATCAAACCAAGTGATCAAGCAATGCAGCCTTAGCCAAAGCTGATATGTCAAGATAGGCAACGATTTTAGCAACAAATTAGAATATATCGACCCGAACCGAGAAATTAAAGTCCTAGCTACACCCTTTCTAAATACCTCATTATCTATAAATAGCTCAATATCTATTGTACATATTTGACCCATAGTTGGATCATCCATTTTGAGAACATAGCTGCTAAAGGAGAGAGATATATAGTTTGTAATTTACATGTTATAACTTATAGACTTAAATTTCTGTGATTACATTATATAGTCATGCCATGAATTATCACTTTTCAATCCGTCTTGTATATAGTTCCGTATTCGTTTTCGGTTTTACCATTAATTTCGATCCCATTTTCTAGGATATGGAAATGGCTAAAGGTGTTTTGCGACCATTTCTGACTCTCTTTTTTTCACACCGGTGTGCATCGGCAAGAGAACGGATCGGACCGAACCGAACGACGTGCGTTGCGAGCGTGCGTGGTGTGCCATTGGGTCATCGGTGGAGCGAGCTAGGTAGTAGCGCACTAGTTGACCTGACCCCATATCTTGGTGCCTCCAAATTTTTCCGTTCTATGCACGGCACGGTTGTGGGCAGCCTTGACTAACTGGAGAAAGCGAGCAGCACCGGCACTACCATGCATATAGATTTCTCCATGTATATACCCAAAACAGCAACCGCACTAAAACCCAAAAGAGAAGTGACGATTGTGTGGGTGATACAAATATATAGAAATAGACTAGACACTCCATAGCATTATTATCACTACTAAAAACGATTTTTTTTCATGGTGTCACCCTTTTATTTTTATTGACGGGTTAATAAAATAAACACTTGTAAAAATGTATTGAAGGATTTTAGGTCATGAGCCACCAGCAAAAAACCAATTTTCACCGACGAACGCTTAGGAGATCTGTAAAAAAAACTCTATTTTTTTGAGGCAGACCTCTTAAGTATCCGCCAGCGAAAATTGACGTTTCGCTGGCATTAAAATCGCACAGCCCTATGGCCCACTATCCACGCCACCCACTAAATCCTCCGTCTCCTCAGCTCCCTCCTCCCTTCAACTTCCCCACCTCCACCGTGCCTGCGTGCCACACGATGGTGATGATGCCACGGCAGCGATGGCGATGGCAACGGGAGGCGGGTGGCGGCGGATCATGTGACGAGAAGGGACGAGGCTGGTGGCGACGGCGATGGCAAGCCACGGATCTTATGGCGGCATATTCGGTGGTGACGGTGCCTGGATGCCAAAGATCCAGCAGCGGAAGGGGAGGAGGCGGTGGCGAAGATGACGACAAGCCATGGAAGCAGTGGAGGCAGTGACCTCAGGCATAAATCCGGTGGAGGTGACAGGTCCCATGGCGTGGGTGGCTTCGACGAGGCTCCGACAGTGGATCCTTGTCCATGGTGTTGGCGAGGGGAGCTCGTCCATGGCAGCGATAGACGTTGTGACGGCGACGACCACTCCTCCTTCTCGTCGGCGATGGAGGAAAGAGACTAGGAGAGGGCAGCGTGGCTCGGCTCGGCTTGTTCAACGCGATTCCAGATCTTGCTGAGCTAAGTCCTCCCTTTCCCACTCCACCTATGACGACCACCGTCGGTGCAACGACAATGATGAACAGCATGGCGACGGGTGACGGCGATGCTATTTCATTTGCATATGTTATTGTTGTTTGCAAATTGAAAATGGAGTGAAAAATCTATGTAGTGCTATTTGGATATGGATTTGAATATGGATCTGATGAGGATTTGAATTTGGATCTCTAGATGTGGATTTGAATATGCAATAGCTTCTCTTCTCTTAATATTGATTAACTTTTTATTGGAAAAATAACCTTTTTGCTGGTGGTCCTCCTAGTAGTGCTGCATGCGAAAATCGAATTTTGCAATCGGTCGTCTTAGGGGCTCGCAAGCGGACCGTAATCGCTAGCAAAAATCATCGATTTTTACTGGTTTTAGGTCGCTGGCGGTTGTGTCAGCCACCTATGAAAACATATTTTGGCTGCCGGAAAAACTATTTTTTTAAGTAGTATATGCTCAAATAAAAGATACTATATAAAGTTAAATGGAGGAGCCAATCTAGCTGGCCTTTTCTCTCCTCCTCGATCGAGCTGTCTATAAATACCGACTTGGTTCTAAGAGTTGTCATAACATCTCGATCAGCTGCGACTGAGAGCAGCTAATTACAGAGTAAGGGAAGTTGGTACTATACCTGTCTTGGTCGTTTCCTTGCCGGTTGTACTTGTGCTTGCATTCATGGCGACCTTCACCGAACGTACCCGTCTCCTCGCGGCGCTGCTTGTCGTCGTCTCCGCGGTGATCATCGGCTGCTCCGTCCACGTCTGCCACTGCGCCCAAGAGGGTCAGCTACCTATCTAGCTTCTTCCTTCCCCTGATCCCCTCTCAGCTCATTTTGACTTTAATTTGCATCATCATAGTATCATGCTCCCTCCGTTTCAAAATATTTGACACCGTTGATTTTTTAGCACATTTTTGACCGTTCGTTTTATTAAAAAAATTTGTAAAATGTATAAAACTATATGTGTACATGAAAGTATATTTAACGATGAATCAAATGATATAAAAAGAATAAATAATTACTTAAATTTTTTGAATAAGATGAATGGTCAAACACGTATTGAAAAGTCAGTAGTGTCAAACATTTTGAAACGGAGGGAGTATCATACTAACAACAAAGTATACTGGACGTTTAATTTTCCCTGTCCTCTCGTACGTCCAGCTGACCTGCAGGCTGCTGGCTACTACCGACGCGGCGGCAGCATGGATGATCCCGACTTCGATTTTCCCTTTCCCGGCCCCCGCCATGTCGTATGCAACGACGGGCCTTGCCGCACCGGCCCAGGCCGATTACGTCCCTACCCCTTTCCGCGCCCTTTGCCGTACCGTCAGACGCCACCGGCGCCACCGTCGTCGCCGCCGCTGCCGCCACCGCAGAACAAACAGATCCCGCCTCCATGATGAATTGACGCTAGCTACAGCACACAGTGTGTTGTTACTAATCAAAAACGAATAATGCTCCGTCCCGTGTGCTTGTGTTTCATTAGCTGGAATAAAACAGGTGTGAGCGTGTAACTATGTGGTCTAAAAAGGGAATAAAAGACTGGTGTTGTCAATGCTAAGAGCAGTGTACTCTTCCAATGCTGATAGGCATCAAGGTGGTGTCAAACTGTCAATGTACAAAGTGGCTGGGTTGTTTGCATTGGTCGGTGGCAAAAGGGGCTATTTTGGTTGGCTCCCACAACTTGATTAGTATTATCGCATCTTAAGTTTGGTACATGTTTAACTGATTCAGGTGGTTGTTTGGTTCATAGCCATACTTATCACAAGATGCTTTCTCCATCATGTAAGTTCCACATGCCATTGAGGTAAAAATGGGTTATTTTTTAGCCCTCCCTATAATAGTCCCAAATAGCCCAAAAGTTCCAAACAGGTGAGTTATTTCAGGGCTATTTGGAAATAACCCACCCAAAAAACTATCCCCCTCAAGGGATGCTAATTGGGGTTATTTCGGGTGGGGCCCACTGAAAAAGTGTCTTTTCTCTCCCTCTCTCTACGGGAAAGTGCATTAAAGGCCAAATAGCTCTTAAAATAACCCTTGGATCCAAACAACTTAGGGTTATTTCCTTGTACTAAAAAATAGCTCTCAAAATAACTCTTGGCTAGTTCTCTAAACAGGACCAATGTTTCGGTAAATAGCGAAATAATGTTTCAATTCTTAAAAAAATAAAACACGGTCAGATCGCTAGATGAAACAATTTAGTTCAACGTATGCAACAAACGATTTAAAGCCATTGCAACACTTAAACCCGTGTACATCAACAAACCACGTGTCATCATGATGAAATTATTAAAACAGTATCAAAAATCCACTGCAACATTTGATCCATACATAGTGAAACATCACGAGTACACTTGCGAAAACATTATTGGTGGAACAAAAACTGAAATGGATCCCCTTAATAAGACGTTTCCGTTATATCCGGGCGGTTGTTGCAACGTGGTGGGGACATGTGGTGGGCGCGTGTGGTGGGGTGTGGGTGGCGGCGGCGCAATGCATGTGTGGGCATGGGTGTCGAATGCATGCGCGTCCGCATCGGGTGCTCGAGCAGGAGAATTTTGAATTTAATATATATATATAACAAGATCTCACATAATTATATTTTGGTGATATATGTGTGTGTCTCTCTCTCCAAAAATCAACAATTGTTTCAGTGTTTATAGAAAAAAACGTTTCATCTAACCTCATGAATTGTTTCAGATTCAGAGAAAATGCGACAACCACTAGACGGAACACTAACTACAAACGAGTGAAACATAAAAATAAATAATATGAAACATCCCATACATTTGTAAAATAAAATAATTATGTAGAAAATTTTATAAATCACGCATTAAGCATAAAAAAATAGTTGCGGAAACATCCAAAAGAATATCACATGCAACATTAACAAATGATATATTGAAACATCATAAAATAATTATTGAAACATCCAAATAGTATAGTGTGCAACACTAAAAAGGTGAAAAAAAGAAAATTAAAAAGTTAACGGAATATAATCATGTGGAATCTTATTAGAAAGATTTTATCGTAACGAATACAATGGTATAATCGGATTATGGATCCGATACATATTTTTTAAAAAATCATTTCAAACTGATATGACATCTCACGTCATGAACTCATGCTAGCTGCTCCTCTCACATGGGCACATGGGCCTTGTGCACACGGACTGCCACTGCTAGCCGTTTGCGGAGAGTAGTTGTTGCTATGTGTACAGTGTCGTTTGTAGAGCGTCCGATTTTTCTCCCCGCGTCGAACGTTCGAGACGAAGAATTTTCGGGGCTGGAGGCGGCCGTGTCGTAATCCCGTCATACGCATAACGCACCTACGCATCGATCTTCCAGTTTTGCTACTCGGCCAAACCCTTTACCCGTGCCGTTGTTTCGAAAAACCTGCATCCAACGACGGCATGATGTACTTCGTCCTCACTTAGTGCTTAAATGATTAATCTATGGTCCAAATTATCTTTCTCCTTTTTTCCTCTAATTAAGTCATATCACATTAATTGTTTTTAGCCTTTAGATGATTAATCTACGGTCCAAACTATCTCCCTACTTTTCTTCTTCCATAAAGTCATACCACCTTACTTTTTACGTTTGAATCACCATTCTACATACTATTTAAATTTAAATTATCATAAACCACATTAATTTACTTAATCTGATGTTATCTAGCTATCTTACACGTTATTTTTTTTATTATTATCATACTAAATTCCAGCAGCAATGCGTGGGGTTTCACCTAGTTTGTAAGGTTAGTGCGGAATTCAGTGAAAAAATGACCGATGTGATTGAAGACTTTGATGCCGCTTTAGGAAATCTGATCACCTAAGCTTATGTAGAAATAATAGGTAGAGGAAACAGTGCCGGAAGATGCTACGCGTCAGACGTCCGATAATTTCCCAAATATCGGATGCCCGACATTACACTGCCGCGTCTGCGCATGCAGCCTACAGGCATGCATGCTGACGCCGCTGCATGCTTTTTTATCTGCCCTTGTTTACTGTACTGGAGTACTCCATGTTGTTGCATGTCCGTGTTACTGCTTGCATTTTCTCTCTCATGGTACATGTGAGTACCTATTTTTTTTATCAAATTTTTAAAAAAAATCTCTTAAAATATAAATTTGATCTATTATTTAGTTACATCAATATATTCATCATAACTAAATCGGAGGGGCCTACAAATCGAGCGCTGTTCCACCAAGTATATCGAAAATGTTTCAATCTTGTAAAAAGCTGAAACACAACCAAATCATCTCATGAAATATTTTGCTAAAACGTATAAAACAACGGTTTCCAGAAAATTGGACGTTGTTTCACCCTATATAAAAACAATGGCCCTATTTGGATCCATGGGTTATTTTTTAGCCCTCCCTATAATAGTCCCAAATAGCCCAAAAGTTCCAAACAGGTGAGCTATTTTTGGGCTATTTGGAAATAACCCACCCAAAAAACTATCCCCCTCAAGGGGTGCTAACTGGGGTTATTTTGGGTGGGGCCCACCGAAAAAGTGTCTTTTCTCTCCCTCTCTCTATGGAAAAGTGCATTAAAGCCAAATAGCTCTCAAAATAACCCTTGTATCCAAACAACTTAGGGCTATTTCCTTGTAAAAAAATAGCTCTCAAAATAACTCTTGGTTAGTTCTCCAAACAGGGCCAATGTTTCAGTAAATAGCGTAAGAATGTTTCAATTCTTAAAAAAGTAAAACACGGTCAGATCGCTAGATGAAACAATTTGGTTCAACGTATGCAACAAACAATTTAAAGCCATTGCAACACTTAAACCCGTGTACATCAACAAACCACGTGTCATCATGATGAAATTATTAGGTTCCTTGTGGTGGAACCAGCCCACCTAGGTTCAAATCCTAGATTTGACACGGGTGCTCGCATTTACGGCTAATTATTCTTTCAGTGGTAGGCGACGTACCCGTCGACAGTGAAGCGCCTACGGTGACTTCGTCAATCTCAAGACATCCCGGCCCAGTGTTCCGAAGGTGCTCATAGGGGTAGGGTATGCGTGTGTGCGTTCACAGGGGTGAGTGTGCGCATGTTGTGAGCGCCTGCATTTGTACTGTGTTTCTCAAAAAAAAATTATTAAAACAATAACAAAAATCCACTGCAACATTTAATCTATACATAGTGAAACATCACGAGTACACTTGCGAAAACATTATTGGTGGAACAAAAAATGAAATGGGTAAAAGACAAAGAGAGTAGATCACGGTTTGCATAGTAACCGTGCAGTTCCCACGATAATGTTGGGGTGACAGTAACCCATCCAAAACAGCTTGATGAAGCTATAATCTAGATGCAAAGCAAACGAAATTACGAAACGGTAGAAATGGGCAGATGCTATAGTAGTAGCTTGCAACGGCTCAATGCATTCAAAAAACAGAGCAAATGGCAGCAGGATCGCGAGCTCCAATCGAGGTTCGCAAGATTTTTTGTAACCCAACCTAACAAAGGGTGATGACCGATGACAATATACTCCCACGCCATATACCATTTCCCACGCCAGAGCAAGGCATTCAGCCAACAAGGGCAAAAAAATTACAGCAAAGTTCCACCAGGATGGCACACGCCTACGCTGGCAATATTCTCGGGGTATCCTCCACAATGTTCATGTTTTCCGGGGGAAACAAACCTCTTCCACACCAAAAAAGAAAATTCCAAATTCCAATCAAAGAGACATCCTCCACCACAATGTTCATGTTTTTCCACCACTATATGATTTCGACATCCTTCCTCTCCCAAGACCAACCTACACATGCCAGAAATATTGCAAGGATGAAACCGAAGACCAGCTTGACCCGACAGACAGACCGACCGATAGACTCCCCTGAGACATCCTTTGACAAAACCCCATGGAAACAATGCAAATGCCTTACAGCAACGCCATTGGCTCCTGAAACATTCAGAGGAGGTTTAGAGAAACTGAAATAAACAAATAGTATAGCAGTTTTGCAAATATTCTAGACAAGGTACTAACAAAAGGAGATATTCAAGGAACAAATAAGTAATTGGCATGTCTGCACTACAACAAAGCAAAGCATTCAGGATCAAGATAACCGCTTATCATGATTCTAGCTAATACAAGACCCACCAAACAAACATTTCCCTGCAATCTGCATATAAAGGAATCGCGAATGGAAAATGTGTTCTCAATTTTATTAAATAGTAGCCTCTATACTTTGGTTATTGCAACTCGCTTACATCCTAGATAATTGCTTGCATTGAACTGTGTCCATATGCTTTTCAGTAAGTTACATCCATCCCAAGTCATGGAATATGTATTTGCAGAACAATCATGAGTAAGATTCATGAATCCTAATTCAATGTGTTACCCACTAGGGAGAGTTTAGAACATGATCTTGAATTTGCAATATTTGGATTCTGATTCAGCTTTGGACGGTGTTTCCTAAGGCTCATGATTGACACCACAATAATAATGGACAAAAACTAGAACATACTAGAATAAGTTCCAATGTTCATCACTAAGACATATGTCAGGCTTGGAGGGGTTGTTTTATTTTTGCATCACCATATTTCTCAGGAAAAAAGTTCCTATCAACAAATTACGGATGTACTTCTGCCTGCAAGTGACATGAAGCATAATAACTAAATAATATTCCACATTATGTTTCAGACTGCCATTCAATTAAATCCTAATGGCAATTTAGTACTATATTTCCCAACCCATGTCTGAACACATAGCACTCAATTTTCATACAAAATTTTGATTATTGAGGCAACTAAACTAAACATAAAAATTTGGATGCAAGGCCTAATTTCAGTGCAGTTTAAAATGTGAAGTAATAATAGAACCTTTATGGCTTTATGCTCCAAGATGATACAGAAAACTTGATAGAGAGTTCTTTACACCCTAACCAAAAAGAATTGTTAAGTGTGGGCCCAGGTGTCCTGTGTGGAAGGGGTATGCCAGGGATATCAAACTCATGAGTTTAACTCACAGGAACTCCCACCTACATAGTTGTCAGTCAACGTGAATTCTGATACTATCTGGGTATTTAATCCAATATGTGACCAATTCTACTTTGTCACTAAAAAAAAAACACTTTGGTGCGACATAAATCATGGGCTACTAAGATAACATAATCTATTGACGTGAATTCTGATACTATCTGGGTATTTAATCCAATATGTGACCAATTCTACTTTGTCACTAAAAAAAAAACACTTTGGTGCGACATAAATCATGGGATACTAAGATAACATAATCTATTGAATGACTAGGTAAGACAGAAGCTATTAATGGGCCTAGCCACAATGTGCATAATAATATCCTTTTCTACACAGAACAAGAGGCATCTCTATTATACAGTTGAAGTACCAAACTAAGAAAAAAAGTTGTACAAAGGCCAACATTGCAGTTTATAGGATCATCAAACCAAGATTTTGTTGCATGTGTCCAATGGAAAGTTCACTTACAGCTAATATTAGAATGTATAGATGAAAAACTTCCATGTTTTCAAGACAACAAATGAAAATGCATTGGATTGACTCGATGCAATAAATGGGAAGGAACTGAGAGGTTGTTTACCTAGACAATGTTGGTATTGTAAGCTGCACAAAGTTGAATAAGAGCGCCTTTGTTTGCAGGATCCACATTCTGCTCAATGATAGGACCAAATCTCCCAGGAGATTGTGCAGAAAGTGTGGCCAAGGAGGTGACCAGAAACTGCTTTGGATCATTTACCTCTTTCAACAGATCATCTTCACTCTTTCCAGCATATTGAAGACGTACAAATGAGACAGAATAACCTGATGTCCTCTGACTATCTGCATCAGCACCATCATTCTGCTCTTGTTGCGCCCCATCTTGATCCGTTCTGGACAGCAATGCAACAGTGCTGTCAAGCAATTTGCCCCAAGTTTGGGCTGCTGCACCATCCAACAGCAGTGCAGATTCACAGATCAACTTCGTTGATGCAACTGATGTCAGCTTAACTTCAACAGTCCCTTTGATGAATTTAAGATTGGGAATCCAAAAGCGCTGAAGGATTGTCATGAAAATATTTGGCTGAATTGCATCAACAGAACTGACAAGAACACCTGGTCCATATTTAACCACCACCAAGGACATGAAGACCACGAGAGAATTCACAAACTTCACTGCCTGCCTTGTCTGTAGTCGAGTAAACAAAGCACTCCATATCTCATTTATGTGAGGATTCATGATGTCAAAACTCACATTTTCCACAAGTGTGTTAAGCATGTAGAAGGCAGAATCTTCAGTACTGCTCCGCGAAAGGAGACTGCGGAATATCACTAAGATATTCGGTAGCCTGCCCTCTTGGTTAAGCTCATTTGGAATTTTCCGAAGGAATGCTCTCAGCAACCGAACCAAGGCAGGCACACACGGTGGACGGTCCCAGGTAGCATTACTGAGCAGGATACCAAACAGCTGCATGTAGTTCTGCGAGAGAGGTGGTCGGCTCAAATTGACAAGTTGTGCAAATATCTGGAAAGCATATGGCCAGAACTCTGAGATGTCCTCAACCAATATCCTCTGAAGCACCGGGAAGAGGCTTGCCTCAAACACAGGAAGTAGTGCTGGGTCCTGCTCACCAGCCCGACCAATCACTGCTGCCAGGGCTTCAAACAAGTAATGGTTAAAATCAGGGTTCTTGGGGTTATTGCACACTTCCATAAGAATACCCACAAGGCGAGCAGTAATCTCATGAACAATTTGCCCAGCAATATTAGCAATCCCAAGCACTCTCATCAGGCACTTCATCAGATAGGGGTTCTCATATGATTCAGGAAAACTTAGTGCCTTGGACAGGTTCTGAACAATCGGCTGGGCATATGGGTTGATATCAGCAGCAACATAGCGAGGAGCCCTGGTAATCACATTTGCACCTGGTACTGGTACCATATCCCTGATGATCAGAAGGTTCTCAATAAAGGTCGCAGCATAGGAATGGACAACATTTGACTCGTGTACCAGGAACCTTATTACACTTGGAAGCAGTGCCAGTGCAGTGGCTTTGGGGATTTGATCCTTGAATTCCTTCAAGAACCTCAGCACAGTTGCCTTCAGCATTGGTTCAGATTCCCAATCAGGGGCCTGCAGCTCAGGCACGATCACAGATGTAAAGAAGCTCTCCATATCAACCACCGGTGTCCCACCTCCTGTGGCACCAGGCTTCTGCATAAGAGAAATAACAAGGTATATTGCAGCATCCTTCTCTTTCCAGTTGTTCGTCCGATCAGCTGCATATGCAGACAACATCTGCTGGACCTGTGCTGACACAAGTGCAGCCACCTGCTCCCGGTAGTTTGCCGCAAGCCCCCGCAGCAACCGGCATGCAGCCCGCCTCAGTGTATCCGCATCGCTCCCCTCGGCATCACGCCTAACATATTCCACCCAGTTCCCCTCAAACAGCTCCTCATCATCATCCCGTAACCGCAGGTTAGGAACAACAACACTATCGCATATCTGCTTCATTGCCTCAGGGCTCCCAAACAGCGCGTGGTGCACGCTCTCAGCAACCGTTGTCAAAAATCTTATTGCGGTCACTGCAAGCTGCCCGCGGGATGGTGAGACAGATGGTGCCATGAGGAGGCCCCAGACCGCCTCAACGAACTCCTTCAGATATCCCCTGAACTCCTCTTCATACTTCTCCATGTACAGCTGCAAGTTGTCACACACGGCGGCGCGGAGCGCATCCGGGGCGCCGTCTGCCTCTATCGCTGGTGGGTAGGAGGTGGTGAGGAACGCACGGAACTCCGTCATCCACTCACGCATGTGGTCCTCGAAGAACTCGGGCAGGTCGATGGAGTTGAGCGAATAGAAGATCTCGCAGCAGAGGCGAAGGCACTCAAACACCGGGCGGGATTCAGGCGGGGTGACCGTGGGTGCGGCAGCCTGAAGGCGGCGGGAGGTGGAGAGGAAGACCTCGAGTAGGGGAGCGGCGAAGTTCTCGAGGCAGTACTTGAGGTCGAGGCGGATGGTGGTGCTGTCGAAGGCATTGCGGAAGCGGGAGAAGAGGGAGGCCGCGGCGGCGAGGAGGGAGTTGGTCGCCGGGATGTCCCCGGCGGAGAGGGCGGTGCCGAGGGAGGAGACGATGGAAGGGAGGAGCGACTCCCACCGGGCAGGGAAGTCGGAGGCCGCGGCGGCGGCGAGGGCCTCGGAGAGCTGCGCCTGGATGAGGGGCGGCGCGGTGAGGAGGAGCTGGAGGAGGTTCGCCTTGATGATGGCGCAGTCGGAGGGCGGGAGGTGGTCGGCGTCGTCGTCGCCGCCGCCGTCGGGGGAGGGCTTGGGCCAGCGGCGGCGGAGGAGGTTCTTGAACTGGACGGAGGCGGCGAGCACCAGCAAAAAAACAATTTTCACCGACGAACGCTTAGGAGGTCTGTAAAAAACTCTATTTTTGAGGCAGACTCTTAAGTGTCCATGCCAGCGAAAATTGACGTTTCGCTGCATTAAATCGCACAGTCCTCATGGCCCAACAATAATCCACGCCACCCACTAAATCCTCCGTCTCCTCAGCTCCTCCTCCCTTCAACTTCCTCACCTCCCCGTGCCTGCGTGCCACACGCATGGTGATTGATGCCACGCAGCGATGGCGATTGGCAACGGAAGGCGGGGTGTCGGCGGATCATGTGACGAGAAGGGACGAGCTGGTGGCGACGCAATGGGCAAGCCACAGGATCTTAATGGGCGGCATATTTCGGTGGTGACGCGTGCCCTGGATGCCAAAGATCCAGCGCGGAAGGGGAGGAGGGCGGGGCGAAGATGACGACAAGCCATTGGAAGCATGGTGCAGTGACTCAGGATAGATCCGGTCAGGAGGTGGACAGGTCCCATGGTGGGGTGGCTTTGACGAGGCTCCGACAGTGATTCCTTGTCCATGGTGTTGGCGAGGTTGGAGCCGTCCATCGGCAGCGGATAGACGTATTGACGACGACGACCACTCCTCCTTCTCGTCGGCGATGGAGGAAAGAGATAGAGAGGGCAGCGTGGCTCGGCTCCGGCTTTGTTCAACGCGATCTCCAGATTCGTGCTGAGCAAGTCCTCCCTTTCCGCCACATCCACCTATGACGACCACGTCGGGTGCAACGACAATGAGAACAAGCATGGCGACGGGTGACGGCGATGCTATTTCCATTGCGTATGTTATTGTTGTTTGCAAATTGAAAATGGAGTTGAAAGCTATGCTAGTGCTATTTGGATATGGATTTGAATATGGATCTGATGAGGATTTGAATTTGGATATCTAGATGTGTATCTTGAATATCCAATAGCTTCTCTTCTCTTAATAAATTGTTTAACTTTGTTATTGAAAATACCTTTTTGCTGGTAGTCCCCTAGTAGTGCTGCATGCAAAATCGAATTTGCAATCGGTCGTCTGAGGGCTCGCAAGCGGAACGTAACGTCTAGCAAAAAAATCAAATCATCGATTTTTACTGGTTTTAGGTCGCTGGCGGTTTGTGTCAGCCTCCCTATGAAAACATATTTTGGCTGCCAGAAAAACCCCCTTATTTTTTTTAAGTAGTTAATGCCTCAATCAAAGATACTATATATAAAGTTAATAATGGAGGAGGCCATCTAGCCTGGCCTTTTACTCCCTTCCTCGATCGAGCGGTCATATAAATACCGACTTGGTTCTAAGAGTTGTCACTAACATCTCGATCAGCTTGCGACTGAGAGCAGCTAATTACAGAGCAAGGGAAGTTGGTTACTATACCTGTTCTTGGTTCGTTTCACTTGCGGTTGTACTTGTGCTTTGGCATTCATGGACGACCGTTCAACGAACGTAACCCATCTCCTCGCGGCGGCTGCTTGTGTCGTCTCCGCGCGTGATCATCGGCTGCTCCGTCCACGTTGCCACTGCGCCCAAGAGGGTCAGCTAACCTTATCTAGCTTCTTCTTCCCTTCCCCTGATTCCCTGGAGCTCACTGTTTGCATTTAATTTTGCATCAAATCATAGTATCATACTCCTCCGTTTCAAAATATTTGACACTCGGTTGACTTTTTAGCACTATTTGACGTTCGTCTTATTAAAAAAAATTGTAAAATAGTATAAAACTATATGTGTACATGAAAGTATATTTAACCGATGAATCATGATATAAAAAGAATAAATAATTACTTAATTTTGTTGAATAAGGAGTGGAATGGTCAAACACGTATTAAAAGTCAACGGTATCAAACATTTGAAACAGAGGAAATCACTGACTAACAACAAAAGTATACTGGACGTTTAAAAATTTTCCCTGTCCTCTCGTACGTCCAGCTGGACGAGGAGTCCCTGGGGCACTTATCCACCGCGCAGCGGGATGTCCCGACTTCGATTTCCCTTTCCCGGCCCCCGCCTATTGTATGCAGACGACGGGCTTGCCGCACCGGCCCCGGCCGATTACGTCCTACCCCTTTTCAACGCGCCCTTTGCCGTTACCGTCAGACCGCCGGCGCCCGTCGTCGCCGCCCCCACAGAACAACAATTCCGCCTCCATGAGAGACGCCAGCTACAGCTACACATGGGTTGTTACTAACAAAAACGAATAATCCCGCTGCGTGTATTACATATAGAATAGAAAACAAGGATATATAATAAGCGATAATAGGGCAATATGGTTTGGGATCTAAAAAGGAAATTAAAAGGACATGTGTGTGGTGCTGCAGTGTATACTTCTTTATGCTGAGTGATATATGTTAATTAATGTCTATCACATAGTAATCAAATAGATTGGCGAAGAGAATACTGAGATAGGCAGAAAAAGCATCCATTTCTTGCAAATGAGGCCTACAAGACACAAACCAAAACACATAAAAACAATAAAAATAGCACTAGGCAAGTAGGCATCAGGTGCGTGTCAAACTGTCAACTGTACAAAGTGGCTGGGTTGTTTGCATTGGTCCGGTGGCAAAAAGGGGCTATTTTGTGGCTCCCACCAACTTGATCTAGTATAATCGCATCCTTAAGTATGTACATGTTTAACTGATTCAGGTGGTTCGTTTTGGTTCAAGCCATACTTATCACAAGGATTGCTTCTCCATCATGCTAAGTCACTGCCATTTGAGGCTAAAAAGAGGTAGTCTCAGCTAGCTAAACTGCTTGTTCTGATATTGCTAACCACGTACTTTACATAAGTTAGCTGAAAAAACTTATGTCATGCTCTGGTAATAATTAAAGTACTCAACCAAAACATCCCTTAAGGTTTTTGCCACACCTTGCTGCTTTAAGGTGTGGTGATATATCCCACATAAAGTTGACCCTTCCGATATCGATCCATCACCCTAATGCAGATAACAGAAGGTGGGTTAGTGCAGGCAGTGCGTTACGTGGTCATGCAGGGCACGTGCCATGCGTGTATGAAGTAGGGCTTCTCCGCGATGCGTGGTGGTGAGCGGAAGGGGGAGCATCAAGAGGAGGGGATCGGGTGCAGGTTGTCGTCCATGCGACGCCGAGGCTGCGGCTATCGCTAAAAGGCAGGAAGGGGGGAAAACCCAGACGTCACGGCTCGGTGTCTCCTCTGCCCTCGTCAAAATCCCCGGTCCCTCCTCCGCCACCGCCAATGCAACGCCTTCCTCCACCTGCCGCCAGTCGTCACCGCACACTCCGCGCCCTTGTCGGCGCCGTGCAGGCAGCGCAAACAGGGAGCGCTCGCTGCCATCCGCACCATAGGCAATGAACCGACTGCCCGAGAATGGGGAAGTTGACCGAGGTGGCCAAGCCCCTATTAAGAACGATCAAGTCGTGGGGGCTCTTCGCAGTGCCGGCCACAGCATGCGGAGCCAGTTCCTGGCAAGATCCTCACCGCAACGGGGAGTTCTTCCACCATATCACCGGAGGAGAAGGTGAATTGTACAGCAACAAGGTCGACGCCGACGTTGGGGCTCGGTGAGAGGTTCCGTTCCGGGTCTACGAATCGACCACTTGACACCACAGGGGAGATCCGCGACTGGTGCAGGACCGGCTATACTCCAGGTCTAGCCAGAGGAGGAGCGCAGCTGGATTTCTAGCCAGACACTGCCTGCGCTTGCGAGGACTTCGGTGAAGACATACACAAGAGTACACGGACGCACGCGACGACGGTGTACATCGCTCCCCTGACCCAGTTGGTTGGGCCCACAAAAGCCATATGCCGAGCCTCAACTCCCTCAATCCTCTGTCGACGCTAACGACTTTCTCACGCTGTTTGCTGGTGCCGCCATCAGACCCCTACTGCCTCCAGCGACGCCGCAACTGCCAGCCGCCTGCTCCCACGCCAACTCCTGTTCCAGCCACCACCGCGACAAAAACTACAGCGAGAAACAAAGAGAGGAGAAGGCAAGAAAAAGCAGATGCGAAAGAGAGAGGTATAGTGAAGAGACCTAAACATGCGGAGGCCCATGCTGAAAGCATGGTTGACTCGGTCAAATTGTCATATAGGACAAAATCACCCGTTAAACTGCCCTGGACATATATTGCACCGTTTCTGTAGCTAAGATCGTTGTATCTGCCTATTTCGGGTTTAAGACGAAAATCAAACTCGCTGTAAGTTAAAGACCTAAATAAACTTATTCGATTGTGCTGCGCGTTGCGCTGGCCATCAACCCTGCCCGTACCAACCAGATGGGCCATCAGCCTCAATCCCCCGGCTCCTGCGTCGTAGGCTCATAGCCATATCTCCGCGCAAACCCAGTAACCCGCCATACCTCGGTGGGTCCGCAAGGTCGTCGCGCGAGAGCAGGAGGGTGGAGGGAAGATGCTACGCGTCGGACCTCGATAATTATCCCCAAATATCGGACGCCCGACATTACACTGCCGCGCGCTGGCGATGCAAACCATGCAGGCAGCATGCTGACCGACGCTGCTGGCTTTTTTTGTCGTGCCCTTGTTTACTGTACTGGAGACTCATGTTTGTTGCATGTCCGTATTACCGCTTGCATTTCTGCTCTCAAGTACATGTTGAGACCTAAGTTTTTTTCAATTCAAATTTGTGTAAATTTTTTTCTCTTAAAATATAAAATTAGATATATATTTAGTATATATTCATATATATCATCATAATTAAATTGGAGGGGCCTTACAAATCGAGCGTTGTTCCACCAAGTAGATCGAAAATTGTTTCAATCTTATAAAAAGTTCGAACACAACCAAATCACCTCATGAAATATTTTGCTAAACGTATAAACAACGGTTTCCAAAAAATTGGAGTTGTTTCACCCTGATATAAAAAACAATGCCCATTTGGATCCATGGGTTATTTTTTAGCCCTCCCTATAATAGCCAAATAGCCCAAAAGATTCCAACAGGTGAGCTATTTCAGGGCTATTTGGAAATAACCCCCAAAAAACTATCCCCCTCAATGGATGCTCAATTGGGTTTATTTGGGTGGGGCCCACTGAAAAAGTGTCTTTTCTCTCTGTCTACGGAAGTGGCATTAAAGGGCCAAATTAGCTTCTTAAAATAATCCTTGAATCAAACAACTTAGAGGGCTATTTTCCTTGTTAAAAAAATAGCTCTCAAAATAACTCTTTGGCTAGTTCTCCAAACAGGCCAATTGTTTCAGTAATAGCAAAATATGTTTCAATTCTTTAAAAAATAAAAACACGGTCAGATCGCTAGATGAAACAATTTGGTTCAATGTATGCCAACAATGATTTAAAGCCATTGCAACACTTAAACCCGTGTACATCACACAAAACCACGTGTCATCATGATGAAATATTAAAACAGTATTAAAATCCACTGTAACATTTGATCCATACATAGTGAAACATCCACGAGTATGACTGC
Source organism: Oryza longistaminata (assembly GCA_009805545.1). Lineage (NCBI taxonomy): Eukaryota > Viridiplantae > Streptophyta > Magnoliopsida > Poales > Poaceae > Oryza > Oryza longistaminata. The sequence continues at coordinate 27,589,307 of CM020183.1, forward strand.
GAAAACATTATTGGTGAACAAAAACTGAAATGGATCCCCTTAATAAGACGTTTCCGTTATATCCGGGCGGTTGTTGCAACGTGGTGGGGACATGTGGTGGGCGCGTGTGGTGGGGTTGGGTGGCGGCGGCGCACAATGCATGTGCGGGCATGGGGGTAGTCGAATGTCATGCGTGTCCGCATCGGGCGCTCGAGCAGGAGAATTTTGAATTAATATATATTATAACAAGATCTCTCACATAATTATATTTTTGATGTATATGTGTGTGTCTCTCTCTCCAAAAATCAACAATTGTTTCAGTGTTTATAGAAAAAAATGTTTTCATCTAACCTCATAATTGTTTCAGATTCAGAGAAAATGCGACAACCACTAGACGGAACACTAACTACAACGAGTGAAACATAAAAAATAAATATATGAAACATCCCATACATTTGTAAAATAAATATTATGTAGAAATTTATAAATCACGCATTAAGCATAAAAAAATAGTTGCGGAAACATCCAAAAGAATATCACATGCAACATAAACAAAATGATATATTGAAACATCATTAAAAAATTATTGAAACATCCAATAGTATGTAGTGTGCAAACACTAAAAAAGGTGAAAAAAAGAAAATAAAAAGTTAACGGAATAAATCATGTGGAATCTTATTAGAAAGATTTTTCGTAACGAATACAATGGTATTAATCGGATTATGGATCCGATACATATTTGTAAAAAATCATTCAAACTGATATGACATCTCACGTCATGAACTCATGCTAGCTGCTCCTCTCACATGGGCACATGGGCCCTGTGCACACGGACTGCCACTGCTAGCCGTTTGCGGAGAGTAGTTGTTGCTATGTGTACAGTAATCGTTTGTAGAGCGTCGATTTTTCTCCCCGCGTCGAACGTTCGAGACGAAGAATTTTCGGGCTGGAGGCGGCCCGTCGTAATCCCGTCATACGCATAACGCACCTACGCATCGATCTTCCAGTTTTGCTACTCGGCCAAACCCTTTAACCCGTGCCGTTGTTTCGAAAAACCTGCATCCAACGACGGATGATGTACTTCGCTACTTAATCTGTTTTGAAAAAGCTCACACGCACAAGTGTTTGGTCCAAAGAAAGTGCATATACACAAAAGCATGCCATGCTTTCTACTTATTTGTTTTGATTAAAATAGGGGAAAGGTCCGCCCTCATTTATATAAGCGGATAGATTTTTTTTCACGTGTGGATCACAATTTAACCTTAATTTTTTATGAAAAATTATAAAAAATCCACTTCAAAAGTCACTTAAATTTGACATTTCACTTGATAAATTCATTTTATTCGAAATGCATGCTCAATCTTTAGTCCGGTTTTAATATAAAACCACCCTAATACATATGAGCTTACCGAATCTGCATGTTATCACTAATGTAGAGCCACCCAAGCTAAGCTAAGCTAGCCGAGGTCATTCCTTGTCCAAATGCTTGTATTAGACTTTTCTTTATTTTTTTCGTCCATATAGCGAAACTCAGTGCAACAACGCTTTAAGTTACTCATCAAAAATTCTATTTGAGTACTCTCAAAAAAAAATTGCAAGACTACTCCTAGAAATATTTAATTTTGGTATAAACCATATTGACACCTCTCACAGTTTATGAAAACGTAATTGATTTGGTTAAGCACATGTACATTGGGTGGTTTTAACAACAAAAACAAGTAGGGGTAGGCATTCGCAGTAAACTAACTTATAAGGTAAAATGTCAAATTTCAAGTGATTTCTAAGGTGATTTTTTGCAATTTTCCTATTTTTGTTAAGAGAAATGTGTGTGTTGATATGTCATATGTGTGGCTAAATTATTATTTTCGGTGCTATCTAACACGGGTGCTTGCTGTGACAAATTATTTTTTAGTGATAACCTACGTACTAGTTATACCAAGATGTCTATGGTACTTTATCAATCTCAAGATATATCAGTCATCTCTCGGTTCGCAAGAATAAGGTGTACATGTATGTTCATTGCACATTTGACAAAAAAAACCCTAGATTGAGAGACTTTTTACATGGCTAGAACTGTATCGAGATCAAGCATTAAATAGTAACTGTATACTCTCAACCCCTTTTTCTCCCACACATTGCTGGCAAAATGTGAAGAAAGCGAAGCTCACTGGTGATGCTCACCCCACCTCCACCTGGTCGGCACCTAATGGCGCGAACGGCACCTTCTCAGGCCCGCCCACTCGGCCTTCTTCTCCTTCTCCTTGTTTACCTTGCCCCTATCTCCGAAGCCGGCTGGTGCCGCTGCTCCGTGTCCACGCTCACCGCGCCGCCGGTCTTCTGCCTCGCACAGCTAAAACCTTGTTGGGTGGCCACCGGTGGAACTTAAGGAGAAGGAGAAGGAGTCAGCACAAATCTTAGCTGGACCCGGTGGCCCAAAATCAGATTTCTGACAGAAATCCCGAAATTTTGTTGTACTAAGGCGCATTAAAAAAGAAGTGCATTTTTCCAGAACTCTTTCTACGTAATTATTTAGATGTATATATACAAAAAGATAAGCACACATGCTGTCAAGAGCTTAAAAAGATCCACTCCCTGACTAATAAAGCAATTGAAAGCCAAAAGACATTGGAAATTTAGTATCCAGACGCCCCTTAGATTTAGACTCTCGGGCCCAGTTTGCATGAGAGAGACCGATCGAGTAACAGTGGCGCGCAGATATTGCCTATAAATACGGCCAACCCCTGAACACCATCGGAACATGCAGCAAGAAAGCCAGCAGAATATATAAGCTGTGTGTGTAACGACTAACGACTCAACACTTCGAGCTGCCGATCGATCGACCCAGACTGGTGATCAGTACCCGCGCGCAATGGCGTCTTCGCTCGATCTGCCCGTTCCCTGGCGCTCCTGCAGTTGGCGGCGCTGCTCGTCGCCCCGCCGCCGTGATCACCTGCACGGCCGGTGTGATTTATCCTTCTTCTTCGACTCTTCGTCCTGATTGTGCAATACCCTGATTTTGTCTTCATTTTTGCAGAGATGTTGGTGGATCAAGCGACCCTTTCCAGCCCAATGATCCGGGTTCGCGGCTGGCTCGACCGAGTCCCCGTGCGGCTGCCGGTGCCGACCGCGTTCCTCGCGCTGGCGGCCCGCCGGTGTCGACCGCGTGCGCGTGCTGCGGCTGCTACGTCGACCGCGTGCCCCGTGCGGCTGCCGGTGCGACCGCGTGCCCGCGCTGCGGCTGGTACCGATCGTGTGCCCCGTGCTGCGGGCGATCACGAATAAGCGAGTCGCACAGCCGTGATGCATGGCTGATTGGCTTCTGGCCCGATCGATCGCGTTCGCCACTACTTCGCGTATACAAGTAATTAATGAAAGGAATAGCACATATGGGTAATCAGATAGTAGTAATTAAAGTAACTGGAGAGAGTCAGCGAGGAGGGGGCTTGCATGCCTGTCGATCGCTAGTAGCAGACAATTTGTGGAGTTGTGATGATAAGTACGAACAAAATGGGAGGCAATGCCGGCTGGCTGCTCGGCTATAGCTGCCTTCTGATATGAGTGAGTATGTTTATGTAATTAGCTTCAGTTTATCAGAATATAAAACTTCGAGTTTCTTACGTGTTTCTCCATATTTAGCCGTGTATAGTGGATATAGAGGCCGAATTCATTTCCGTTATAAAAAGTAATGTGTTTGGCTATATATACAAGGCTACCTCCTATAGACTATGTGTTTCGCTTATTACATGCAAGGCTACCTTTGTTAGGCATGTTCAAAGTAGAGCCTGGTACAGACTTTCTTAGCTAGGGCTGTCAAGAAACTCAGAAGTCACGAGTTGCCTCAAGCTCGGCTCGGCTTGATAAGTATTCAAATCGACCCGAGCTTCTCTCAAAGCTCATCAGCTCGCATTCTAACGAGCCGCGCTCGAAACCATTTGACGGTGGTTAAAACTTCAAACTTTTCCAATAGGCGTGTGCTTGCACATTCTTTTTCGCTGTCCATTCCAATTATTTCTCCCACACTCAAGTTTCAAAATTCACCACCAGGCATACTGAGAGTTGAGACCTTAGCCTACAACCAACCACTTCTAAGCTTCTTTTCCATCCCTTTATGCCCAGACCTAAATCAATTTCTCTCGTCGGCTCCTAGATCCCCAATCTAGGCTGCTCCTCTGCCCTAGATCTAGTTGAGTCCTATATTTTTCAAGTCCTAAGTGACCTAGATAAACTTGGAGAGGCTGGTGTTGCTATATTGTAAAATCCAACTTCTTTATAAGAGCATGCCTAGTTCTGTTAGCCAAAAAAATAATCTTACACGCAATTAACCCATTGAATCGTGCTTTTCATTTCATATCTTCTTATTTTCCCTAGTTTTAACTCTAGTTTCTCCGTCTCCACTAGTTTGCGCTGTAACCGTCCATTCTTACCGTGAAAATGTGAATCCCTTTGTAGGTTAGGTTTGCCGTGAAAATAGTATATACTACCTCCGTTTTTTAATAGATGACGTCGTTGACTTTTTCTTACATGTTTGACCATTCGTCTTATTTCAAAAATTTACGTAATTATAATTATATTTTATTATGAGTTGTTTTATCACTCATAGTACTTTAAGTGTGATTTATATCTTATACATTTGCATAAAGTTTTTAAATAAGACGAATGGTTCAAACATGTGAGAAAAATTAACGGCGTCATCTATTACAAAAAACGGAGGGAGATATATATATAGATATATAGTACAATACTAGTAAGATGAAACTATGTCCAGTATAAACCAGACAATACATAAGTCCAGAACCATGGACCTGGGCAACATCTCAAAAATTTGTTAGCTGCCAATATCTCTTTAAGATTTGCACAATTAGCTACCTTTAGAATTACAGCACACATGAGTCATACATCCAAATCAATCTCAATCAATTTGCCTAAGTGCTACCGATGGCACCTTTTCCTTGATGACAAAAATCAAGATTACAGATTCAATTGCCCAATCTCACAATGCCAACAATAACACATTCACTTCCAATTAGGACTCTGCATCATCCCAGGAGGCAGGGCAGGACCAGGGTTCCCAGCGGCAGCCCTGACGGTTGCATTTCACAATAGAGAAACCACACAGCCTCAGGGGCATTTCCACAAACACCTTGCGGCACCTGGAAAATTTGAAGCATTCTCCACAAACAACACAGCCTCCTCCACGTGCTGTGCTCGGGCTGGGAGGCTGCCTGCCTGCACCAGCGCGTCGTCAGGCCCGGGCCGGCCGCCTCTACGCGCCCCGGCGCAGCGGCAGGGCAGGGCGGCCTAGCGCCTCCCCGGCCGCCTCCACGCGCCCTCGGTCGCGGCGGCAGGGCAGGGCGGCCTGGCGCCTCCCTTGCCGCGGCGGGACGAAGGGCCCGGCCGAAAGCCGGACGCGGGCGAGGCGAGTCGATCTCCGGTCACGGCGGCGGCGGCCGCCCAGCTGGCTCGCGGCGACGGCCGGACGCGGGCAGAGGCGAGCGCGGCGCCTCTGCGC
>CM020183.1:27594819-27632641 GCA_009805545.1 Oryza longistaminata
CGCGACTGCGGGTCGTGGCGCGGGGAGGAGGCGAGGCCGAGGAGGCGCGAGCCCGAACCCCGGCGAGCACTTGGCCGACTCGATGCTCTGCTCGGCGGCGCGGCGCGCGGCGGCGTCCGGGGAGAGCGACTGCGCGAACCACCCCGCCAGGGTGTCGAGCGTCTCCGGCGCCACCTCCATTCCCGCCGCCGCGGCGATCTAGCAGAAGGCGGCTAGGGTTTCGTGGAGATCGGGAGTGGAGGTAGGGTTTTTGAAATTTCTCGTGGGGAAGGAGAGAGAGAGGAGAGAGAAGAAGAAGAAGAAATGCTTCTGCTTGGTCGGTCGATGCGAGGAAGAGATGGGGAAAGAGGAGAGAGCTGAGCCGTTGGATTTGGGCCGCCCTTCTTGGAGAAGGAAAAAGGCTGGGCCCGTGGGCCCCTGGGATCCTGGGCCCAGCCCACCAAGCTTGCTAGCCCATCTCAGTGAGCTTGTGAGTTGTGACGGCTCACCGCCGCTCGTTGGGACGCACCGTCGGAGGCAGGCATCGGCACGGGGAGGACTCGGCTTGGGTGACATTGCCTAGCTATGTCACAACGTGACATTGGGTAAATCTAGACCATCAGAAATAAATCCAACGGATATGCTGCTTGAACCCACCTGCAGGTAAAAAAAGATCCCCAATCCATCGTCCCGGCAGGAGATGGCGTCGGCGCTCGCCTCGCCCTCGTTCACCCACCACCGCGCCAGACGACGCCCCAATCCCGCGTGCTCGCCGCGAGTAGGGAGGGGCGGCGGGCCGCCGCGCGAGGCCGGGCCGGGGCCCTGCCGTGCCGCCGCGGCCGGAGGCGCGTGAGGCGGCCGGCCACCAGGCCTAACGTCGACGAGTTCCAGCCGCCATTGCTCTCTTGCGCATGTCGATACCTCGTGGCGTGATGCAGAGTCGATATCGGTCGAGTCGGTTCAGAGGGTTTCTGAATGGTCTGTCCGTGGCATTTGGAAGCCATCCCATAAGCGTTATCCTAGATTCATGAGGTCAAGAGTGAACTGTAATAGTTCGTTCAGATATTATGTTGCCATTTGATGATGTACTTCCATTCGAGAACCTGAGTTGTGATATGCCCCATGGTTCTTTCACTAGATACCAATGGTGATTGGAATGAGAATCTAACTAATAAGGCATTCTGCGAAAAGATTCTCTCTCAGCGTGTGTGCCATGTTATACATGAACGTGACTCTTGTGCAAGCGCTGGTCCTAGAGTATGTGAAAATTGCTTATAGTTTCTGACTTGGCATTCTGCAATTGATATTGTCAGACCCTTCTTTCGTATCTTGTTCTAGTACACTCCAAAATATGAATCCAGATGTGAATTTGTCCAGAACATCATACTACACCGCCTATGTCTACTGCCTTATTAGGTGCATCAGACAATTCCATCCTGCTGGGTCAAAAAACCTTGTCTGACATATTGTCTATCTTTTATAGAAACCCTGCTTTTCACTGTGAACAATACTCATTGGGATTATTCAAAATGCGCTATCTAGCATAATTGAGTTTTCAAGGGAGCATGGTTAAGAGTTTACTTCGGGCTTGCTAACTCTCAAAGTTTGTGTTCGATCTAGTCTTGTTTTGCAAAGCTAGTCCACTGTTATCAGTTTACTTTTTCATCCGACATCAATTTTTGGCGATGTTATACACTGGATGACTAGTGTATCAGGAGTATTGCTCTAGGGTTGAGATACGAAAATTGTTACCCTCCAAAATCCCGATACAATACTTCGGCTCCAGCCTGACAAAATGAACACTAGTCGTAATGAATAAATACAAAGAAATACTCTGCAGCTGTTATAAAATCTATATGCATATATAGTAAACTAGGCAATAACTGAGTGAAGACATGAATCTTCGGACCCAAATGGTACCCAGAGTTACCATGATCAAAGCAAGACCTCCATTAGGAAATAGCAGGTAACTGCTCCCAAGAACATACTCAAGATGCAGCCATGCTGTAGAGGCCAAACATCTCAAAATTTGGTATAGTCGTCATCTTCCGTCTGAATATGCTCTTATAAAAGATTTTCTCGACTAGAGTAAAGCTACCGTATCTCTGAATATTACAAGAACATGAGTCTTGCATGGAGTCCTATGATCAAATCCAAAATTCTTCCTTCGGATACTGAGTTTGTGCCTTCTAATGGGTGCGCTAGTCAAAGGAACTTAATCGGAACCGATGTGGTCACCTATATTCCTTGATCTGACAAAAGATTCTCAACAATCCATCAAGTGGACAATCAATTTCGTCTTGTGCGCCGGAAATCCTCTTAAAACAATCCGGTTCCAGAGCAAAGAACACATATATATAGAGCAACATAGCGAAACATCGTCCAATATAGGAAGCTGTCCTAATTACGCACCATTCATGCCACGAGGAAGATGAAGACAGCGAAGGACCAGTAGACCCAAGAGAGGGAAGCTCTACCGGACCTGCCAAGCCCCTGCCGGACCCACTCGCAGGGTCTTTGGACTCTATGTCAGTGCGAGATCATAAAAATAGAACCTCACCACAGCCTCCAGAGCGAGAGCGCATAGTTTCCAGACAAACCCACTCTGTGTGCCTGAGGGTAGATCTAAGTCTGCACGTGGATATGCCATTTTAGATATATATAGGACGCATATCTCTCCAACAAACCAACACCAGGCCTCCTCCACGTGCCGTGCTCGGATCAAACAGGAGGAAAGATCTGAGGAGCTCGCGCGAACGACTGAGATGAGCACATTCGAAAATATTGTTAATGATATTAAAGATGCCGTTTTCAGAGCAGAAAGTAGAACACAGAATGCTGAAGCAAAGTGCAAACAGCTTTCTCACGCTTAAAACACTCGATGAGGAGCTAAAATCCCTCAAAAGTCAGGGGTCAGATGGCTGGCTTACTGGAGAGAAGCTTAAGGAGGTACAGAAACTCAGTTACTGCATGCAAAAGCATCGATGGGCTATTGTCGAACGGCACAGTATATTTAAGTCTTCAATGTCTGATATGGAGCAGGTGATTGATGATCTAAAGGAAAAAATATTGAAAGCTGAGACCAGAGCTGAGAATGCTGAATCAAAATGTCTTAATTGCTGACAGACACTAACTTAGAGCTTAGTGAAAGGATTCATTTCTGAGAGGTCGAGTAGACACTTAGAGAATTCACTGTGCAAAGCAAACCAACTGAAGATGTCCGCAGCAAAAGATATTGGCATTAAAACTAAAACTATCACTGACTTGGTGCAAAACTTGCATTGGAAAGAGAACCGTCCTTCATTACAGGTATAAATTATTATTTCAAGAAAAAAATACTGTTGTCAGTATTTAACTTTGTCCTGTGTATTTATGTTCCTTGAATGTTATTTAACTGTACTTCGTATGATTTTTACCAAAAGTACTTTGTATGATTTTTACCAAAAAAAAATTGATGCTTATGATTCACATTGTTTAAATAATATCTTTGGGGTTCTAGACTTCCGGTTTGAAACAGAAGCGCCAAAAGATAAAAAGAATGAAGGCTATTCTTGGCCAGGCAATTAAGATAATCATAGATGACATATGCAGGATTTTTTCACGGTCATCTAAGTCAATATACCAAGCTCATATTTTGAGATTCTGAACTTTTGAGTGGAAACACTGAACAGACTGAAAAAAATAGTTCATATTTGTATTTCATTTTCATAAAATCTGCATTATGTTTCTTTACTCCTTTTAGTTCTGAATGTTCTGCTCTTTCTTTGGCATATTTTAGCCTTTTAAGGCAACAGACTTTGCAACAGACTGGCGCTAATCAAAATTAGATATTTTATTAATAAATTCCCCAGCTGGCTCGCTGCCTCGGTGCTCGCCCGGTCATCTCCCCACTCGCGGCGGCGGCGAGTCTCCCAGCTGGCTCGCGGCGACGGGAGGCGAACTGGCGAAGCGCGTGCGCGATGGATGGAAGAAAATTACAAGGGACTTAAGTCCTTCCCAGATCAAAAAGACTTTGCTTCCCTATCTGACACGTGTATAACACCAATCTCAATGCAAGTACTCTCTATCTCCTTCCTCGGGCCAAATTTTCCTCTCTCCTCTCTCGTTCTCTTCTACGAGGTCGCCGCCAAGCACCAACGGGGGATGTCCGCCATGAATCCCTCTTCTTGTTGTTGGCCCTGAGTCCAGATTAATGGATCATTGGCCTATACATCTTGGATTGCATTTGATTTGATTTGATTTGAAGGAGAATCAATCTTGTGCATGGATGAAGTTCGCTGACGAGGGACAGTGCTTGAACGGCATAACCTGCTGCTCAACTTATCAACAACCAGAAGCCCAAAGGCCAAGGCCATTGAGTTGGCTTGTACACCGGCCGGCATCCGTGCTTCCATCTCAAAGCACAACAATTAATTCGTTGGTTCAATCTTATGCCATGGACATGATCAACTGCAAGAACTAAGAGCTGGATCTGCTGATATCGATAAGGACACTGTGGCGCACAAGATTGATTCCCACAAGAACTTCCACAGCCGCAGGCAACGTGTTCTCCTCGAAGCCGACTGCGCGGCGCGTTGGGGTTGGCTGTGCATCGCCCCGACCAGAGCACGCCGGCTTGCCGCTGTTCCCTGGCTTAGCACCAAGAGCGAGAAATTTGGCCTGAGAGTATGAGACGAAAGGGGACGGAGAGGCTGGTTGCTTTGAGATTCGTGCTATACACGTGTCATATAAGAAGCGAAGTCTTTCTAATCTCGGAAGGACTTCAGTCCTATGTAATTTTCTTCCATCTGGGACGCCGTCACGCGCTGGAATGGATGGATTGGGTATTATTTTGCACCTGCAGGTGGACCCAGGTGCCCAGGCGGCATATCCGTTGGATTTGTTTATGATGGTCCAGATTTACCCAATGTCATGTTGTGACATAGCTAGGCAATGTCACCCAAGCCGACTCCGTTACGTTATGCGAGGCTTCCAAGTTCACATCGAATGTGATAATGATTGTTGTTCACATCCTATATCATAATAAGTGCTATTACAGGCAGTCAGGCACTAATGTGCAAGCCTACAACTCTACAAGAGGGTGGGACCAACGATAGTGCGGTTATATAAGAGAAACTTCAGCCAAGGCTTCCCTTCTCAGACCTTATTTGAAGAAATTTAAGGTTCGGAGAAGTAACTGATTGGTCTCTAAAGAAATTTAAGCTTCTGAGATCTAAAGATGTTGGTTCCTAGTTTATTTTCTAGATTCCATAATTATTAAGAATCTAAATAATGATATGTACTGTTTGAAGGAGCTAAAGTTTCTCTTCAATTACTAGAAACTCTTCAAACAGAGGACCTTGCTCTCTCTCTCCCCCCTGTCTGTAGACACATGCTATAGCCTATAGCCAGACGCAAAATAACACATCCGTTGTTCAATATAGAGAGTATGATATAACTATTGCAAGTTTGCAACTTCCTCCAGAGGCAGGTTCTATCAATTTTCGGTTGCTCCGTGTTCGAGAGTGGCTGTAAGCCTACAACAGTTAGCTCAACTGTTTTTGTGAATGAATAGATGGTCTGAATTCCATCGTCCATGGTTTTTTTTTTCTATAACACCAGGATAGGTTGCTAAAGGCTCGAATCGTTTATTATCCAGATGCCTTACTGGCCAGAGGCATGAATCGATCGTTATTCTGCTGGTTTGCTTTCTCCATGTTTGCACTTGCAGGAAGTTCCATGGCCTTGCCTTGTCATCTCATTTCCGGCAACAAGGAAGTATGCAGTGTGCCTGGAGAAAGAGAGCAGTATTAAGATCCTAGGACGAAATGTGTAAGCTTGCAAGAATTCAGCTGTTGCACAGACCTGAAAAAATACATCATTTTGGTTTTTGTGGCAGCGTCTATGCTGTCAGTAGTATCCACAGCTTGCTGCATATGGTGCAGCCATCGCTCTGCAGCCTGGTGGGTAACAGGGAATGGTCGATGGAGGGAGGGCAGGAGTCCTTACAAAGAAAAATCCAAATAGGCACGTTTTAGGTCAACAAGTTATTCAGGCGGCTTGTATATCTGATCATGCTGCTGAGTGAACAGTGACAGAGGATCTCTATGCTGCTATGTTCGTACAGGAGGAAAATCAGATTGAACACATCCGAAAATAATTAGAGACGACGATGGAGATCGAATACGGCAGTACCCCCCAACTATTTATCGTTACGTTGTTCGGCATCATCACACGACAATTCTTGCGCAGACCAAGTGGGGGGATAAGATCAACGTGGCAGATATGGTAGGATAAGACTCAGGCAGCCAATTGAAGAGTGATGTAACATCTCACTAAAACCATTATGAGCTCCGCGGACTAGATGTTGTTGAATGCTGTTGAATTGCTGATCCTTATGGATTGGTGGTAAAAGAAGCGTGAGAATCAGAACGAAAAATTCACTAAGGTGATCTGGTAACTTGATGCAGATGGCATTGTGGTTAACAATTTGGATTACAAGGAACAATGAAGATCTTAAAAGAATAAAACCAGGTGCCCTGGCTCTCTTGCTCAAAAAAAACAAAAAAAAAAAAAAAAAAAAATCAACTGAGTATCTGAATCTGAGAGATTGTCACGGACTCCGCCAACAGGGCAGTACTAGAAAAAGACAATGATACTAAAGTAAAAGGGAAGAACAAGAAATGTAAATCAGTAGTGAGCTAAATTCTCATCCAACTGTAACACTGGGCGAATATATATAAGTAGGTACACTTATAGAAAAAATGCTTCACATGGCGATGAGGGTTGGCAGCACATTAATCGTTCAATTCTAGAGGAAGATCTTTCGGAGAAAGGGGCCCAACCATATGTATATCTTATGCCATTTTGTAAGCATCCGATTTAGAACAAGGGGGATTGAAAAATTGCCAGAAAGAGGAACAAGGATATTCCTCTCAAAAATAAAGAAGGCATCAAACATAACACACCTCCCTTCTGGGGCCTTTTTCACAACTAAACCCCATTTTGGACTGCGGACTGCTGGTTGAGACTGGAGTGTTTGAGGAGCTTATATATAGTAGGTAGCGTCTACTGTTCAGTGAAGAGAGGTACGATGTTACAATGTTGATGTTAGTAATTACGCGTAATTCGCGCTTGCGATCTTAAACATCGTTGAGAGCTGCTATATGTGTTGACGATGTTATTGAGACGGAGTCGGGATTGTTGTGTAAAGAGCGTGGATACTTGATTATGGGCGCAGGATCGGACGTTATGGTATGCATGATTGCATCAGTGTCGGGCAAAACACGTCTAGCCTGGTAGGACATTGCCCCATAATATTTCTTTCCACAGAACTCCCCTTTCCTCCAAGGCCTTAAAGCAGGGGTTGGCCCAGGATTTTTCCCTAGTTCTAGCTTGTAATAGAGGTGGGACGAGGTCAAGAGTGATAGGTTACGTACTGGAGCCGGTATAGAGGAGATACATGGGTTCCCCGCTGTATCGTACCCACGGAGGGGATGCGGCTGTGCTGTGGAGTGTATAGGGACGCATGCGTCGCAGGTGTGCTCTGGTTGGGTACTCATGTTTCAGCGAACAATGGCAGCTAGTGGAATTGTTGCGGAACTTGGCTATTAGCTTGTAACTAAATCTGGGTTACTTTTCCAACAAGTAAAAAATAATTTTCCTCATATCTCAACTCTTTCCTCCACAGCCAACGACTAGCTGATGCACCCAACCATCAGTCCCTCTTGAGAGTTGAGACATCCGAGCATCGCCACCACATGTGCAAAAGTACGAGCTGAGCTTTCGAGTGGGAGAGAGAAGCAGAGTGAAACAAGTTTATTACCTCTCCTCTGGGAGAAGAGCTGCGGGCCGCCCATGCGCTGCACCAAGAACTCGTACTGGTTCCGGATCGCGTCCTCCTTCTTCGACCCGCGAAGATCTGCCGGAACCACTCTCCTCGTCCTCATAAACCCTGTTGACTCCCCAAGAATCAGAGCCCCCGAGATCGCGAGCAAAGAAGACGAACCAGATCGGCGGCGAGGCGAGCGAAAGCAAGCGAGACCTGGTGTAGAAGTTGGTGGAGAGGTCGACGAACGGCTGCGTGGTGCCGCCCAGCGCCTCGAAGACGTTCCCATCGTCGATGGCGAACGCGTCCCCCCGCCGCCGCCGCTCCACTCCGACGCCTTGTCCTGCAGCGACTGCATCGCCGCCCGCCGCCGCCGCCGCTCCGATCCCCCAACCAAGCTTGGCTGCCGTGCGGTTGACTCGTGCGGTCGCGGTGGTGTGGCTGGCCTACAGTAGGAGAGAGAGAGAGAGAGAGCACACGCCACTCACTTCACCGCCTTTTATACCGCCGGCCAATCGTGAGGCGGGCGCGAGGGTGCGGGCCCCGCAGTGGGGGGCCCATCTGTCGGCGAGTGGGGGTGCCCAGTCATACGTAACGACACGATTTTGCCATGGGTGACGGCATCTGCCGGCGATGGTGGTGGTGCCCACGGAATCCGGGCCGAAACCGTTTAGCAAGAGTAGCACGCGGTTTCGCGACTTGGGTTCCATACTTGCATCAGCCACTTCTTTTTTTTTTTCTCTTTTTTTTTAAGAAAAAAGCATTGCGCCCAGCTTTACTGGAAGAGGATTTTTTTTTTTTTTTTTACTGGAAGAGGAATATGGCGTGGATAGTCGAACTGGTGAATTTGGATGAACTACGGATTATTGAGCTGTACTCCATCCATCAAAAAAGAAATTGACGTAACCAAGTAGAAAGAACAGGGTACACCATATCCTATCATACGTTTGAGAGGAGAAAAAGAAAAGATATGCAAAACTAACATATGATTAATAGAGTATTAATCTCTACTATTATAAAAGTTGAAAATGTTTCCGCTGATATTTTGATATGTTATTCGTATTGAGTCAGTTTTTAAGCTTGTTCATTTTTAAAAATACATAAGAAGTCATATAAGAAATCCTTTTAAAAAACTTGCATATTAATTTGGGACGAGAGTCGGACTCCTATTTCCTTTAGAATTCTTGCCAAACCATAAGAAAACAATGTATAGGATATGGCCATCATCCAATAAAAATTTCAAATTAGATATCAATACTATCAAAATAAAAATCCAATATACTATTTAAAAAACTAACAATAATATGATTAAAATAGCATTCATCCATTGCCAATTGCAAACGCACGGGCATGTTTATAGTTATTTTAAATTTTAAAAGTAGATTACTGTGATTTTTAGAACAATTTTTATGTAGATTTTCTTAAAAAAAATCATCGTTCAGTAGTTTAGGATGTGTTTGTGCGAAAAAAGAGTGACTTTTCAGCTCTTTGCCCATCTGTAGAACGCATCTAAGTGTGATGAGGGGATAAGTATACTACAAGTAACATTATCTTACATTGTAATAGACCAGTCTCATGCAAGTAGGGATAAACTATAAATGTGATTAGAAAATAAAACATTGAATATATATGGTGGCTATGTATATAGGGATTAGCTCTACATTTGTTGTCAAATTTTAACTCAAAAATTTGACATATGTAATTATAGTATAATCGTGATGTAATTACAGTGTGACTTGCATATAACTATAGTCTATAGTTTAACTTATATGTAACTTTTAAAAATCCTTAGGTGACATGAAAATTCAGTGAAAACGGAGGTAATTGTACCGAATCACCTCACATGTGCGTGGGTTGTGATTTTTTCCTACCTCCATTGCACAAATTTTAAAGCAAATCGAACGGTTTAAAACTAATTTGTAGTTACAACAAGTTACAATATAATTACACTACGATTATGCTATATTTACATTATCAAGTTTTTAGAAATAAAATATTATCAACAAATATATAGCAAAATCGTTGTACCTATGTTATACTCCCTCCATCCCAATAAAAATCAACATAGCAATGGATGTAACACATCTGAATATTATGAATCTGAATAGATGTATGGACTAGATTCGTTTATTTTCGAATGGAGGGAGTACTTGTGTAGGTGTGCTGCACGTGGTGTGAGGAGGTTGGAAGCAGGGATGAAAACGGTCAGAATCTATAGCTTCTCTTCGGAAACGACGCTTGATCGGCTAATAATTGACCATATTTATTATTTAAACTACTCGGTGTCGATATTAATACAATTTAGAAAGAAATTAGAAATAAACAAAATTTAAAAATAGTATAGTCAGAAACGGTACCCCTTATAAAAAAATGCACTTGGTCGATCAGGAATTTCGGTGGACTTAAAAGGAGTATGACACCGCTTTTAAGCTACAGCGTGTACCGTAATAGAGATGAGAGGAGGAGGGTACCTACGAGTTTTGTTGTGACAAGCCCACTGTGGAATGACGACCCATAACTGCAACGTGTTGATGGGCCAGATATGAAACAGCTTTAGCATAGTCGGGCCTTGTTAACACATAAATGGGCCTGGATTTCGGTCCATCGTAACATGATGAACGTATGGAGATGGAATCCGTATCTGGCCTTGTTGGCTTGTCATGGGAAAAGAAGGCCAGATAAACGCTATGTGTGGGGGCCCACGAAGGAATTTTCGGGCCAAAATAAGCATGATTCTCAGGGGAAAATTCCGAATCTAAAGCATTGAAAGAACTAAAGTTTCTTGCAATCTAGTTAGGCCACGAAAGAACCACCGTTGGATACAAACAGCAAGCAAAAAATGAAACATTAGATTCAAACTTCTATTAAAAAACCAGAAAAAAGTTTCAAGGCACAGGAGTTGCCCTTAAGAAACTTCTAGACTTCCAACAGAAGTCTCAAAGCTGCCAGGTGCATGGTCAACCATAGAAAAAAAAAAGAATGGAAAAATTCAAATAAAATTACAAAATGTATTTACGAATAGTACAAAGTACTAGCATATTAGATGGACTTCGATATGCTTTATTCGGTTTCAGTTTTTAATATATGATGCTCTTGATTTTTAAATATATATTTGACCAAAATTACGTAATTATTTTTATTATTAGAAGTACTTTAAGAATAACTTATATGTATATTTCATATTTACATGGCTTTTAAATAAGATGAATAGTCAAAAGCATGTTCAAAAGCCAGCGGTGTCGTACGTTAAAAACTAGAGGGAGTATACGCTTGATTTTTTTTATTAATCGCTAAAGTGTTGTGTTTATAGTTGAGCTCAAAAGCATCTTTTATAACATTATGTTATCGAAATTATCATTTATATTCCATTCAGCATAAAAAATGCCTTAGAAATACTTATAATATATATATCGTGATGAAAGTTCAATATGTTGAGTGAAAATATAGTGATCCAGAGAAGGGTGTGTCATATGCGCCAACAACAAATACTTGAATGGTTGTATCCTAATATTGGGCAACAAAACGATGTGCCACTAATTTCTACTTTTCTAAAATAACAGTATAAAACACTTACAAGACAACTTAGGAATATGTACAGGTTAACAATTAGGAGTGTATATTCATTGTTGCGCAACGCGTGACTTAGTGATTGGTAAACATGAGAACGAAGTGAATAGGAATAGGCTCGGATACGGTAACGAAAATTTATCGAAATAAAAATTCCTTCAAATTGTGCTTCAAAGTTTGTCAAGTTTAATTATCTAAAAAGAATTACTGTCTCAACAATCAACCATACATCACAAAACACAGCCAATTAGGATGCTACCTTTGATCTAAAATATGGGCACTTGAATGGTACTCCTATAGTACCTAGTATAAAAGAGACTCGGTATTACTCCCTCCGTCCAAATTTAAGTGCTTCCGCGTCCAACTTTAATCGTCCGTCTTATTTAAAAAAATTTTATAATTAGTATTTTTGTTATTATGAGAGGATAAAACATGAATAGTACTTTACTCGTGACTTATGTTTTTAATTTTTTTCAAAAATTTTTTAAATAAAATGGACAAACGATCAAAATTGGATACGGAAAAACATGGTTGCATTTAAAATGGAACCGAGCGAGTATTTCTTAACTTGAAAATTTCAACGGTATAATAGCTCCCATGTGCGGCATCTGTTATGGAGCGTACGGTGTGTCGGTGTGCATTTTCGGATCTCGGAGAAAATTTTGCTTGCTGATGATACAAGAAATTAATTACGGCACTGACGCAATTTTAGCTAAGTTTCTTCTCCCAACTTGTGCGTGCTAGAAAATGGACGCATATAACGTACATAAAGACTATAAAGAAGATGTCAAGACAGTAACATGAGATTTATTATTGATTGCTGTACGTTTGCACAGTTTGGCGTTTAGAACGTGCAGTCGTTATTGGAGTTTATATGTACTCTGTCCTTTCTTGAGTGAGCCTACCAGAGTTGTAAATAGACAAGGAAACAAAACGTACATGTTTATTTTTCTTTGTTTAGCTAAGTACTCTCCTTGTTTAATATATAATGCTATTGATCTTTTAAAATACTCGTTTGACTATTTGCCTTATTTAAAAATTTATGTAATTATCATTTATTTATTATGACTTGATTTATCATTAAATGTTTTTAAATAGGAGTTAAATATTTTTTATATTTGTATAAGAGTTTTGAATAAAACAGATGATCAAACATTTGTCAAAATGTCAACGATGTTATATATTAAAAAACAGAGACAGTAGTATAGTTGTCATCATCTGATCATTAACTACGTAAAGAATCATCTTTCCATGTCATGTCCCTGGTCACTTTACATCATAACCGAAGACTTTGTGGAAACAATAGTGAATCGTCCACTTCGTTTAACCTTTTGGTTATAAAGCTGGTCAAATCCTAGGTCCTATCTCATCTCCTCTAGCCTCGGTGTCGCTGGCTTCAACCTGACCCCAAGCAAATAAGGTGATATTGCGTACTTGCTAATGAAAAATTATGCGCGTACACTGCTATAGATGATGCTCATATGTACCGATTTAATTGGAAGTTTGGAACCGATGCCTATTCTCATTTGTAGGTACCGGTTCTTAACTTAAAACCGTACTTATAGTTGGATGGGCCGACCCCTTACCCACTTAAAGATGCCGGTTTATTTAAAAAAACTTGGAAAGTTTTTAATTTATTGGAACAGAGGAATAGAGATGGATCTTATACACAACGATAGATAAAAGGAGTACGTATGGCAGTGGTGCCAGTACCATATAGGTCTAAAAGAGAGAAGAAGTGAATATTGTGCGAGGGGCAACTGGCAACCCATATCAGTAACATTTTTCGAAACAAATAGTACTCCCTCCGTCCCACAATATAATGGATTTTGAATTTTTGCTTGCAACGTTTGACCACTCGTCTTATTCAATTTTTTTTTGCAAATATAAAAAAACGAAAAGTTGTGCTTAAAGTACTGTAGATAATAAAGTAAGTCACAAATAAAATAAATAATAATTTTAAAAATAATGAATAAGACGAGTGATAAACGTTGCAAGCAAAGGAGGGAGTATAACGGTAGGCTTGTAACTGTTAAAACCAGAGTACGAGGACAGAACAAGGCAAAAACTTGTCAAGCTAGGCTGGATATATAGAAAAAGAAGATGAGACAACAATAACACGGATGTGCCAAGCCATGTATGGGGCATGCATAGAGCTAAGTGGGGTCATATGCAAAGCTATACTGAGCTGTCAGGCGTGGCTGCAAAGGTTGGAGGGCAGGCAACGGTGACGATGTTAAAATTATACCAAAGCTCGTCAAAATCGCCAAACGCGACAAGTTTTTTTTTTCTGTGATCAAATATGATACGGGTTTATTGGCAAAGATCGATGAATGTCAAACCAAATCACGTATAAACAAAGCAGGTTATAAAATTAAACGGATTGGAGGATCTTTCTCTATATATACATATCGATGATGCATTGAAAAAGAGACCAGATCCCAGTCCTTGCAAGTTCTTCAGGTAATCACGTGAGTGCGCGACCACACTACATGAGTACACTCCTTGACTCGTCCGTTTGTTTCCCATGTGCGGGTGCCTGTCAGGCCTTGCCGTCTTGGAGTGAAGTGAGGTGATGGAAATACTCCCTCGTCTCCAATAGAATTATTTCCCTTTTTTAATGATTATTAAGGAGATATCAAAAGTACAAGTGATGAAAAATGATGATAGGAGATAAAATAATGTATTACTCCTTTCGTCCAAATAAACAAACCTAATACATGGGTGTGATATGTTTGTTTATTTTAGAACGAATGGGAATAATAGATGATAGGTGAGGATTAAAGTAAAAATAGGTAGGTGGAGGAATAAACTATAAAAGAGTGGATAAGCGAGATATAAGGCTGGCTCAAATTATTATCAAAATGAACATTTCTAAAATTTTAGTAATGCCAAAGTTTTGGTGAGTTGGTAATATTATCAAATCTTGATAGGATAGGCTAGATGTATTGTTACCAAAATTATCTAGGCATTACCAATGTTTGGGAATAAATAAAATGTATCCACGTATTTCTCAATTTTACCAAAAAGATTTAAAATAACATCAACCTAATAGACTCATAAACTATACTTCCTCCGTCCCATATTAAACGTAGTTATGAGTTTTCTTGTCTAATTTTGATCATCTGTCTTATTTGAAATTTTTTATGATTAGTATTTTTATTGTTATTAGATGATAAAACATGAAAAATACTATTTTTCAAAAAAAGACGTACAATTAAAATTTGACACTGAAACTCATGTTTGCGTTTAAAATGGGAGGGAGGGGTGGGTACATGGGCAATAAATGATTATCTTATCTAGGATAAATTTAAAGGACTAGCTAGTCGGCTAGACCAGTCAAATCTGTGAATGGGAAAAAAAACTGTCAAATTTGAAGGACGGCTAGCCCAACTAGGACCTGGCCAGGGCAGGGCGCACGCTTCTCTTTAAATCGGCGTATCGCCTCGCCCAAATCCCCCCCCACGCTTCTTAGCGACGCAACAGCAAAGCAGCGCGCGGAGAGAGAGACCGATCGAGCCACACACGCCGGCGGCGAGGTGCGCGCGGAGAACGACAACGGCGCGGGGTGCCGCCACGGCGGCGACGACGGCGGCGGGACGCCCAGGACGACGCCGGAGATCAGGTACACCAAGCTGTTCATCAACGGGCGCTTCGTCGACGCGGCCTCCGGTACGTACGACGTACGTGTGTGTTAGCCGCGCGCTAGCTAGCTGTGGGCTATCTAGCTACGTCCAGCCCACCTGCGTTAATTACTGGAGTACTTAATTGTACTCTACCAAAACCTAGTAATGGGATCCAATTCATAATCGCAGTGGTTGTCCTATTGCTCTCTTCGATTTATTTCCTTTCTTCCAAATACTAGTAGGGATTCAATTCCTTATCGCAATCAGTGCTGTTTCTTTCTACAGCTACAATAACAAACTATTAACCACCTATAAATATATTTTAATGAGATAAAAGATGGCAGAGAAGAGCAGCGGGCTACAGATCTGTAGCCAGCTGCAGCACGGACTCCAAGACACAGTATGTGTATGACATGTGGGACCAAATATTTATAGTATCGTAAGCAACTATTATATGAATTGGCTGTTAGATTGACTATATATAGATGAATTGGAGCTAGCAGTGGGTTGTACTATTAAACTTGCTCTTAATGATTCTCTCCATAATTAATTAGTACCAGCCAGTTTAGATTAATCCTTAGGCCACTCTCACTAAAAATCCATTCTCATTAAATATGAAAAAAATAATATGAAAAAGATGAAATGGGTTTTATCTATATGAAACCATATACATATACTGTTCTCAATATGATTGGTCTCTGTATGTGTTGCCTATGAAAAAAACAATTCACTATATTGCTATATTTCATAAGGCATACTCCCTCGTTCTGAAAACTAACCTAGTATTGAATGTAGTATTTACAAGTACAACGAATCTGGATAGTCTTCTGTTCAGATGATTCACTGTGCTTGAAAATATCACCTCTTATACTAGTGGGTTTTTATGGGACGAAGGGAGCAAGCCATATACATCGTTTTTAATATATTTGTTTCTGCATGTGTTGCCTATAAAAAATAGTTTTTTTAAAAAAGAAAGTTTAGTACTATATTGCTAATTTTTATAACCGAGAAAGTAAATTTTGAAGAGTTACCGTAAACTTGTGGTGCTCCTAGCATCGTACGGTTTGATGGCGAGATGAGATCATGGGCAGTTCGCCAAGGAGTAACACGACAAAGAAGCATGAACGGGCCTGCAGTTTCAGTCTCTACCAACCTCTGGCATCTATTTTTCCCATCGTCCCGTGTTATACCATGTGCTTCGCGTCCCCGGCTAGTTGCTGTTTTCATCTCACATCTTTTTTTTGCTCAATGATTAGCTAGTACTCCGTACTAATAGTACTAATTAAGTAGTAAAGAACTATTCAAATCAAATCATTAGGGCATTCCTAACCCAATGACTAGGATAGTATCCATAGCATTAAATAAGTTGTCACCTAGGACAAAAAATGATGTCGCAAGTGAATAAATGAGGAAATAGAAGGAAACCATGTCTTGCATGAGACATGGTTTCTACACAACATCCAAGACATCATGTGAGATAAGTATCATTAAATTAAAGTATGGAATAGTGGTGTTTGCATTGGAAGAGTAGTGTCTAGCACTAGTTTCTTGATGATGTAGAGTTTATGGAAACCATGTCTAGTGTTATGGGTTGGGACTGCCCATATGTGGCTCTAGCAGTAGCACGTTTCAGATTTGGAACATTTCTGAATTTTCAGAAGAAGAAGATAAATGCTTCCGTACTAGAGATCCTATTTTCTTGTGTACTTTTATACACGTTTCGTGCTCTGAAGAAAAATCAAATTCGGGGTTTGCCTCATTAAGGTGAAGTTAGTGCACAGATAATCAAGAAGTCATTAGAATATAATTAATTAAATTTAGTTATTATAAATTTAAAAGATATATTTATTTGATATTTGTAGAGTAACTTTTATATAGAAAGTTTTCTTTATAAAATGTAAAAGCATGCTAACAAAATCCAAGACAATATTTCAATTGATTTTAGCATATCTAAGACAATATTTTACAAAGTAGCGAAGAGTTAAACCAAAAACCTTAATAAAAAATTAACAACTAAAAGTTCCACATATATTCTACATTTTACAATTTTAAGTAAATATTTACTAAATATATATAGAGGTGGTGTTTTGTAATACTTTAAAACCATAATAGTTGGGTTGTGTGTCACCTCCAGGAGCGTAGAGTAGCATTGCGATTCCCAAATTTTTTTTCTTTGTGAATAGAAAAAAAAAACCATTATATCGTTGGGTCGTAAGTTTGCTCCAGAATAATTTGGAATAAAACATCTACCGTGTTGAAGCCTATAGCCCTATGAAGTTCCATGAAATTATGATTCTTATCATCAGAAACTTTTTGTACGATGGGTCAGATTCTATAGCAGTCCAATTTGAAATTAAAGACTTCTTGCTCTTGATGGGAGTTATAAACTAAAACTACCTCTTCATCAAGGTTATGATACCTAGGATTTTATATAACTTTAACCATGAAATGTGAGGTTTACTGAAATTTTCTCTTAATTTTATCTTTACATAATCTCATCCTGATCATGGAAGGTCGTCAATCGTATAGATGATAGGTGAGGATTAAAGTAAAAATAGGTAGGTGGAGGAATAAACTATAAAAGAGTGGATAAGCGAGATATAAGGCTGGCTCAAATTATTATCAAAATGAACATTTCTAAAATTTTAGTAATGCCAAAGTTTTGGTGAGTTGGTAATATTATCAAATCTTGATAGGATAGGCTAGATGTATTGTTACCAAAATTATCTAGGCATTACCAATGTTTGGGAATAAATTAAATGTATCCACGTATTTCTCAATTTTACCAAAAAGATTTAAAATAACATCAACCTAATAGACTCATAAACTATACTTCCTCCGTCCCATATTAAACGTAGTTATGAGTTTTCTTGTCTAACTTTGATCATCTGTCTTATTTGAAATTTTTTATGATTAGTATTTTTATTGTTATTAGATGATAAAACATGAAAAATACTATTTTTCAAAAAAAGACGTACAATTAAAATTTGACACTGAAACTCATGTTTGCGTTTAAAATGGGAGGGAGGGGTGGGTACATGGGCAATAAATGATTATCTTATCTAGGATAAATTTAAAGGACTAGCTAGTCGGCTAGACCAGTCAAATCTGTGAATGGGAAAAAAAACTGTCAAATTTGAAGGACGGCTAGCCCAACTAGGACCTGGCCAGGGCAGGGCGCACGCTTCTCTTTAAATCGGCGTATCGCCTCGCCCAAATCCCCCCCCACGCTTCTTAGCGACGCAACAGCAAAGCAGCGCGCGGAGAGAGAGACCGATCGAGCCACACCGCCGCGCGCCATGGCGAGCGAGAGCGAGAGCAACGGCCGCCACCACCACGCCGGCGGCGAGGTGCGCGCGGAGAACGACAACGGCGCGGGGTGCCGCCACGGCGGCGACGACGGCGGCGGGACGCCCAGGACGACGCCGGAGATCAGGTACACCAAGCTGTTCATCAACGGGCGCTTCGTCGACGCGGCCTCCGGTACGTACGACGTACGTGTGTGTTAGCCGCGCGCTAGCTAGCTGTGGGCTGTGGCTATCTAGCTACGTCCAGCCCACCTGCGTTAATTACTGGAGTATTTAATTATACTCTACCAAAACCTAGTAATGGGATCCAATTCATAATCGCAGTGGTTGTCCTATTGCTCTCTTCGATTTATTTCCTTTCTTCCAAACACTAGTAGGGATTCAATTCCTTATCGCAATCAGTGCTGTTTCTTAGAGCAGGTACAGTAGCAGACTATTAGCCAGCTATAAATATATTTTAATGAGATAAAAGATAAGAGAGAAGAGCAGCCGGCTACAGATATGTAGCCAGCTGCAGCACGGACTCC
The DNA here is from genome assembly GCA_009805545.1 of Oryza longistaminata. Taxonomy (NCBI): domain Eukaryota; kingdom Viridiplantae; phylum Streptophyta; class Magnoliopsida; order Poales; family Poaceae; genus Oryza; species Oryza longistaminata. Next base: position 27,613,634 of record CM020183.1, read on the forward strand.
AAGACACAGTATGTGTATGACATGTGGGACCAAATATTTATAGTATCGTAAGCAACTATTATATGAATTGGCTGTTAGATTGACTATATATAGATGAATTGGAGCTAGCAGTGGACTGTACTATTAAACTTGCTCTTAATGATTCTCTCCATAATTAATTAGTACCAGCCAGTTTAGATTAATTCTTAGGCCACTCCCACTAAAAATCCATTCTCATTAAATGTGAAAAATAATAATATGAAAAAGATGAAATGGGTTTTATCTATATGAAACCATATACATACACTGTTCTCAATATGATTGGTCTCTGTATGTGTTGCCTATGAAAAAAACAATTCACTATATTGCTATATTTCATAAGCCATACTCCCTTGTTCTGAAAACTAACCTAGTATTGGATGTGGTATTTACAAGTACAACGAATCTGGATAGTCTTCTGTTCAGATTCACTGTGCTTGAAAATATCACCTCTCATACTAGTGGGTTTTTATGGGACGAAGGGAGCAAGCCATATACATCGTTTTTAATATATTTGTTTCTGCAAGTGTTGCCTATAAAAATAGTTTTTTAAAAAAAGAAAGTTTAGTACTATATTGCTAATTTTTATAACCGAGAAAGCAAATTTTGAAGAGTTACCGTAAACTTGTGGTGCTCCTAGCATCGTACGGTTTGACGGCGAGATGAGATCATGGGCAGGGCAGTTCGCCATGGAGTAACACGACAAAGAAGCATGAACGGGCCTGCAGTTTCAGTCTCTACCAACCTCTGGCATCTATTTTTCCCATCGTCCCGTGTTATACCATGTGCTTCGCGTCCCCGGCTAGTTGCTGTTTTCATCTCACATCTTTTTTTCTCAATGATTAGCTAGTACTAGTAGTACTAGTAGTAAAGAACTATTCAAATCAAATCATTATGTGGCTCTAGCAGTAGCACGTTTCAGATTTGGAACATTTCTGAATTTTCAGAAGAAGAAGATAAATGCTTCCGTACTAGAGATCCTATTCTCTTGTGTACTTTTATACACGTTTCGTGCTCTGAAGAAAAATCAAATTCGGGGTTTGCCTCATTAAGGTGAAGTTAGTGCACAGAAAATCAAGAAATCATTTAGATATATTAATTAAATTTAGTTATTATAAATTAAAAGATATATTTACTTGTATATTGTTAGAGTAACTTTATATAGAAAGTTTTCTTTATAAAATGTAAAAGCATGCTAAACAAAATCCCAAGACAATATTTCAATTGATTTTAGCATATCTAAGAACATAGTTTACAAAGTAGCGAGAGTTAAACCGAAAACCTTAATAAAAATCAACAACTAAAAGTTCCACATATATTCTACATTTTACAATTTTAAGTAAATATTACTAAATATATATAGAGGTGTGTTTTGTAATACTTTAAACCATAATAGTTGGGTGTGTGTCACCTCCAGGAGTGGTATAGTAGCATTGCGATTCCCAAATTTTTTTTCTTTGTGAATAGAAAAAAAAACATTATCGTTGGGTCGTAAGTTTGCTCCAGAATTAATTTGGAATAAAACATCTACCGTGTTGAAGCCTATAGCCCTATGAAGTTCCATGAAATTATGATTCTTATCCATCAGAAACTTTTTGTACGATGGGTCAATTCTATAGCAGTCCAATCTGAAATTAAAAGACTTCTTGCTCTTGATGGAGTTATAAACTAAAACTACCTCTTCATCAAGTTATGATACCTAGGATTTTATATAACTTAACCATGAAATGTGAGGTTTACTGAAATTTTCTCTTAATTTATCTTTACATAATCTCATCCTGATCATGGAAGGTCGTCAATCGTCATGCTCCGTGCTCTCTTCTCCAGGTAAGACGTTCGAGACCAGGGACCCCGCACCGGCACGTGATCGCCCGCATCGCCGAAGGTGACAAGGAGGACGTCGACCTGCGGTGAAGGCCGAGAGAAGCATCGACCACGGCGAATGGCCTCGCAATGTCGGATCAGTACGGGCATCTTCTTCTTCCTCTCCCATCGTGCAAAAATGGCTTGTTCTTCCCGAATGGAACAAGAACTCGACAGTGATCACTGATCACATGGCGTATTTGTCAAATGCAGGAGAGAGGTAGGGTCATGGCGAAGTACGCGGAGGTGTGGAGCGCACGCGGATGAGCTGCGGCGCTGGAGAGCCTTGACGCCGGCAAGCCGCTCGCCGCCGCCATGGCGTGGACGTCGGCGAGTGCCTCGGCATCCTGCGCTACTTCGCCGGCGCGCTGACAAGATCCACGGCGAGGACGCTCAAGATGTCGAGGCAGCTCCATGGTTACACCCTCGCCGAGCCCCTCGGCGTCGCCGGCCTCATCGTCCCCTGGAACTTCCCGGCCATCATGTTCTTCTCCAAAGTCTCACCGGCGCTCGCCGCCGCTGCACCGTCGTCGTCAAGCCGCCGAGCAGACGCCCCTCAGCGCCCTGTTCCTCGCCCACCTATCAAAGCAAGTAAGAATTTTTTTTAAAAAAGTAAGCAAGTAAGATTAGTCACACAAACGAGAAATGTGATTAACATTAACTAATTATTAATTATAGAAAATTGACAAATAAATTATCTATTTTTTTAAAGTACCATTTATATAGAAAATTTTCATACAAAAACATAACATTTGATAGTTTGGAAAACGCGCTAATGAAAATCGAAAAAGTAGCTAATCCAATCTTCAATTTAGAACAGGACGCAAAATTGAAAAAAGAAAACGATATAGTAGTAGCTCTGTCTTGCATCAGCCATTTTGTGCTGTGTGATTGCTGGTAGCTCTAAACTCTGAATATCTCTGACCTTTTCGTAATGTGATATTCAGGCAGGAGTACCGGATGGGGGATCAACGTGTGACAGGATTCGGCCCAACAGCGGGAGCTGCAATTCATCTCACATGGATGTTGACGTGGTAAGATATCATACATTCATCTGTCAATTAGCACATGAACATTGATCGGTTTCTTACAACCATTTTTTTTTTTTTTTTTGCAGGTGGCTTTCACCGGGATCTACAGAGGTTGGACGGCTAATAATGGAGGCCTCCGCGAAGAGCAACCTGAAGCGGTGTCCCTCGAGCTCGGCGAAGTCGCCGTTCATCGTCTTCGACGACGCCGACCTGGACAAGGCCGTCGAGCTCGCCCATCGGCGGGAACTTCTTCAACAAGGTGAGCATCCGAATGGCAGAGCGCCCATGCATTGCCGTGATCTTGGATTGAATTGACTGATGAGAGCCATAGCCGTGATCTGATCAATCTGCAGGAGAAGCCTGCGTCGCCGGAGCCGCGTGTTCGTGCAGGAGGAATCTACGACCGGTTCGAGCAGAAGCTAGCGACACCATGAAGAGCTGGTCGTCGGCGACCCCTTCGATCCTCGCGTCAATCAAGGACCACAGGTGAGTGAGTCTGAAACTAAATTCCGAAAAATCTGAATCATCATCCATTCCAACGAGCATTTTTTTTTCTTGTGTGTCCAATAATTCAGTGATGATTCAGGCCTGATTAACTATCTGAACCAGAGATTGATCACCCTACTGCCTGCTACTATGTTCATACAGGTGGACAAGGCTCAGTATGAGAGGGTTCTCGGGTACACGAGCAAGCAAGCAGAAGGGGCAACTGTTCTCACGGGAGGGAAGCCCTGCGGCAAGGAAGGTACTACATCGAGCCCACCACATTTCACCAAGTGAAGGTAAAGATAAAAAATAAATAACCTCCAGAATTACCACGAACACACCATGTGTCTCACAGTCTGATCTCTGATGATTCGCTTGCGATTCTGAACGACAGGACGACATGGTCATCGCGAGGAGGAGATCTTCGGCCCCGTCATGTGCCTGATGAAGTTCAAGTAAGCCCAGCTATCATATCAATTCAAAATGTTAAAAATAAAAAAACGAATTTGGAGGAGAGACATCCATTTAAACATTTTAAAAAAATACTCCCTCCATTTTTAATGGATGACGTCGTTGACTTTTTCTTACATGTTTGACCATTCGTCTTATTCAAAAAGTTTTATATAAATGTATAAGATATAAATCACACTTAAAATACTATGAGTGATAAAAACAAATCATAACAAAAAATAAATTATAATTACGTAAATTTTTTTAAATAAGACGAATGGTCAAACATGTGAGAAAAAGTCAACGGCGTCATCTATTAAAAACGGAGGTAGTATAAGGCAGCTTCGAGGAGGCGGAGAGTGAGTTTGTTTGTTTCGTTTTCCGCACGCACGTTTCCCAAACTACTAAACAGCGCGTTTTTTGCAAAAAATTTCTATAGAAAAGTTGCTTTAAAAAATCATATTAATTTATTTTTGAAATTTAAATAAATTAATACTCAAAATCATGAGCTAATAGCTCACCTCTTTGCATATCTTCCCAATCTCCTCAATCCCCTTCTCCTCAAACACACCCTAAGTGTGTTTGAGGATTAAACAAGTGACCTCGGGGTTGTCCCAAATCCCTCGTCACTACACTATCAAGTGCATCTCTAATTCAAAATATTCATTAACAAGAAATTAGTATAGTAAGTGAGATTAATTTTGGGTGCAGGACGGTGGAGGAGGCGATCGAGAGGGCGAACGGGACGAGGTACGGGCTGCCCGGGGTGGTTGACGAGGGACATCGACGTGGCGAACCGGATGGCGAGGTCCGATCCGGGCGGGGGTGTGGGTGAACTGCTACCTCGCCATGGACAGGAGCTGCCCGGTCGGTGGCCGCAAGATGAGCGGGTCCGGCAAAGACGACAGCATGCACGCGCTCGACAATCCTCGCCGTCAAGTCCGTCGTCACCCCCGTCCATGGCCTCCCCTGGTTCTGAGTTCTTTCTGACCTCGTCGCCGATCGAGTCGGCCATGCGTATGTACACATGTTGGTGTTGTTGGATTTGCTGGCTGGTGAGTATTTGTAACGGTGGAAGATTATTACAGAGAGTCAATAAGTTAGTTTCATTATCCATTATTTTCCTTGTATATGCCAGTTGGTGTTCTCCTCCTTTTTATACTACCTTTGGAAGCCAAAATTCTCCTTTTTACCTTGGAAGTCAAAACCTGCCATACCAAAATATTTGCATTTTAAGCATTAATTTTTGGCAACGCTTAGTTTACTACTACCAATACTGCCAATACCACACAAATAGTACACAAATATTATTTAGCATAATTTAGCATAGTCATATTTTGTCAATGTAGCAAACCAAACATATTTTTCTGCGTACCAAAAAGAAAAAAAAAACATAACTAGTCCATAATTTGACAGAATTAAGTGACAAGGCCTATTGCGAGAGCAGCAGTCTTCCAAGGCCCAGGGCCCAGCCCACAAGCCGGACACGATCCACCAGTGGCTGTAATCAAAATACTTAAGGGTCTGTTCGAGAGTGAGGGATGGAAACCTCACTTCTTAGCACCCAAAACAAAACAACATATAGCGTATTAAGTTAAGTATTTTAAAATAAATTTAAAAAATCGATTGATTAATATGATTTTTAAAGTAACTTTTATATAGAATTTTTTAAAAAAATATTATCGTTTAGCAGTTTAAAAACGAGAGATGTTAGTTGGAAAAGTGAAGATAAGAACTCAGCCGTGAAGCCTGTTACGAAATATGTAAGCCGAAAAATGTTCTCTGGAGTTCATCCGTTTCAAGCCGAGAAAAAATGAACGAATAAACATTGGTTAATTGAACCCACCGAGTTAGTGACTCGATCAATTTTACCGACCGCCAAAGCTCGCCACAGGTAGCAGCAACCTGAGCTGTCGATGAGACATGAACAGGGAACAAGCTAGGCACCGCACAACACACAAGAAGCATAGCACAACGATTCGGCCGGTAAATTTAATTTCTATTAGAAATTACTTCACATACGCCTAGTTAGCATCATGGTTCATGGTTTCCCCAAACCAAGCCAAGAACACAAACGAACTGTACATTCACAACGCTGATCAACGCCTATAACTAGGAACTTAGGGAGGCCCGGAGTTGCGAACTTGCGATTCCCAGAAGAATCACTTGGATGTTGATCAATCAATGAAATATGAGCAGAGAACAAAGCTAGTCACAACTAAGAAGCAGAGCACAACGACGATTGAAGTATTGAACACAACGCATCGAAAAGCGCTTCAACTAAAAATATGTTTCAGAAATCCAAGGTAAATTCAATTTCTAGCCATCATCACTTCACAATTCACATGCGTCTGAGCCAATTAGCATTTCCCCCAAAATCAAGCAACACAAACAAACTGCACATTCACAACACGGATCAACGCCTAACTAGGGAAGGTTAGGTGGTGCGATTCCGGCCACGAAGCGAAGGATTCACTTGGCGCCGGCGGCGCGGCCGGCGCGCCGACCGCCTTGCCGCGGAGCTTGACCTCGAGCGCGCGCTCCATCTTGGCGAGCACCGGCCTGGACGGGGACGGCCTTGCCGCTCTCGTACTCCTGCACCACCTGCGCCCGCTCGTTGATGCGCTTGGCGAGCTCCGCCTGGCTCCACCCCTTCGCCACCCGGCCTTCTGGATCGCGCCGCGCACGTCCGCGCCCACGCGCCCCAGCCCCGCCGGCTCCGTCGACTCGTCCAGCTTCCGCGCGGTCCGCCGCCGCCCCCGCCGCCGCCTTGTTCGTGCCCGCCGCCGCCTTCCGCACCGTCTCCACCGGCGCCCCCGTCCGCATCGCCTGGTTCACCGCCCTCGTCGACTTGAGGTCCGCCGCCTTCGGCTTCGTCCGCCGCAGCACCACCGGCTCCCAGTCCTGCGTGATGTTGCCGCTCAACCTCCCCGTCGGCATTGCTCTCTCCCCTCTCCTCCCTCTCTTCCACGCTCTTCTTGTGTTTGTGATTTTGACGATGAGGAAGTCGGAGAAGGTGGAGGGATTTATAGAAAGGTGGGATTCGGGAAGGTTCAAGAGGCTATAGGGTGTTCTGGAAGGTTCCGGGAGGGGTGGTTCCGTTGTTTTTGGGCCGTTGATTTGAGTTGTATGGGGGAATCGGGTGGCTGCGGATGGGCTCATGGGAACTTGGTTGCCACGGAAAGGATTCTGGTTCAAACAAACTGTTGGCGACCGGCCCACCAAGCCCAGGAAACTTGGCGGTTACTCTTGTAGTGCTTTGCAATTCGTGCTTCCCCCACCTAGAGATGCTTCATCGGGAAGGTTTGGGAAGTCCGCGAATGAACGCAGAAAGTTTCTAGCCTGCATCAGCATATGGTTCGAACCAAAGTTTGGTTCGATTTTACTGTGTTGGTCACCACACTGGGCACAAATCAGGTTGGTTCGCTTTATAGTTAGTCTGTGACGGACGCGGGATTAAAAACAATATGGAAGTTTAGGGGTGAAATGGATCGGATTCGAACGGACAGTAGTCATACCATATGTCTATATCCTATATCATATTTTCTAAGCGGATTCGGTTGTCATGGCGACCGGTTGGCGTCGAGCGCCACCATCGCTGCACTGGAATGCAGCTATTCCTTCACCGTCGCTAGTCACATCATCCAAGAGCTCTCCGCCTTGGATGTACACGCCGGTGAGCCTTCCCATGGCGAGCTCCAACTTGACCTTGTTGCTAGAGTCGGACCGTAGCCACCCGGCCACCACCTCCGCCGCCCCCTGCACCGCCGCCGCCACGGCGCCCAGCACCGCGCCTTCTTTTCTGCCTCGACGGGGTTTCCCCAAACCAAGCCAAGAACACAAACGAACTGTACATTCACAACGCGGATCAACGCCTATAACTAGGAACTTAGGGAGGCCCGGAGTTGCGAACTTGCGATTCCCAGGAAGAATCACTTGGATCAATCAATGGAATATGAGCAGAGAACAAAGCTAGTCACAACTAGAAGCAGAGCACAACGACGATTGAAGTATTGAACACAACCGGATCGAAAAGCGCTTCAACTAAAATATGTTTTCAGAAATCCAAGGTAAATTCAATTTCTAGCCATCATCACTTCACAATTCACATGCGTCTGAGCCAGTTAGCATTTCCCCCAAAATCAAGCAACACAAACAAACTGCACATTCACAACGCGGATCAACGCCTAACTAGGAAGGTTAGGTGGTGCGATTCCGGCCACGAAAGCGAAGGATTCACTTGGCGCCGGCGGGCGCGGCCGGCGCGCCGACCGCCTTGCCGCGGAGCTTGACCTCGAGCGCGCGCTCCATCTTGGCGAGCACGGCCTGGACGGGGACGGCCTTGCCGCTCTCGTACTCCTGCACCACCTGGCCCAAGCACAGCCCAAAAGAAAGGGAGCAGGCCGGCTGCGCTGAGAAGAAACTCCGGCGGCGGCAGTGATGGCGATGGGCGCAGGTAGGCGGCAGTGGTGGCAGTGACGGCCACGCGCACCCTGCTCCTCCTCGTCGGCTCGTCGCGGCGACGTGGCCGCGTCAGTCAGCGAACAATCTTGCCAACTGCTGGTGCTGGCTTGCTGGTTGCTGCTACCTGCCACCGATGAGGCGATGAAGAAGAAGAGCTGGTACTTGCTGCTACCTGCTGGCGGCTAGCTGCATGCCTGCATGGGAAGTTTTGACCGTGGATGGGTGATGGGTGAAGTGGGTCACCCGCGAACCCACTTATAGGTCGAAATAAACGAGTTCGCGGGTTAGTTTAGTTTATAAGTGGGTTTCGTGGGTAGCCGCTTGCACCCTTAGTGATGGCTAATGACCTCGTGCTGCACTGCTGTAGCAGCCTGTAATATGAAATAGAGGAGGGAATTTTGGGATGGAAATCTGAAAAGAGGAGGGAATTTTTGGGAGTAGGGAAAACAATATGGTCACACTCTTCTTTTTTTTCGCCCAGATGGCTCTGCAATACTTTATTACCTCGTCTAAAAATATGCATTGTATTTTTGTTCTCACACCTAATGCAAATAACCTGAGACGTAAAAATTGAGGGAAATGCCAAATTCCGCCAACGCGTCTGCCGCTGCATCGGCAATCTCTTGATCCTCTAGCCGGTGTTGCGTCCTTGCATATGCTTCAATCAAATCTTTAAGGCAAAAGATTGCCTCAACTATGTCAGGTGCAAGGCATTACCTCCATTCTTTGATAATTCTTCCAACCTCACTAATGCATGCTCTGAAGAGACACAGGAAGCCAGAACCAATAGAACGTCCCGTGCAAAGTGAGCTAGCACAGGAAGAGTCCTTTCTTTCTCTTTCCACCACTCAAGCAGATCAACATTTTCACCATCTAGTGTCCGATCATGTTCTGTGCGATTGGTGTTGAGGTAATGGTTAAGCTCCGCATCTGGGTTCCAATTTGACCTGCTACCTGATGAGGAAGCTTGTTCCTTGCCCTTGATCTTCTTCCACAAATTCATTGCACTTGATTTGCTTTACTTTTTTTGTGGGGTTTCCTCAGGCACCCAACGAGCAACACTTAGCTTAGTTTGGTACAGACGGAAAACCCTGAACAACTCATCTCTAGCATGTTGATAAGCTTTAGAATAATCAAGACCTACTGCATCACCTATTGATATGAAAGCAGCCTCCACGACCTCCAACTTTTTACGAGGATCAAGTACCAAAGCAAAACAATAAAGGTGTGGAATAGTAGTGAAGTATTTGAGAAATTTTCCTTCATTGGTTGAACAGCAGAAGCTAAAACTCTATCATGTCGGTTTTCTTGAAATATAAGGGACAATTTCCAAAGACATTCAAGCACCAAACAAGAAGTAGGATAGTAAATCCCAGATAGTAGGACTGTAGCTTTATAAAAAGGCTTTAGGAATATACATAGACGTGTTGCTATGTCCCATTCTTCCTCAGTAAGAAGCAAAATCTCACAATCACCATCCTCATCGGTATCATTACTTCTAAAGTGCAATGAATTAATGAAAACAGAAATTATTTCCTCATACCCTTTCAATTGACGCAGCATGAGGTATGTTGTGTTCCACCGATGTTTCACATCAATGCCAAACATCCTCACAGGTTTATCCTTTGCTCGACAATAGTCCCGGAATCTCTCCTTCATCACTGACTGACCCCCGATGATAGAAACAGCTTGACGGATCTTGTTGTGTAAATTGGTAATAACAGTAAATCCTACATAGATAATAAATTCCTTGTCACATATGCATTAAAATTGATAAATTATTTGCACTAAAAAAATGAATTTCAATAAATTCTCAACGACTAGTAATACCTGCTTGCACAATCAAGTTGATGATGTGGCAAATGCATCTTTGATGGATAACATAACCTCCAATGTACTTTGCAGATTTGGCTCCAAAATCGTCATGCCCATTGTATTTGCTGATGCATTGTCAAGAGTAATAGAAACCACCCTAGATTGTAAATTGAATTCTTGTAGTATATCTAGTAGTGTGGCAGCAATGGCTCGTCTAGTATGTGACGACATCATTTAAAACCCTATAACCCTCTTATTTAGTGTACGATTATTGTCAAGATAATGCACAACAACACTAACAGAAGAGGTTCTTCGGTGCTTGGATGTCCAAATGTCAGATGTCACAACAAAAGAAAAGCTAACAATACTGAACAAGCGTTTCAACTCATCCAACCTAGAACGATATAATGAAACAATAAAGTTCCTGGTGGTTTTCCTTGAAACCTGGGTGTATTGTGGACAAAAAGCATTTCGGATCATCCTCTCAAAATTTTTCCTTTCGCCCATCCTAATCGGTAGGTCCTCCGAAACTATGTAACGAGCAATTTCATCTCGAGCTAGTTGTGGCTCATAAGTCCATGTACTTACAGAACCGTCGGGTCCGAAGCTCAGCTGTGTTTGCCTTGCTCCTGCCGGTGCTTTATCCTTGAGGTGCGTCAAATAATACCGGTTGAGATGTCCTGTTCCTGAACTAGAAGATGCAGACAAAGTTTTTCCACAATGTTGTAGTCCACCATTACCCTGATTTTTTCGAAGTGCCGCCAAAACTCCGCTCTCTCTGTAGATGGTGCGGATGGCTTGGCCTCGCTTCCCGGCATGGGCAAAACTGTGTCATCGTTGGCCTTAGGGATGGGCTGTTCCGTAGGATCATCCCCATCTCCCTCCAAACCATCCATATGGCGGTCATCCATCCTGTAGTCGTCCATACCCGGGGATAGTTGGTGGGCATCGACCGACCTATGGGCAAGACTAGGCGAGCATTGGCGGCGTCTTTGCGGGGGTCTCGACGAGGTCGACCTCCGACGAGTATCACCCCACATTTTTGCTGTGGGAGGGAAATAACTATGTTGCTCTGTTTATTTTGTGCTGCATTTTTTTGTGTTGGGAAGAAGAGGAGGAGGAGGAATTTATAGAACAAATTGCCCTCATGAGCTAGTTATTTCTCGTTGCACTTACACACACGACACACCACACAATACACTTGCTGCCTGCAGGCTCCACGGAGGCACATCCAATCACCATTAGCCATGCCCATATTCTCTGTTGCCAGGCGTCCCATCTCCATCTCAATCCAAGGCAGGCGCCTTTTCTCCGCGGCTGCACGTGCACATCTGCACAAGTTAAAACAGCAACATGCAAACATGTATTATCAGCTACAGCGTGCATGTGACCACATACAAAATATGAAATTGGGGCCATAATAGCAAACGCTTACTGTACGGCGAATGGCGATGGCATGCCACATGCGGGCAGGCAAAGGCAGGGCGCAGGAGCAGCAGAGCAAGGCTGCAAGGGAATCACAGGCACACACGCATCTACTACCTATTGTAGTCCCTAATACTAGGTCGAGCGTTTGTCCAGCGGTAGATGGCAGGATGTGTCCGTTTGGCCGTCCGCCGTCCCCATCCCCAGTACTCGATTGCGTCCGTTCGGCCGGGCGGTGTCACTTGACTGCGTCTGCGCGGCGCCACGGCTGCGTCCCTTCGGCCGGCCGCCTCCATTCATTGCGCCAATGCGGAAGGGAATCGCCGGACACCATCGCATCCTTGCAGGAGATGCTCTGAGGTCTAAGGAGAGTGCTATAAATCGGACGTCCGATGTTAAAAAAAAAATCGGACGGTCAAATGTTTCAGTTGACCGTTGGTGCAGCATTAAATTATACATGGTGAAACAGAAAAATAAGCCTATGAAACATATTGAAATTTTGTGAAACACAATAAGAACACATGGTGAAAGATATAACTATCACGTATGAAACATTAAGCTTTTATTGTCAAAACATATATTTTTCTTTCATCAGAATATAATCATGTGATATCTTGTTGTAAAGATTTAATTATAATGAATTCAACGGTGTGATCGAATCGTTCATCGGATAAGTAGTTTAGAAGGAAAAATATTTTAATATCACTAAATACTATCATGATTCATGCATGGTGTGGGAGAAAGCTAATAGATGGCGAGAGAGAGAGAGAGTAGGGACATGAGTTATATGTTGGTGAAACAAAAAATCAATTGTTGAAACATTGAGTTATATATAGTGAAACAAAAAAAATCAGTTGTTGAAATATTTAAATTTTTTTATGAAACATAACAAAAACGCACATTGAAACATATTGCTACCGCATCTGAAACATTAAATTTAACGGATTGAAACATATGTTTTTCTTTCATCGGAATGTAATGATGTGATACCTTGTTATAAAGATTTAATTATAACAAATATAATAGTGTGATCATATCGTAGATTGGATAAGTAGTTCAGGAGAAAAATTATTTTGAAGACCATTACAACATGTATGTATTTGTGAAGTGAACAGGGAGGTAGTAGTTTATCTGTCCGGTTTTTATTGGTTGCGTCGAACATATGATCCTAAGCATTTTCGGAGGTCTGAGTGTCTTGCTGCCGGGGTCCGGAGCTATAGTGCCACTCAGATTTTCTGCTGATGGCCCGATGCGCATGCGCCCTAGCAGGCTAGCAGCCATTCCTGATGGGCCAATATCGGGCCATCATCGTGCCTACGGGCCATTCGCGTGCCGTGCCAGCCCAAGCACAGCCCAGCCCATTTACGGGCCGTGTCAGACCGTGCTTTCTAGCGTGTCGGGCCGTCGTGCCTTAGGCCAGCCTGATAAAGCACAACCCAAGTCCCAGTTCCCCTTGCCTGTACGCCGCCATCGCCGAGGCCCGGAGCGGTGGCGTCGAATGGGAGGAGAGGGAGTGGAGGAGCGGGTGGCGGCGGAGCTCCTCAGCAAGAAGGTGTCGGTGGAGCCATGGAGGAGGCGGATAACCTCTTTGAAGCTGCTCGAGGGATGCGGCGAGGCCCAAGGAGAGCGTAGCGGAGGAGAAGTCGAAGGGGGAGAGGACCGGGTCAGAGGCGAAGGTGTCGAGTAGGGAGGAGGGATCGGGGGCAGAGAGGAGGTGGTCGGGGATGGCAACGACAGGTCAGGGACGGCGGAGAGGAGGAGGAGGTGTTGGCGATGAGGTCCACGGAGGTCGGCGAGAGGAGTAGCCCGTCGTTGGCACGGCCATGGCCCGCGCGGTGGTTGGCACATGTCATGTGGACCCACATGGCGGTGGATCCCACAATTTTTTTTTGTATGAATGACAAATGGGACCCATATATTTTTTTAATTCTAATGCTACATAAGTGACACGTCAACACCACGTTGTATAAAGACCAGTTCAACACCGTCACGTAGGCGCCACATCAGCGAAATCGCCCTGCAAAACCGTTAAGAGAGCTAAATTGCACCGGTTTTAATAGTTAGAGGGTTATGATATCTGGTGTTGTGGTTCAGGGATATGAATTAGACTCATCCACTAGTTAAGGGAGTCAAATTGGACTTAATCCAAAAGAGAACGGCCCATGAAACACCAAACGGAAACAGCACGCTCGGATCTCTTTCCCTTCCCTTCCCCCGCCACGCGGCCACGCCAACCCAACCAATAAGCTGTCTCCCGTGGCACATCTCCCCAATCGCATCACGCCACGTCACCCCTCTGACGCGCGCGACCCCTTCTCCTTCTCCCCAGTTGCGCCCCCGCTTCTATAACACGCGCCTCCGCCTTCCTCCCCGCGGCACCGATCTCCCTCCCCCCCCGCCGGCGGCGCACCGACCGAACCGAACCGCGCCATGGTCACCGCGCGCAAGGGCCGCGGAGGCGGAGGCCCTCCCCGCCCCCGCGTCGTCGACGGCGGCGGAGGGAGCATGGTGTCGCGCGTGGCCGTGCTCGCATTCTGCGTCGCCGGGATCTGGTCGGCGTACATCACCCAGGGCGTCCTCCAGGAAACCCTGTAAGCGCCCGCCTCCCTCCCTCTCTCTCTCTCTCTCTCTGAGACTCTGATGGCGCTCGGGAGCGGAGGGGAATTGGGCTCTGCTTCGGCGAGTTTCTGAATTGTTCGCCGTTCTCTCTCCCGCCGTTCGTTCAGGTCGACGAAGCGGTTCGGGCCGGAGGCGCGGCGGTTCGACCACCTCGCGTTCCTCAACTTCGCGCAGAACGTCATCTGCTTCGTCTGGTCCTTCATAAGTAAGCCTCCTCTCTCTCCCCTGCCCCTGCTGTGTGTGGAATATGGTGCTCGGGAGCGGAGGGGAATTGGGCTCTGCTTCGGCGAGTTTCTGAATTGTTCGCCGTTCTCTCTCCCGCCGTTCGTTCAGGTCGACGAAGCGGTTCGGGCCGGAGGCGCGGCGGTTCGACCACCTCGCGTTCCTCAACTTCGCGCAGAACGTCATCTGCTTCGTCTGGTCCTTCATAAGTAAGCCTCCTCTCTCTCCCCTGCCCCTGCTGTGTGTGGAATCCAGTGTGGTTGCATGCCATTGCGCAGAATGTGGATCGTGTGACTCTGGTTTGTGATTGCGGATCGTGTGAGGAGTTTGTGAACACTGGTTTTGCTCGCGCAGTGATCAAGCTGTGGTCGAGTGGTGGGAGCTCCTCCGCTGGCCGCGCGCCGCTGCGGAAGTACTGGGGCGTCAGCATCACCAACACTGTCGGCCCGACCATGGGGATCGAGGCGCTCAAGTTCATCAGCTACCCAGCTCAGGTTTGGTTGCAGCTGCCCTTTCGTCGTCTCGCTTCGCTTGCTTTGTTGCTCTATGCATTTTTGTGCGGCTATTGTATCTGTAATTAGATGTTTCCATTTTCGTTTTGGGTGATAGGCAACGTAGTA
This sequence comes from Oryza longistaminata, assembly GCA_009805545.1. NCBI lineage: Eukaryota > Viridiplantae > Streptophyta > Magnoliopsida > Poales > Poaceae > Oryza > Oryza longistaminata. The sequence continues at coordinate 27,628,647 of CM020183.1, forward strand.
GTATAATGCCTGCAAAGTGGAATGTTCTATTTTTGGATTGTTCAACTGTGCTAAGTAAATCAGTGGTTGGAATGTTCTATAGCCTTATTTCTGCCTTGATTGATGCGATAGATACTGTCATTGGGAGAATTTATGATGTGTTAGTGATTATCGGAGAAGAAAATTAAGTTTGGTTGAGGGAAATTACGAATTCAGACTCTCTGGTTCTTCTATTGGTGTTCTGATATTCTTGGAGTTTTGAATTTGGTTCGGTCTGATCAAGTCAGACGGCTTATGGGCTGATTCAGAAATATCTGAACATATAAACAATGTTTAGGTCATTTGTTTATTAGCAATTTTTATACGTAGAAAACATTTATGCCATGAGTATTATGCACAAATGCCAAAATATGATTATCCCTGATACTCTTATCGCTGTATCACATGGATGGGTGAAAACAGAACCATATTTCCTCATCAAACTTTTTGATTGAACTTTGAACCATCCAATATACAGTTATACATCAAAATGTGTTTGGCTCAAGCGCAATGTAATTTGATTTATCTTTTGAACTTATTGGAACAGTCGCAACAAGCCTGTGTTTTCTGAATATCATTTTTATGTCTCATTTTTGTGCCGTAATAATATATGCTGATTTGATTAAATAGCACATTACCTCTTAGTAAGGAATTATTTGCTCTATGTTAACAGGTCCTGGCAAAATCTTCTAAGATGATTCCAGGTGAGTTTGCATTGATCTATGCATGCTATGTAATGTACCTTACAGAACATTATCTACATCTGAATAGTTCTTCTGATCATTAATTTGAGCTTGGGTGGGTATACTCATCTGAGCAGTTTCTGTGTAAAAAAAAAGTACACTGGAAAATTGGATTTTGGTTTGGCACCACAATATTGGCTGCTTTAGCTGTTAGTACGACAATACTTGCATTTTTTTTTGTCAAAACCATATCAATTTCATGACAAGAGCATTTCCATTAGTGCTGGTATTTGGTGGTCAGAGTGGTGTAGGTAATAGAGCAATCAGTGTTAAGAATAACTTTTAACGGTAGCCCTTTCATGTTTCATAGTCTGTATAGTGATGTGCGCATATCTCTGACCAATGATTTAATATGTACAGTAATGCTGATGGGAACTATACTGTATGGTGTCAAGTACACATTTCCGGAGTACATTTGCACCTTTCTTGTTGCTGGGGGTGTATCATCCTTTGCGTTGTTGAAGGTAAAGAGTTAATCTATTTCAATTATTCACCAATATCCCACGAGCCTAAAGCAAAAGCAGAAACCTTTTGGCAGACTGTTTCACACTTTCACTCCATAGTATAAAAGTACAAAATAATATGTTTTTTTCCTTACAGTCATTTGTATTATGATGAATACAAATTAGATGAGAAAACAGCCACATCAAAGTCACTATAACTATGAATCTGCACCTCTAGTCTTATTAGAAGCTGTAGATGGCCTAATAAAATTTTTATGTGTGATGTGCTGATGTTAACTGTGTTTTCATTTCTGAGTATTATGTTTGTTTCTTATGTATCAGACAAGCTCCAAGACTATCAAGAAGCTTGCTAACCCTAATGCGCCTCTGGGCTACACGTTGTGCTTCCTCAACTTAGCTTTTGATGGTTACACCAATTCGACCCAAGATTTAATAAAGTCTAGGTAACTATACCCTGTCCATTCCATATTAAAGCATTCTGGAAATTTTATCATCTTCTTATCTACATGGAAAGTAATGTTGTGTTATTGCAGGTACCCAAAAACTAATCCATGGGATATAATGCTTGGCATGAATCTCTGGGGAACCATATACAATGCTGTGATTATGTTTGTTGCTCCTTTACTATTCAGTAATTGGCCTTACGCCAACGGTTTTGAGGCAGTGAGATTTTGCCAGGAGAACCCAGAGGTGGCATGGGACATTCTCCTGTTCTGCCTATGTGGTGCCGTGGGTCAGAATTTCATCTTCCTAACCATCAGCCGATTTGGCTCTCTTACTAACACTACCATCACCACCACCCGCAAGTTCATGAGCATTGTCATCTCATCCGTCATCAGTGGCAACCCTCTCTCCTTGAAGCAATGGGGAAGTGTTGTGATGGTCTTTTCTGGTCTCTCTTTACAAATCTTTCTCAAATGGAAGAGAAAGAAGGTCAGAGACCACAAGGAATGAGTTCAATATTTTAGCTTATTCCAATTTGTAGCTTCGATTGGACATGTTTGTTGTTGGGTTATATGGGAGATAATTATTGCAGCCCATTACAGATTCAGGAGAAGTTTTACATCGATAAAAAAACTGAGATGTATGGTAATAGCTAAAAAAATGCTGGTAGTTTCTGTTCTACAGGGAAGAAGATGCAATGAATTGTATTGCATTTAGTAGAGTTGTATGGCGCCCTGTATTTTTGTTCTCTTCCTAAAGGAATCGCTAATTATCAAAACGATACTTATGTTTCTGCCACTGATTGGAGTGTACTAGGCAAGGTTGTCAGTATCCCGATTCGTATCATAGTATCTTATGATACTACGATCCTACCAAGCCGAAACGATACCGATCCTACCTAGTATCCTATTTTTCATAGTATCTCGATCCTACTATTCATTACTACACGATCCTACGAAATCTTAGGTGATATCCCGATTCTACGATCCCTACGATACTACAAAATATTATTTAAAATAACATGGTTTGAAAATAATGTAACTAAATATGCTCAAATTTATATGAAAATCAGATTAAATATATCAAAAACCAACATGTTTCTCTTGATAAATGTCTCTATTTGCATGACATACATCATTACTACATTTTTTATATAGAATGGCTATATATAATTAATATATATATTAATTAAACTTAAAAAAAGAAATCTCATAGTATCCCGATTCTACGATACGATATTACTTAAGCAAAACGATACTAGTATCCGATCCTGACAACCTTGGTACTAGGTGGCACGAGAAATCCACTCGTCCCAAGCTTGACCCTCGTCTTTCTTCCCACGCATCCCCTTGTCTCCTCGGCCTAACTGCGTCTCCTCCTCGTCTCCTCGCCTTGCCGCTGCCCCGAGCAGGCCGCCGGCGTGCGAGCGCTAGCGAGGAAGGTGGCGGCGGGGCCTTCCGGCGGAGACCACGACGTGGCTGAGGGGTGTAACTAGGGTCTGGGGTTCCGGCCCCAAATCTGGCGGCGTGGGAGGTGGCGGGGCCGTGGGCGGCGGTGGTCAGCCGGGCCGCGCGCGGCTGCTGAGGTGGTCCGGAGGGACGGAGGCGCGGGAGTTGGCGAGCAGCCATGGCCGAACTGCACCTAGCGCGCAGCAGCGGAGGGATCGGGAGGCAGTGCGGCGGCGGGTCGACGAGACGTCGGCGGCACGATTCTTCGGGCGACGGTGGATGCTGTGGAGAACGGCGACGGCCTAAGCGTTGATGCCAGTCCTCGGCAAGGAGAAGGCGGTTCCGACGAAGGTGGTTCCGTAGCCAGCGGGCGACCCTGGGGGCGGCGGTGGCGTGCGAGTCCGAGCAGTGACCTCCTCGGTTGCGGCGGCTTATAGCCCTAGGGTAGTGGCGGCGTAAGCACCGGTGCAGATGGTTCAGGTGAATTGATCCAGTCGGCGACGGCAGCCCTTGGCGGCGGAGGCCTGGAGTTCGGGGTGAAAGATGATATCCTCTCTGACCACGGCAAAGGGCGCCGATAGAGGTGGCGACGGGCTGGGAGTCTGAGAGGCAGAGGAGGATTCCGACGTTGGCAGCAGCTCTATGGGCGGCAAAGGCTTAGGAATCTGGTGAAGCAAATCCTTTCAGCTCGCATCTGGTCGGCTAGTTCTGACTGGACGACGATGGATGAAGGTGGACTACCAGCGGTGCGTGGCATCGGTTCACTTGAAGCAAGATGAAGATGGCACCAGTGGAGATTCACAACGACAACGACTTAGGGGCAGTTGTGACTAGACGACTTCCACTCGTCGATTTCGACTGTCAGGAGAAATGTCGGA
>CM020183.1:27632666-27646203 GCA_009805545.1 Oryza longistaminata
GTGGAAATTACAAATTCAGACTCTCTGGTTCTGATATACTTGGAGTTTTGAATTTGGTTCGGTCTGACCAGTCAGACGGCTTATGGGCTGATTCAAAAATATCTTGAACATATAAACAATGTTTAGTCATTTGTTTATTAGCAATTTTATACGTAGAAAACATTTATGCCATGAGTATTATGCACAAATGCCAAAAATATGATATCCAATACTCTTATCGCTGTATCACATGGATGGGTGAAAAGACAGAACCATATTTCCTCATCAAACTTTTTGATTGAACTTTGAACCATCCAATTACAGTTATACATCAAAAATGTGTTTGGCTCAAGCGCAATGTAATTTGTTATCTTTGTGAACTTATTGGAACAGCGCAACAAGCCTGTGTTTTCTGAATATCATTTTTATGTCTCATTTTGTGCCAAATAATATATGCTGATTTGATTAATAGCACATTACCTCTTATTAAGGAATATTTGCTCTATGTTAACAGGTCCTGGCAAAATCTTCTAAGATGATTCCAGGTGAGTTTGCTTGATCTATGCATGCTATGTAATGTACCTTACAGACATTATCTACTATCTGAATAGTTCTTCTGATCATTAATTTGAGCTTGGGTGGGTATACTCATCTGAGCAGTTTCTGTGTAAAAAAAAGTACACTGGAAAATTGGTTTTTGTTTGGCACCACAATATTGGCTGCTTTAGCTGTTAGTACGACAATACTTGCATTTTTTTTGTCAAAACCAATATCAATTTCATGACAAAGAGCATTTCCATTAGTGCTGGTATTTGGTGGTCAGAGTGGTGTAGGTAATAGAGCAATCAGTGTTAAGAATAACTTTTAACGGTAGCCCTTTCATGTTTCATAGTCCTGTATAGTGATGTGCGCATATCTCTGACCAATGATTTTATATGTACAGTAATGCTGATGGAACTATATTGTATGGTGTCAAGTACACATTTCCGGAGTACATTTGCACCTTTCTTGTTGCTGGGGGTGTGTATCATCCTTTGCGTTGTTGAAGGTAAAGAGTTAATCTATTTCAATTATTCACCAATATCCCACGAGCCTAAAGCAAAAGCAGAAACCTTTTGGCAGACTGTTTCACACTCCGGTAGTAATAAAAGTACAAAAAATATGTTTTTTTCCTTACAGTCATTTGTATTATGATGAATACAAATTAGAGAGAAAACAGCCACATCAAAGTCACTATAACTAGGAATCTGCACCTCTAGTCTTATTAGAAGCTGTAGAAGGCCTAATAAAATTTTTATGTGTGATGTGCTATGTTAACTGTGTTTTCATTTCTGAGTATTTTGTTTGTTTCTATGTATCAGACAAGCTCCAAGACTATCAAGAAGCTTGCTAACCCTAATGCGCCTCTGGGCTCACATTGTGCTTCCTAAACTTAGCTTTTGATGGTTACACCAATTCGACCCAAGATTTAATAAAGTCTAGGTAACTATACCATGTCCATTCCATATTAAAGCATTCTGGAAATTTTATCATCTTCTTATCTACATGGAAAGTAATGTCGTGTTATTGCAGGTACCCAAAAACTAATCCATGGGATATAATGCTTGGCATGAATCTCTGGGGAACCATATACAATGCTGTGATTATGTTTGTTGCTCCTTACTATTCAGTAATTGGCCTTACGCCAACGGTTTTGAGGCAGTGAGATTTTGCCAGGAGAACCCAGAGGTGGCATGGGACATTCTCCTGTTCTGCCTATGTGGTGCCGTGGGTCAGAATTTCATCTTCCTAACCATCAGCCGATTTGGCTCTCTACTAACACTACCATCACCACCACCCGCAAGTTCATGAGCATTGTCATCTCATCCGTCATCAGTGGCAACCCTCTCTCCTTGAAGCAATGGGGAAGTTGTTGTGATGGTCTTTTCTGGTCTCTCTTTACAAATCTTTCTCAAATGGAAGAGAAAGAAGGTCAGAGACCACAAGGAATGAGTTCAATATTTTAGCTTATTCCAATTTGTAGCTTCGATTGGACATGTTTGTTGTTGGTTATATGGGAGATAATTATTGCAGCCCATTACAGATTCAGGAGAAGTTTTACATCGATAAAAAAAACTGAGATGTATGGTAATAGCTAAAAAAATGCTGGTAGTTTCTGTTCTACAGAGGAAGAAGATGCAATGAATTGTATTGCATTTAGTAGAGTTTGTATGGCGCCCTGTATTTTTGTTCTCTTCCTAAAGGAATCGCTAATTATCAAACGATACTTATGTTTCTGCCCACTGATTGGAGTGTACTAGGTGGGCACGAGAAATCCAACTCGTCCCAAGCTTGACTCCTCGTCTTCTTCTCACAGCGTCCCCTCGTCTCCTCGCCTTGCCGCTGCCCGATGCAGGGCCGCCGGCGTGCGAGCGGCAGCGAGGAAAGGTGGCGGCGGGGCCTTCTGGCGGAGACCACGACGTGGCTGGAGGGTGGTACTGGGTCTGGGGTTTCCGCCCCCAAATCTGGCGCGTGGGAGGTGGGGGGCCGTGGGCGGCGGTGGTCAGCCGGGCCGCGGCGGCTGCTGAGGTGGTCCGGAGGGACGGAGGCGCGGGAGTTGGCGAGCAGCCATGGCCGAACTGCACCTAGCGCGCAGCAGCGGAGGGATCGGGAGAGCAGTGCGGCGGCGGGTCGACGAGACGTCGGCGGCACGATTCTTCGGGCGACGGTGGATGCTTGGAGAAGCGGCGACGGCCTAAGCGTTGATGCCCGGTCCTCGGCAAGGAGAAGGCGGTTCCGACGAAGGTGGTTCCGTAGCCAGCGGGCGACCCTGGGCGGCGGTGGCGTGCGAGTCCGAGCAGTGACCTCCTCGGTTGCGGCGGCTAGCCCTAGGGGTAGTGGCGGCGTAAGCACCGGTGCAGATGGTTCAGGTGAGTTGATCCAGTCGGCGAGCACCCTGGGGCGGCGGAGGCCTGGGAGTTCGGGGTGAAAGATGATATCCTCTCTGACCAGGCAAGGGCGCCGGAGGGGGTGACGGCTGGGAGTCGAGAGGCAGAGGAGGATTCCGACGTTGGCAGCGCCCTATGGGCGGCAAGGCTTAGGAATCTGGTGAAGCAAATCCTTTCAGCTCGCATCTGGTCGGCAGTTCTGACTAGGCGACGATGGATGAAGGTGGACACCGCGCGTTGCGTGGCATCGGTTCACTTGAACAGAGTGAAAGATGACACAGTGGAGATTCCACGACAACGCATTAGGGCAGTTTGTGACTGAGAGTCCACTTCCACTCGTCGATTTCGACTGTCAGGAGAGAATGTCGGAATGCAGGATGTGTCGAGGTTGTAGGTTTTTTCGTTTTTTGGGGTGTGTGTTCTCCTCTTTATTGAGGTTTTGAGTCTCAGTGTCTTGTATTCTTTTGGCTTGTATACCCTCGTGGGATATGAGAGCCGAATTAATGAAAATCCATTATGTAAAAAAAAAAAGTTTCTGACACTGATAGTCCGATACTTCATACAACCACACTACGATAACTTGTGGAGAAAATTATTTAGGATTTGGCTGTTTAAGCAGAAGTATCAGATTTTGCTCGTGGAGGATAGCTGCCTGCCTAGCAGGTCTTGTGGCATTCATGCGTATTATGTTTGTCTGCTTTCTTTTGTATTATCTATTAAATTATTAAGATAGTTAAAAATGTGCCACCTTGCCCGTTCTAAAAGCTTAGGAATTACTGCATTAATAATAGAAGAAAAAGGAAAATTTTTATATTAGATCGTGGTAGGTTCCTAGTTTATACTAATGTTGTAAAAACAAATCCAATTTTGTTTTTAAAATCTATTGTATATTAACAACTCAATCTGTTTTCGCGAACGCACAACTCTATCTGTTGAGATAGGGATGACGGATGTTACTATCGGAATCCAATTTGAATTTTAAAAATCTATTGCAAACAAAAGCTAACAGTGATAATATCAAATCCAATTTTTCCATCAAGCTCCACGTAAAATTACGTAGGAAAATCCACTAGATATACAACAATAATCCTTAAGTTACAGGATGTTTACAATGTGAGTTCAACTTAGAGAGGACTACAATTTTGATGGGGAAACAAATGTACACTACATTGTGATTGCCGATTGCTCTGTATTAGTAACTATTAAGAGTATGACCTCCACTTCTTAATAGCTAGCCGGCCAAAACTGCTCCATTTCTTATTAGCTAGCCGGCCAAAAAAATATCTGTATCTCTAAGATTTTAGTTTTGTAGTTGCTGTCGACTAGTAATCCAAAGAGGATTCAGTTCGAAGTTCAAATACGCTACATGATTACATGAAGCTCCACTAGTCCACATGGTTGCTTTCTTCATAGCCAGGTACTCCATCCGTCCCATAAAAAATCAATACTAGATGTGATACTCTCTCCTGGCTGATAATATTAGTCGTTTTGAACAAGGGTAAAGTCAAACTTTAAAATCTTTGACTACGAATAATTTCTAAAATATTTATCTTAAAAATATGAAAACCACATGTGTAGATTAGTCTTAAAAAGCACTTTAATAAAATCATACATTTGTTGAGATTTCTATATATTTTATAATAGAAAATAGTTGTCAAAGTTACTTTTTGAAGACCGTGCCCTTGTCCAAAACGACAAGTATTATCAACCCGGAGGAAGTACATACTTAGTACTATGAATCTAAACACATATCTGTCCAGATTCATTGTACTATAATATATCACATCTAGTTTTAGATCGAGGAAGTTCTCCATAAGGAGTACGACATTGTGCTTACTGAGCAGTGGATGTCGGCCATCATGGTAGGAGAACTGATGATGGACGAATTGGCCCAAAAATCTGACAGCCCAGCAGTGCTTAACGGCGACTTGGCAACGGAAAAAGAAAACCCTCAAAAGCATATTGTGACTGATCAAAACTCAAAAGAACTGAATTAAAAAAACACACCAGGAATGAGGATCTTTTTTTAAACTCAATTTCACCTTACCTAGGTATTATGGTCTAAATTACAGTAAAATCGCAGGGGTTTCGATACATAACATATAACCTTAGATATTATTACTATAAAATTTCACAAAACCACACTAGTGGTCATTTTAAATTTGATCTATCAAACTCTTAAGTTCTACAATCACGTCTCAAAATTGTAAGTTATTTATCGATAAAATAAATGTTATATCAATGTAAGTAAAACTTTTTATTTTTTTTAAGAGTGTGCCAATTTGGTTAATCACATGGTTTCCTGAAACTTTATGAACATAAAACTTAGGGTTATATGTCACGTGCCAAAATAACTTTATTTCGTGAAATTTTTTTAGAAGTACACAGTACAAAGAACGCACACTAACCCCATGAACGCACGCACGCAAACCCTACCTCTATGAGCATATTCGAAGAAGTCACCATAGACGTGTTGTCGATGGGTACGTCGCCTACCACTAAAAGCACAATACCGTTAAATCCTGAAAAATTTGCTCCCATGTCAAGTCGAACCTATAGACCTAGGCTCCATTCGTTGCCTCCCTTTCCCAACCTCCCTCCCTCGTTTTCCGCGTACACACTTTTCAAACTGCTAAGTAATGTGTTTTTTGAAAAAAAAAATTCTATACGAAAGTTGCTTAAAAAATCATATTAATCCTTTTTTTTAAAAAAAATAGCAAATACTTAATTAATCATACAATAATAGGTGCTTTGTTTTGCGTGTCAGGGCCCTCCTCCCAAACATAGCCCTAAAATGCTACTGAAGCTCTTGCAACCAGTAGGCTACAGCCCCTAATAGTTGGAGTTTTATGAAATTTCCTCTTTGTTTTCAAACTGGAATGAGAAATCTTGTTAGAATATTCCTACTCCCATGTCCTCGTTGACATCAGATTTATCATCAGCGAGAACAATTAAAATCCAGCCACTTCCATTGCCAAACCATATAAAATTGAGGTAGCCCTTGCTAGTATCAGTTGCTTGCAAAGCTGCTCTGATCAGGAATCCCAATGGCAATGGAGAAGAGCCCTCCTCCTCCTCCGCCGGCGCCGCCGCACTTGATTGCCGATTGCTCTGTATTAGTAACTATTAAGAGTATGACCTCCACTTCTTAATAGCTAGCCGGCCAAAACTGCTCCATTTCTTATTAGCTAGCCGGCCAAAAAAATATCTGTATCTCTAAGATTTTAGTTTTGTAGTTGCTGTCGACTAGTAATCCAAAGAGGATTCAGTTCGAAGTTCAAATACGCTACATGATTACATGAAGCTCCACTAGTCCACATGGTTGCTTTCTTCATAGTGAGGTACTCTCTCCGTCCCATAAAATAACAATATTGGATGTGATACATTTTATGACTATAAATCTGAATACACCTCTGTCCAGATTCATTGTACTACAATATATCACATCCAGTTTTAGATTCGGGGAAATACTTCATAAGGAGTACGACATTGTGCTTACTGAGCAGTGGATGTCGGCCATCATGGTAGGAGAACTGATGATGGACGAATTGGCCCAAAAATCTGACAGCCCAGCAGTGCTTAACGGCGACTTGGCAACGGAAAAAGAAAACCCTCAAAAGCATATTGTGACTGATCAAAACTCAAAAGAACTGAATTAACAAAACACACCAGGAATGAGGATTTTTTTTAAACTCAATTTCACCTTACCTAGGTATTATGGTCTAAATTGCAGTAAAATCGCAGGGGTTTCGATACATAACATATAACCTTAGATATTATTACTATAAAATTTCACAAAACCACACTAGTGGTCATTTTGAATTTGATCTATCAAACTCTTAAGTTCTACAATCACGTCTCAAAATTGTAAGTTATTTATCCATAAAATAAATGTTATATCAATGTAAGTAAAACTTTTTATTATTTTTAAGAGTGTGCCAATTTGGTTAATCACATGGTTTCCTGAAACTTTATGAACATAAAACTTAGGTTATATGTTACGTGCCAAAATAACTTTATTTCGTGAATTTTTTTTAGAATTACACAGTACAACGCATGCACACTCACCCCATGAACGCACGCACGCAAACCCTACCTCTACGAGCATCTTCGAAGAAGTCACCATAGGCGTGTTGTCGACGGGTACGTCGCCTACCAGTAAAAGCACAGTACCGTTAAATCCTGAAAAATTTGCTCCCATGTGAAGTCGAACCTATAGACCTAGGCTCCATTTGTTACCTCCCTTTCCCAACCTTCCCCTCGTTTTCCGCGTGCACGCTTTTCAAACTGCTAAACGGTGAGTTTTTTTAAAAAAATTCTATACGAAAATTGCTTAAAAAATCATATTAATCAATTTTTGAAAAAAATAGCAAATACTTAATTAATCATACAATAATAGGTGCTTTGTTTTGCGTGTTGGGGAGGAGGGCCAACCCCTCCTCCCGAACACAGCCCTAAAGTGCTACCGAAGCTCTTGCAACCAGTAGGCTACAACCCCTAATAGTTGGAGTTTTGGCCCCTTTGAATCTTAGGGTAGAAAAAACGGAGGAATAGGAAAAACACAAGATTCTGATAGGAATTGAAGTGTAAAACTGAGGATTGCAAAACACAGGAAAAATACAAGAATGGTAGTTTAATTGAAGCGCAGGAAAAACACAGGAATCGGATGAGAGAGATAGACTCAAAGGAAATTTTCCAAGAGGTTGGAGGTCTTGCTAAATTTCCTCTAAAATCCACATGCAATGTGCCATTCCATAGGATTTGGAAAGCTTCAATCCTTTAAATCAAAGGGCCAAATAGGAAAATTTTCTATAGGATTTGAATCCTATGAAATTCCTACATAAATCCTTTAATTCAAAGGGCCTTATAAAATTTACTCTTTGTTTTTAAACTGGAATGAGAAATCTTGTAAGAATATTCCTACTCCCATGTTCTCGTTGACATCAGATTTATCATCAGCGAGTGCAATTAAAATACAGCCACTTCCATTGCCAAACCATATAAAAATTGAGGTAGCCTAGCCCTTGCTAGTATCAGTTGCTTGCAAAGCTGCTCTGATCAGGAATCCCAATGGCAATGGAGAAGAGCCCTCCTCCTCCTCCTCCGACGCCGGCGCCGCACTTCCTCTTCGTGGTGAGCGGGATACAGGGCCACATCAACCCGGCGCGCCGCCTCGCCGCGCGCCTGATGGCGTCGGCGCCGGCCGCGCGCGTCACCTTCTCCACCGCCGTCTCCGCGCACCGCCTCATGTTCCCGTCCCGCCGTCCCCGGCCGGCGACGAGGCCGCGACGACGCCGGCGTCGCGTACGTCCCGCACTCCGACGGCTACGACACGGGTACAAGCCGGGGTGCACGCGAGGGACGACTAGCGGCGCGCACCCGCGCCGCGGGACCGAGTCGCTCTCCGCCATCGTCCGCGGCCTCGCGGCGCGGGGCGGCCGGTGACGTGCATCGTGTACACGTTCCTCGTGGTTTGGGCCCGCCGTGGCGCGCGCGCTGGGATTCCCTCGGCGATCTACTGGATCCAGCCGGCGGCGGCGTTCGCCGTGTACTACCACTACTTCCATGCCATGGCGAGGCCCTCGCTCCTGCGCGAACGACCCTGCCCGCGGCGCCGTCGTGCGCCTCCCCGGGGATGCCGTTGCTCAGGTCCGACGAGCTCCCCTCCGCCGTGTCCATCGTCTCGCCGGAGCACAAGCACTACCTGCTGCTCGCCATGCTGCGCGACCTGTTCAAGGATCTCGACGAGCTCAAGCCCAGGGTGCTCGTCAACACGTTCGACCGCGTGGAGCCCGACGCGCTCCGCGCCGTGCCCGATCTGGAGGTCTTCGCCGTCGGGCCGGTGGTGCCCGACGGCGAACGTCTCTGTCGAGCTCGAGCACGGACATGTTCCGGCGAGACGACGCGAGCGCGTGCGTGGATTGGCTGGACACGAAGCCGGCGCGCTCCGTGGTGTACGTCTCGTTCGGGACCCTCCTGTCGATGAGCAAGCGGCAGGAGGAGAGATGAGGCGCGGCCTTGAGGCCATCGGCCGGCCGTACCTGTGGGTGGCGCGCCAGGGCGCCGTCGATGGCAGCGCGACGTGGACAGCGCACCACCCCCGCCGCCGATGCCGGCGGCGGCGGCGCAAGGGGCCGCGCAAGGGATGGTGGTGGAGTGGTGCGACCAGATGAAGGTGCTCTCGCACCCGGCGGTGGCTGCTTCGTGACGCCACTGCGGGTGGAACTCGGCGCTGGAGAGCATCACCCGCGCGTGCCGATGGTGGCCGTGCCGCAGTGGACGGACCAGCCGACGGTGCGTGGCTGGTCGAGGCGCGCATGGGCGCCGGCGTGCGCGCGCGGCTGGACGGCGAGGGCGTGGTCGAGCGCGGCGAGCTGCGGCGGTGCGTGGAGCTCGCCATGGCGGGCGGCGGAGGAGGCGGCGTCCGGGCACGGGCGGAGCGATGGAGGGAGCGCGCCGCGGAGGCGGTCGCGGCCGGCGGGTCGTCGGAGAGGAATCTCCGGGCGTTCGTGTCGGCGGCCGTGACGCAGGCGGTGTGCTCGAGCAGGTGATTCCGCCGGCGGCCGCCGGCGATGGCGAACTCAACGGCAGGATTATTGTTGTTTTTTTATATTCCCAGATAATAGCTTTGTCCTTTGGTGTGGCGTTGACGCCATCACTATATTGTTTAGTTGACGTAACAGCAAATTTAATTGGAGATCTCATTAAATTTTAGATGTTGCCATATCATCTACACACAATTCAATAAAGGGAGCAAAATTTTCCTCCTCGATCTATCCATGTGGCCATGGCCCATGTGCAACCTCGAGATTATTTAGCCGCTGATTTTACTACTCCTTTCATCGCTTGTCTCCTATAATAGAAATTTAATATTACCAGGAAAAACCCCACGCGTTGCTATAGAGGTTCAGTATGATGATAATAAGTAAAAATAATGTGTAATATAGCTAGACAACATAAGATTACGTAAATTAACTTGGTTTATGTTAATTTAAATTTAAATAGTATATAAAATGATGATTCAAATGTAAAAGTAAGGTTATATGACTTTATGAGAGAAGAAAAGTGGATAGATAGTTTGGACCATAGATTAATCATTTAAGGGCTAAAATACAATTAAGGTGATATGGATTAATAAGAAAGAAAATAAGAGAGATAATTTAGAACATAGATTAATCATTTTAACACTAAAAAAGATGTGTTATGGTTTAATGGGAGAAGAAAGAGATGTGCTATATAGGTACATAGGATATTATAAAAAATAATAAATATATATATTGAAATATTATGTGAATTATGTGGGATGATGATTTAACATGCTTGCATTTTAAAAGTACTAAAATTTAATAAATTATAAATAATCTAACATGTTTGTATGATGTTTAAATATAACGATTGTTAGTGGATGATGATGTGACATATTGTTAGTAGATGATGATGTGGCATCTTTGTATGTTAAGCTTTAAAATTTAGTGAGTTGTAACTTCATAGTAAGAGAGGACACCATTGTCACAAGTGAGTATCGTCCGAATACCACATAGCGGATGGATTTCGATAAAATGTTACTCTCAACCTGTGACCACACACTGTGATACTATTTAGGACTAAATTAGCCCCACTCATCTTCTTCCTCCTCTTAGGGTGTGTTTGAGGAGAAGGGGATTGAGGAGATTGGGAAGATACGTAAAACGAGGTAAGCTATTAGCTCATGATTAATTGAGTATTAACTATTTTAAATTTCAAAAATGGATTAATATGATTTTTTAAAGCAACTTTCCTATAGAAAATTTTTGCAAAAAACCACACCGTTTAGTAGTTTGGGAAACGTACGCGCGGAAAACGAAACAAACAAACTCACTCTCTCACCCTCTTGAACGCTGCCTTAGTAACTGTCCGGTGACAGTGAACTCATTCTCGTGGCCTGCCATGGTGACGGCTACGGGCCTTTCGTCTCCTCATCCCACGTATGCCCGTCATGAGCGCCAACACAGTCGCTACCCGTCCCCAAGCCGGTCATACCGCTCGTCGTGGCGCGACACGGCTCCCACCTCCTCATCAGGTGTGGCGTTTCGTGTGGCGAGCGAGAGGAGTGCACAAGAGGTCGAGATGGCAGTGTCGCATCCACGAACTCAACCAGCGTTGTGTTTAGTTACATTTAAACTTCCAGAAATTCCACCACATCAAATGTTTAGACATATATATATGGAGCATTAAATATAGACGAAAAAAACCAATTACACAGTTTGCATGTAAATTGCGAGACGAATCTTTTGAGCCTAATTGCGTCATGATTTGATAATGTGGTGCTACAGTAAACATTTGCTAATGACGAATTAATTAGGCTTAATAGATTCGTCTCGCAGTTTACCGTCGGAATATGTAATTTGTTTTATTATTAGTCTATGTTTTATACTTTAAATGTGTGCCCGTGTACTTTAAAATTTTTACACAAAACAACTAAACACGGTCCAGATTAGTTGGCGTCATCACTGAGCTTAAGTTGGATTAGAAAAAAGACGAGTAAGACTGTTCTTCCTGACCTTACCCAGTGTCGATCAGATTCGGTCGAGATCTTGTTGTCTGTTTGCCAGTTCCGTCGTGGAGTTTGAGTCCAGCGACATATGTCCCCCCGCTTGGTCATTGTCTAGACTGAAAATTTTGTAGTTAGTCTCGTACTCCCTCCATAAAAAAAAAAACAGTCTAATAGGGTTCTCTTTTAGCACAACGAATCTAGACAAATCTCTTTTAGGTTGGGCTTTTTTTGGAAGCCAACCTTAAAGGGTCCCTTCTAGTACAACGAATCAGAACAAACCTCTTCTAGGTTGGTTTTTTTTTGGGACGGAGGGAGTATGCTCCAATGGCTTGCTCTCGGGCTAATGTACTATTATTTGGTGTTTGGACACGCATATGCATCTCTTCCATAGTTGGAAAGGAAAATTTCTATCTATTGAAGGAGGGCTCACACTAATTAACTTAGTGTTTATTCACGTCTTAAAACAAGACCCAATCTAATTGGGGGATGTGACACGACCAACTTGGTATAATGGATTTAGATATAAAGGTATCCAGATTTGTTGTACTATATTACTTCTTTCGTTTCACAATGTAAGTCATTCTAGTATTTTTCACATTTGTATTAATGTATATGAATCTAGATTGATATATATATGTCTATATTCATTAACATCAATATGAATGTGGAAAATACTAGAATGACTTACATTGTGAAATGGAGGGAGCATGTCACATCCCATTTAGATTGAGTTTTTTTTTTCATGAATGAAGTACTTCACAGTAGCGAGAGGAATTTTTTTTTAAAAAAAATCTACTATTTTTGCTCTGGTTTTTGTTGTTAGAGTGATGGTAAAAAAAAAAGCCCAAGTGAGACATACTATGCCGCCTTAAAGATAAGGTGGTTTAGAAATTCAGTATTACTCAGTAAGTGGTTATTTCAGTTGCTTACTGTAGATGATGTTTGGAAACAGCTAATACAAAATAAGTATTTGAGTTCACAGCCGCTCACGCAAGTTCAGTAGAAGGCCGGAGACAGCCTAATGAAGATGAAATGAGATCTCTTTTGTCTTGGATCCTACATAATTAAGAATGGTTACTAAATTAGATTATGGAAAGACAAATGATTGGGAGATGTAACCCTATGAGAACAGTACACTTGCCTCTACAGTGCTGTTAGGTCACTGGTGGAGAAGTGCTTTTTACTCCCGGTTCATAACCCCCGACTACGAATCCGGGACTAAAGATCGTTATCTTTAGTCCCGGTTCAAATAACCGGGATTAAAGATGGATCTGAGTCCAAGCCTGAGCAAATATGCCTGACCTGAGTCCAAGCCTGTGACTTGCCTGAGTTGTGTTTGGTTGGTGCCCTGAAGATATTGGTCTGATAAAACTTGCCTGAGTGCGCACGCCTGAGTCAGGCCTAGGAAATTGGTCGCCTGAGCCAACCTCTCCAGTTGCCTGAGTATTAATCACCCCATGTACTGACCAAGTATAATCTCAGGCACAAATTGAACCAAACAGCACCTGACCATTGTATCCCCTCAGGCTTGTTTTCAGGGCATCAACCAAACACACTACTCTCAGGGAGACATGGCTGACCAGGTAACTTTGCTATCTAAGCTCAGGCTACTCTCAGGGATGTAAAATGCTCAGGCAGGTTGCTCAGGATAGCAACCAAACAAGTACTAAAGATCCCTCTTTTTAGTCCCGGTTGGTAACACTAACCGGGAGTAAAGAGATAATAGCGGCAGTTCCAGACGGTCCATTTTTCTTTTTTTTTTTAATTTTCTCCCAAATCAAGTGGGAAGCATATCCCCAAATCAAAGTAACATCACAAATCCACATCACAAATAAAGTAAAATCACAAATCTTAAAATTACATATACACACAAATCAAATACATCACAAATCCTAAAAAATTATACACAAATCAAATACATCACATGTCAAATACATTACAAATCCTAAAAAATTACACACAAATCAAATACATCACAGGTCATCTCAGATCCATCCAATAAATCACAAAATTATACATGTGAATCACAAATTAAAAAAAAAGAGAAAATAACGCCGTTGCCGCCGCTGGCCCGGGCCCGCTGCCCCGGCCCACCGCC
>CM020183.1:27646223-27676042 GCA_009805545.1 Oryza longistaminata
GCCGCCGGCTGCCGGATGGGAAGGGGAGGTGGATGGGCAGGAAAGGGGAGAGGAGGAGGTAGAGGAGAGGGGAGGGGATGAGGAAGGGGAGGAGGTGGAGGGGAAGAGGAGGATGGGCAGGAAGGGGAGAGGAGGAGGTGGAGGAGAGGGGAGGGGATCGGATGAGGAAGGGGAGGCGGTGGAGGGGATGGATCGGGATGAGGATGGACCGATGGAGGAAGCGGAGAGGAAGGGAGAGATTCGATCTGTGGAGGAGAGGATAAGGGATAGGGATTATATACTACGCTTTGAATTTTAATTCCGGTTGGTGTTCCCAACCGGAACTTTACCAACCGGGACTAAAGATCCTCGACCTCCTGACATCAATCTGACAGAGGATGAACCGGGACTAAAGATGATTTTTAGTTCCGGTTGGTGTTGATCATAGAATGTCTCTGGGGTTTTCAACCGGGACTAAAGATAATTTTTAGTCCCGGTTCTTTTTGGAACCGGGATTATTGTGGTTTTGGGTCGACCCAGCAAAGATCATTTCTCCACCAGTGGGTATAAACAGGTAACTATTGCAGATGTTTTAGAGAACAGATCTAACTAGATCAAAATTACTGGCATGGAATAATTTATTATCACACATCACTAATATTGATTTAATTCAGGAGCAATATGAGTTTCTATGGAACTTAACCCTTAATGGACGGTTGAATGTGAAGTCCATAGTGACATCCCAAATCTCTGAAAACTAAAAGTGCCTTTGAAGGTTAAAATTTTCCATTGATACATTCGTCGCGGAGTTGTGTTAACCAAAGATAATTTATGTAAACATAATTGACAAGGCAATTAAAATTATTGTTATTCACAAGAAGAAGAAGACAATTAAACCCTTTTTCTTTGAATGCCACTTAGCCCATTTAGTGTGGAGTAAGGAATTATTCCATCTGGTAGTATTTCACGCAAATTCACTAGTTGGATTTGGGGTGTCCAAGAAGATCTGCAACCATATATATCTTGTTAGGGGCGACTGCTATATGCTGGTTGCTTAAGTTATATGCTGGTTGCTTAAGTTATGTAGGAGTGATATGTTTTTTTGATAGAAAATTTTTTTTCTCCCATGCAGGCTATCTATTTAACTATCCATTGGCTACGCACTTGGGTTATACTATAGAAACCCAGCTTGCACCTTGCAGGATTTGATTATTGCCGGCATATCTATGTTTGGAGCATGTGGTCAAGAGTGTTTTAACAGGGACATGTGTGGTGATCTAATATTACGATTGATAGTTGTTAGGGAAATTTTGCTACAGGACATCGTGACTTCGCGGTTTTAGCTGTAGGACACCGCGCGAAGTGACTTTTGGGGAAGACACTCTCAAAAGTTAAATATTTACTGGTGGACATCCTACTCATTAAAATAATAATTTCCGGTCGAAGATGAAAGATAAATCGCGTGAAATATCAAAAATGCCCTTCAGCCCACGTATCAGCTCTCCTATCTCTCTTCTCTCTCTATCCCCTCCTCCATGCCGCTCGGCGAAGAGCACGAGCTGGCCGCGGCCAAGAACCGCCGTTCAAGTGTGCTGTCGAGTAGACGAAAGACACCATCATCGCGAGAAACGATGCGGGGAAGAAGCGGGCGGCGGTGGAGGAGCTCCACCGGTGCGACGAGCTATGACGGTTGCGGTCAGAGGTCGTTGCGTTGAGGAAGGAGAAGCACACACTGGAGCAGCGGGTGCTCGTCCGGCACTAGGCCACCCGCACGCTGCAGCTGGCGTGGTCCACGGCCACTGCCGGCCGCCGCTACTGAGTAGGCCGCGCTCTTGGCACCGCCGCGTGCGCCGCCGCTGCTGAGTAGGCTGCATGTGCTCCGGGCTTTGCCACCACCGTCGAGCAGGCCGCCGCAGCCGCCGCCGAGTAGGCCACACACGCTGCCGCTGCTAAGTGGGCATCCGCTGTCGTGTAGAAGAGAGAATGAAAGAGAGATGGGAATAGATAAGGAAGAAGAGAGGATCAGAATGAGATAAGAGGGGTAATTTGGTCAAGCTGTGTAAAAAAGTGGGCCCCCTCTCGCCTAGTCAGCACGAAAACATTAATTTAATGGATGTAGTGTCCCTTGGCAAATTACCACATTTACATAGTGCGCTCCCCCAAAAGTGACTTCGTGCGGTGTCTTACAGCTAAAACCACGAAGTCGCGGTGTTCTGTAGCAAACTTTGCCTAGTCGTTAATGCTGCTTGTACTTTCTTTCTTTTAAACTTGTTGGTTTCTGTTATAGCTACATACATCCTAGTTAGGCAGAGGCCGAGAGCATTCTCAGAGTAATTATTAGTTATTACTACTAGAGAATTAATCTTTTATTGTGGTACCCAAAATCACAAATATCTTGATTAGATTAGGAACCGGTACTAAATATGCTTTAGTATCGGTTCTAAAAATTTAACTTCATGGAAACATTTTTAGTCCTGGTTGGTGTCACTAACCAAAACTAAAGAGCTCCCTAGCTCTTTAGTCTCGGTTGGTAGCTCTTTAGTCTCGGTTGGTGTACTAAAGATATTTTTAATACCGGTTGGATGTCTACAGGGTTAGTTAAAAAAAATATCTATCCAAGTTAGATGTGTGTAGTAGGAGGGACGGTAACGTAGGATGAGGTGAGAGATCTTGAGTTCGAATCTCTCACATCCCACATATTTTTTTTAACTTGATATGCAAATTTAGTACCGGTTATTTCAGTCGATACTTGAAGATCGAGATCTTTAGTTGTTGGTCACGGTGTTATAACCGGAACTAGTGGGGGTTTTTAACCGGGAATAAAAATGAGTTCTCCACCGGTCTATATTACCTTGGTGTAATCATCCAAGTTCAATAAAAAAAATTACATTATCTTGTATCTATTACTACTTAAAAATTGTAAAAAATTGTAAGAGATGTTTCCTTCGTCCGTCTAAATAAAAAAATAGAAAAAAAACCTAAAATAAAAAAGTCCGATTCCCCATAAGAAAGTGGCGAAAATAAAAAAAAAACTACCGTATCCAATTCCCATCTAATTTTATTCGTTTTCTTTTTTTTTCATGTTTTTTTCCTTTTATTTTCTTTTCCCGTTTCTTTTTTTCTTTCACCTTTTTTCCGGTTTTCTTTGTCCGTTTTCTTTTTCCCCTCTTTGTGTATTTTCTTTCACCAATTTTTCTGTTTATTTCTTTTATCGCTATATTTTTTTTGCGGTTTTTTTATCGGGCCAAACCCAGCGCCGCCGCCACGTTGATTTTACTCTCTATATGCTTTCTCCTCCTATTCGTTGCAATAACTGATTTCCCACTACTCTCTCATTATTTTCCCCATGAATTCCCCTTTTGATTCAGCTTTAATTCATCATATTGAATCTCCATTTAATCATCGTTATTTTTTTATCCCAAGTTTTGCAGATTGCTTCGATTTTGATGAACCATTTAATCGTCGTCATTTTTTATCCCAAGTTTTGCTGATTGCTTTAATTTTGGTAAAAAAAAAGGGAAAAGGAAGATCAAGTGGATAAAAATCCCTCAATAATTTTGGATATGGAGAAAGATTCGACCGGATTTGATGGAGAGGATCGGCTTCGTTAGTCATCGTACGGGTACGGAACTATGCGAGCTCGAGCGGATTACCGTATTTGATGGGAGGATCGGCTCCGTCATGGTATAAGACTATGGGAGCTCGAGCGGATTACCGGATTTGATGGGAGGATCGGCTTTATAATGGTACGGACACAATACTGTTTGACTTGGGCCTACAACTCCATTTGTGGACTGAGCTAAAGAGAGGTAGACCGAGCAGAGGGAGATAGCGGACTGTACTAGGACTAGAGCTGAAAAGGACAGAAGGAATATGCGTTCGTTTGGTCTAAAACGCACGGGCATTAAAGGGAGCATAGTGCGTAGGATAAAAAATATTTTTACCCGTTGCAACGTACAGGCATTTTTTCTAGTAAGGAAAACATGTATCTCTTTTTGACCAAACGAACGTACGGGGGGGGGGCTTGATTGGCACATGAAGCTATCAGGTTCCAACTACCGTTTTCCAAAAGTGAGATTGGATGCAATGGAGCTATCAAGTCTCGTCTAATGATTGGTTTTGGCTATAAGATCAATGAACACCATAAATGGATATGCGGTAGTTAGGCGGGAATACACTCGTGAAGTTAGTGACAAAATTAAAATAATCTTAAATTGTACATTAGTAACATAATTTTTAGCATTCAAAATTAATAAAAATAAGTTAATTAATTTCTACCCTCTTAACTACGTCAACAAAATCGAGAAGTCTTATACTTTCAATATCACTTACCTATCACGTGGTAATACTCTGATACTCCTACTACGTAATTTTCTATTCTTAACGAGAAGTACTTTAGTATTTTCCCCTCGCTACTAATTACTAAATTTACCTACGATGACTAAAATAAGTCTAGAGTATTATACATTGGACCGATCTTCTCTTCATACGTCTGCCTACTCGGCTATTAAGCTTCTTGCCTAGTTAAACAACTCAAGCACTAATGTAATGTGAGGAGAGACATGTGCTGAATGTTTGGACAAGTTGAGTATAGAACAACCATTAGGTTTTGGTGCCCTGGGATGGGATGAAAAAACACGGTCTTTAATTCAAACAAATCTTACCATTTAGTCAATTATAAAGGGTCGGTGTCCTTGTCTCTAGGCTTTTGACAGTCAACACTTATCATAGGCAACATGTAGCAGGCTTGTACTATTGGTAAGCAGCCAGGCAAGCAATAGGGGGCATGCGCTTGAATATAGCACGCTTGCACGTAGCACCCCATCTCTAGGTTATTGGCTCTCCCGTGCCCCTTCCCCCCTCCCCCGTCCCTCCATCCCCTTTGGGCTCCGACTGACACCTATCCTATTCCCTTTCCACCGCCATCGTTCTCCTCTCCCCTCCCCATGGTGCTTATCTCCTACCTAAAACCCAGCGACAATGGCAATGGCAGTTGAAGGCGATTGGTGGAGTTGCTGCTGGGTCTCGCCTAGTGCACCGCGCGGTCAATGAGAAGGTTGAACATAGGCGAGGGCCACCGTCTCCGACCTTCCACGCATCATTGTTGTTGGCGTTGCCTCATCCAATCGTTGAGCACCACTGTGTAGGTGTTGCATCAGTATCGCCACCGTTTAAATACTAGATATGCGTCGTATACTTCCAGATCCGCGTAAAAGGAACTAGACAGCTCCAACTAGCGAGCTCAACAACCGGTGACGGTGACGGTGGTAAGGTCATTTTGATAAGTTTAAAGTTTGTTCTAGACCTATCTCTGTCCTCTCCGGCCATTTTCTTTTCCCTTTTCGGCCGCAACTTCTCTCTCTAGCTATCTCGCGAAAGAAACGTGCACAATAGAGGAGGAGACCTGCACGGCTGTCAAGGCATCCGTGCCCCTGCAAGGCACGAGCGCTCTCGTGGGGCACGCAGTGTTGATCTGGATTAGAATCTCCGAGCTGGCAACATGAGACCACTAGATAAGGGTACTCACATTGTAGTCTACACCTAACTGGATACTCAACTTCCACATAATAAGAAAGTAAATAGAACCACACATCTCGACGGTGCACCGTGTTTCCATTGGGCCCATGCAATTTTGTCATTTAAGCCCATGAATATTTTGTTTCAACCCTTGTTATATATTAATTTTTTTTCTAGTTAGATCTTTACATAAAGGACCTTTTTCTAAACAAAAGTATATCAAAGATGTTCTCTGCTGCCCCACCTGTTGGTGATACAGAACAATGGAATCCCATCTCCTTCCACTATCCCTCCTGCCCGGCTGCCCGATGAAGCCGACAACCTCCTCACCTCCCTCTCCCAATAAGCTCCTAACAACTCACAGATTAGGACAGCGGTCTCTTGTCGATGCCCTTTCTACCACTCCTTGCCTCAACCATCCCCCTTCTTCCTAATGGAGCAGATGGAGCAATGAGTAGACGGGGCAGCGCAGGTCGACAATGTTAGCATTTGCGCTCGGCCCGGCAGAGCGAGGTGGATGGCCTTGTGGCGGTGCGGCTGACAAACTCATGACAGTTCGCACATCGGGGTAGCCAGTGCGGATCAAGGTGGTGCCTCCTCCTCTCCCCTCTCTCCACACCATGGTGGTAGCGAGGATGCCAAGGCGGCACCGTGTTGACGAGGTCCTCCCAATTTAGATCAAGGCAGCAACCTCTCAAAGGTGGATCGGGCGAGATCTAGTTATTGAGGGCACTCCCTGCTGGAGGCACCTTTGGCTAGGCAAGATCAACGGCAAACCGGCGAAGCAGGGTGGTAGAGATGGGAGCTCCGCGATGGCAACATCTCTCTCATGTTTTCTGCTTCGCTGGACGTCTTTCTACTTTTCTCTGACAAGGCCACCAAATCCTAACAGGAGGACGAGGGACTCACTATGAACAACATCTGCTTACGTGGAAGGGAATCTCGAAAGTGGCGTATTTAGACCAAACGCCACCTCACTGCAAGGATTGAGATCCTCTAACTTGTGTCACTGACATATGGACCCTCTACCAGCGGATCCACATATCAGTGACCTGTAAGTAGAGGATCTGTACTATGAATGGCCTAATTATCATTGCATTGTGGATGACGCTTAGGACCTGCTCCCTTTTAGCATTAGCGGTAAACCAGTATCCCTTCATTTCATATTATAAGTTTATAGAAAAATATAGCAGTATTTTCAACACAAAACAAACATATTATCAAAATATATTTAATGTTAGATTTAATGAAACCAATTTAATATTTAATGTTAGATTTATATATTTATATGTTGTTAAATTTTTCTACAAATTTAATCAAATTTAACAAAGTTTGACTTAAAAAAGTCAAATAATTTATAATATTAGTACTAACTTTTAGGGGCAATTGCGCATTTGACCCTCTTTTGAAAGCTAACTACTAATTTGATCCTCTTTTTTCAACTTTGCTTATTTGACCCTTCTTTTCAAAATTGAAGATACGGTATGACCCTATTCTGTTAAGGGCTTCTAACGGTGTTAACTGAAGCACAAAAGGTCCATTTTACCCTTAGTCATTTGACCCTATTACATGTGGGACCCACCCGTCAGTTCTCTCTTCTCTCTTCTTCTTCTGACGTCGCCTCCTTCATTCCTCCGCGTTCCCTCTGGCACCAGCTGCCGTCGCCGCCGCCCCTCCCTCCCTGCTTCGCGCGCCAACCTCCGCCTCCCTCCCTGCTTCGCGCGCCAACCTCCGCCTCCCTCCCTGCTGCGCCCGTCGGCCGCCGCGGAGGAGTTCGTGAAGGGCCGCGTCACCCCCAACGGCGTCGCCGTCATCACCCTCGACCGCCCCAAGGCCCTCAACGCCATGAACCTCGGTGAGGGCCGGTCGCTCCTCTCTCTCTCTCTCTCTCTCTCTCTCTCTCTCTCTCTCTCTCTCTCTCTCTCTCTCTCTCTCTCTCTCTCTCTCTCTCTCTCTCTCTCTCTCTCTCTCTCTCTCTCTCTCTCTCTCTCTCTCTCTCTCTCTCTCTCTCTCTCTCTCTCTCTCTCTCTCTCTCTCTCTCTCTCTCTCTCTCTCTCTCTCTCTCTCTCTCTCTCTCTCTCTCTCTCTCTCTCTCTCTCTCTCTCTCTCTCTCTCTCTCTCTCTCTCTCTCTCTCTCTCTCTCTCTCTCTCTCTCTCTCTCTCTCTCTCTCTCTCTCTCTCTCTCTCTCTCTCTCTCTCTCTCTCTCTCTCTCTCTCTCTCTCTCTCTCTCTCTCTCTCTCTCTCTCTCTCTCTCTCTCTCTCTCTCTCTCTCTCTCTCTCTCTCTCTCTCTCTCTCTCTCTCTCTCTCTCTCTCTCTCTCTCTCTTCCTCCTCCTATTTGGGTTACTGGGAGTAGGGCGACCGGGCCGGGCGGCGGAGGTCTCCACGATTTGTGGCGTTCCCACTAGTTTGGAGGGTTGCGAATAATGAATTAAAATCAGTGTTGCTCGTGCGGTGAACATGTCTGTACAGTGTTAGTGGTTAACTGGATGCTGTGCGGCTTTTTAGTCCGGTTTGTGAGCTCAAAGTGGTGATGGGAAAGCAATCAAAATGATTTGCTGCTCAATGGCATGCAGCTAAGTGAAGTTTGGTACAGTTGGCACTCTAGTCAAAATGCATGTTAAATATTTCATCCAGTTGATTGTTTTAGTTTGAGGTTTTGAAAATTGACACTCAGTTACAGATTTCATGCGTTCCGTTAGTAGCATAGAGCCCTAGACCCACATTTGGAGCTGGGAATTTGCAAAGCTTACTGCACTTACATGGGTTTCATGTACTCCGTACAATTCTAGCGCTGTCATGTAGACACTAATAGATACACCATAAATTTATGGTATTGATAGTTATGTCCTCTTCACTTGCAGAAAAGTAGATTACATATTTATTTATTTTTAACAAGCATCCCTTGTTTTTTACTCAACAATTCCCTTCTTGATTTTGTATATAAGTGACACTAACCTTCTGAAGAAATGATGCACACCAACTGTGTATTGAGTACATTGGTAGCTTTCTGAGGTTCACTCACATATTTAAGGTCTCATATGATTGCAGAAATGGACCTTCGATACAAGGCATTTCTTGATGAATGGGAAACAAATCCAAGTGTCAAGTGTGTTCTTGTGGAAAGCAGTTCATCCCGTGCCTTCTCAGCTGGTGATTACCTCTCTGTTTTTATTCGCTGAAAAAGCTGGGCCTTGTACATTGAACATGCTGTTTTGCGCCTTTTTATTTCCGGAGCATTGGAGATGTTTGCAAATATGATTCATGACCAATGCAGGGATGGATATTAAGGGTGTTGCAGCAGAAATTCAAAAGGACAAGAGCACACCACTTGTGCAAAAGGTTTTTGCCTTTGTCATGTGTGTTTTTGATCTGATTTTACTTTTAAAGCTCATATTTCTTTTCTATTTGTTGTTCAACAGTTTATGTGAAAGTATAACGGTGTTGTTAACAATCGTTGCTTTGCTCAGGTAGTGATATTGTTTAGTGTAAACTGCAGGTGGGGATGTGAAGAGACTTGCTAATGATTGCACAATGCCAGAGATAATAGAGGTCTAGTAATAGCATGATTAATGCTTTCCTGGAGATAGTTTCCATCGCATGATGGAAAACCTTTTGTTGATTGCGGCTATTTTGCTCTGATTTTCTAAAAATTATAAGGCCCTCCTTGTATCTGAAAAAGTGTATATAAGATATTGGAATTGATATTGCAATCGCAATTTGAGAGGAGAGCTGAATAGGTTTTTTGTATATGAAGTTCATAACGAAGGTTTTTAGTATATGAAGTTCATAACGAACTGAAAGTCATGCAATATTGAAATAATTTTCTGAAATTTTTGATTTGCAGTTTAATATTGTAGTCGATACATCTAAACAACAATTGAGATTTAATACATAATTAAATTTAACTGATGATTCTGCAATATCCAAAAATACAAGTACATCCTCCTGCTCCTACTGAGACATGAGGATCTAAAAACCCTGGCATTGTTTTGACATATTATTGGTGGGTTTTGATTATGTTGTCAAAACATATTATTGGTGCTTTCATATTACACATAAAAATAAAAAGAAAGAAGGAACTGATCTATAGGTTTACTAGCTGACATTTATTATTTCTTCTTCTCAAGTTGTGCAATGCACATACAGTTGAAAGACTTCAGTTGTTTAATCCATCGTAGTCTGTTGTATCTTTTTTTTTTTTCTAACACCATCTGCTCCTCCACCAACTCACTTTGAAGCACTATCATTTTTCAACACAGTTACAATCAATTCTATCTGCTGCAAACTACAAGCTGCGTTTGGTGTGCTTCCTGATGCATGCACTTGTTTGAAAATAACTGGTTATGACTTGTGACCAATAACTTGATTTGGATTAACCATGCCTAATTCACATAGTACATCTATCATGTATATATACAACTATACATGCACTTGTGCAAAACATATTTCGACTCATTTGAAAAAAAAATTGGATTGTTATTTTTGTAAATTACTTAATGTTTCCCCACACTATGCAGTACAACTTCTATATGATTCATAACCAGCTGATATGTACATAAATAATCTAAAATAGGACTCTGGTGGCATATTTAATTATTGATGCCAACTTTAGGTACTTAGTAGTCAGTCGTAGAGGGGTTTCTGAACCTTATTCCATGCTAGTTTCTTCTTCTTTTAATTAAAGTGCCATGGGAACTGAAATTCGACATGCTTGGTTTGCAAATGACTTGAGGTTAGGCTGCTGAGCACTGAGACACCATTTGCATCTTATTACTGCACAACAAATGGTGTTTACAGGGCTATAGGCATGATTAGTCCTAGTAGGCAGTAGCACACATTTTTACTCCTTGCTGCCCCCCCCAAAATGTTCTTAAAATTTACATAACTGAAAAGGTACTTTATTTGTTTTCAGGTCTTCACAGCAGAGTACTCTTTGATTTGTAAGATTCATGAGTATACAAAACCTTATATATGCCTGATGGATGGTGTGACAATGGGATTTGGAATTGGATTGTCAGGGCATGGCCGCTACCGCATTATTACTGAGGCAAGTTTGAAACTTCTGTAACTCTGATTTAGATTTTATGTTCATCATTTGTATTCTCAGTATTTGCATTGTAAGGCTCATCATGTTCGCATGCGCTACTGTTACAGAGAACGCTCCTGGCTATGCCAGAAAATGGTATTGGCTTGTTCCCGGACGTTGGCTTTGCTTACATTGGTGCCAAAGCTCCAGGAGGTGGTGCTGTTGGTAAGATTCTTGACTATCTTGTTTCAGTAACCCTGTAGAATCATGTCTTCCGCTACTTATTTTGTTAATAATCTATCATCATAACTCATTTCGAGCTTGACAACATAGGAATTGTTCTGTAGTTCTGAGCTAGTGAGTTCTGGATATTGCATATTATTCAGTTCTTGTTCAATTTTGCAAGATATGTAACCTGTTTCTTGTAAACTCTGTCTTTATTTGCTCTCCTAAATTATTTGCTGCTCCAAATGTGTAAAAGCCTTTTTCATTTCCTTCTATTCACTGCCATGGTTATTAAGGCGTTGCTATAGTGTCGTGGTGTTCCCAGAAGGGCAAGGCGTCCTTCCGCCATAGGCTACCTCCGCCTTACAGGCATAAACTGAAGGAAAGAGGGTAAGAGCAGAGGGGAAAAGCCTGTTGTCCCTCTGCTGGTCCTCCCTAGCATCGCCCTCTCCTTCTTGTGCTGATGGGGAATACAGGGAGATCAAGAGAGGCACCACCTGCTGCTGCTGTGCCACATGAGAGAGAAAAGGTGGAGGGGAGGAGGCTGCTGGCTGCAATAGAGAAGAGAAAGGATAGGATGATGGTGTATGCTTGCTGCATCGTGCACAAGGAGAGAGAATAAAGGTGGAGGAGAGGAGTCTGCGGTAGTGCTGCACAATGGGGGAGAGAGATCTAGATGAAGGTGAGGTGGCGGCTGCTGGGAGGGAAGCTGTTGGGTAGGGTTAAAATGTTGTTTGCTAGGTCAAGAGAGCAAAGTATTTGGACTAGGCTAGGTAAGTGCTACTATTGGGCTGGGCTGTGATGAATAGAGTACCCCATTAGTATTTTTAGGGCCCATATTACTTAATACTTTCTTATTTTTCAATGCACTTAAGGCGTCGCCACGCCATACGCCTTATCGCTATGGCGGTAAGGCGGTGGTGGGTCGGTATACTTCGCTATACCTCCTTAATAACACTGTTCACTGCTCACTTCTCCTTTCAGGATCTTACCTTGGGATGACAGGGAAAAGGATATCATCACCTGCTGATGCCCTTTTCATTGGTCTTGGAACTCATTATGTACCTTCAGCGAACCTGGGACCTCTCAGGGAATCCCTCTTGAGTGCTAACTTGTATGTTCCGAACTGTTATTTGGTAAAAACTTACTAAATGCTGGCAAAATTATTATATTTTTTTAATTACTACTAGCTGAATGCCCCTGCTTTGCTACCGATAAAAGAAAATATATTATAATATAATCTAAAATAAATAAAAACATATTTTCCATGATATGTGTTACCAATCCTTTTTCTATAGGGTACATCCACCTTAATTTGATTTTATATGTGGCTATCCATTTAGATTCAAGGGGCAATTTGCAAAATTTACAATGGGAGTAGGTGGGATGTCAGATTCACTGCCTCCACCATTCCATTCTTTTAAAGAAGTATAGATTCCATAATTTTTCATTAATAGAATAATAGTGACACATTCAAAACTCGGTTACAATTCTGTTTGATAGTGTCTTGACATCTAATATCGTGCTTTTGATTTTTGCAGCACAGATGATCCTCACAGAGATGTTGAGTCATTGCTGACAAAGTTCAACAACGAGCCAGAGTCAGGGCCCCAGCTAGATAAGTTTTTACCATATATCATTTCTTCCTTTGGTCCTGACAAATCAGTTGCTGAATCTGTGGAAGAGCTTAAGAAGTGTAGTCAAAGTGACGATGCTGCAGGTACTCTGCTTTTAAGCTAAGGCGTCAAGAGAATGTTGTTATATTTATGCACAAGTGCCAACAGTGTTTCTATATTGAGACCGTTTTGTAAATTCAGTTTAGTACTGACTAGTTGCACGTGTATGCTTTCCTTTCCATTGCTGTCTGCAGTGGCAGAATGGGCCAACGAGGCCTTGGCAGGACTCAAAAAAGGGGCTCCATTTTCTCTATGTTTAACTCAAAAACATTTTTCTCAAGTTGCATCAGCATATAGGAATAATGAACACTATCTATCGAAGGTATGACTCTGCTATCCTGTACAATTGAATACTTTTATTTGGTTAACTATTTTATCTTCAGGCTTCTCTTTTTCTTCTCTCTTTTTCGTGAACTTTTTCTTTTGCAAGGACATTGCTAATTCTGACATTTGGTTTGTTCAGTTGGCTGGTGTTATGAAAGTTGAATATCGAATTGCCTTGAGGTCATCGGTTCGAAATGATTTTGTTGAAGGTGTACGTGCTGTCTTAGTTGACAAGGACCAGGCAAGTTTTCCATGTGACTTAGTATCTCTTTACTCTCCGATTACTTAAATTGTTTGGCGGACAATTTATAATCACCATAGTGTACTAGTAAATGTTTTAGGATCACATTTCCATAATTCAAAGGACATCCATCTTCTGGCATTTGCTTCTCCATAGTGATAATTAGACACCTCCTGTGTCTGTGGGTCCCAGGGCCACATGTCTAGCACATGGGTTGCAAATTACAAACTATGAATGTCACACTAAATAGTTGCTTTTGTGGCGTATCATCCGCCAGCTTATTCAACTTGTAATTAAACTTAAGAAGCTTAATTGTTTAAAATCAATTGTTTATTTGCCACTCCCTAATATTTAAGCCTTGAGCTACTTTTCGCGGAGCTATCCACTAATGGATCGAAACTACTGTCAATGAAATTCTGAAGAACACTTCGTACTACAGAGTTTGAACATTTCTCCGAGTTGTTAATAAGAAGTAAACCAGTAGAGGTAGACCTTAGAATTCAACCATGTCTTGCACACTGTGCGACTTCTGGGAAAGAGGGATACAGACATTATAGCATGTGTGGCACGGTGCAAAGTTCACTCTCCTTTGCCTTGCTAGATGACAGGCACATAGCTGTTCTTTTTCCATATACCTAGTAATAATATAAAAAGGCGCATAGTTACATGTGTGGTGTGTTTTGTTTAACTAATGGTGTTATGTCTCTAGAGTTAGGATTAATAGAACTAGATGAAACCCCACGCGTTGCTGCGGAGTTTTGTATGATATTAGTCGAAATAACATGTAAGATGGCTACACTTTGTATAATTTTCATCTATGATCGACTATTAAAAAAGAAAGCTATAAACAATTAAAATGTTGTGGTTTATAACAATTTAAATCATATATGGATTGATCATTCAAAAGCAAAACTTACGTGATGTGGCTAGATGAGAGAAGAAAAAAAAAAAGAAAGTAACATAGATTAATCATCAAAGACAAAACTAAGGTGGTATGACTTTATAAGAAAAGAAAAGGAGGGAAATAATTTGGACCACATATCAATTATCAAAGGGCTAGAAATAATCGAGGTGATGTAACTTAATAAGAGAGGAGAGATAATATTTACTAAACTTGGTGGAGATGAACTCTATAGATATATATTTACTAAACTTATAGCTATATTTCCTTTTCAATTTGTAGAATCCAAAGTGGAAGCCAGCAACTCTGGAAGACGTGGACAAGGGTGAGGTGGAATCAGTTTTTGAACCATTAGCTGCTGAGGCTGAGTTGAATGTATGATTTTCACAGCAAACATGTAATATTATTGGTACCGGAATACCCTCTTCAATTTCCCTGTGATGTTGCAATAAGAAATAACAAGGATAAAAATGATGATTATTGAGCCAATATATAATATCATGATTACAGTATTTGCGACTTACTGAAGTACTAACAATGTATTGTCATTTTTGTTAGGAGTAAGTCTATTTTGCCTTTCTCATCTCTTGCCATTGGTCAAATTGTATCCCTCAACTACAAAGCTAGGTATAACGTACTACCTCCGTTTCAGGTTATAAGACTTTCTAGCATTGTCTATGTTCATATAGGTGTCAATAAATCTAGGCACACGTATATGTCTAGATTCATTAACATATATATGAATGCAAGTAATGCTAGAAAGTTTTATAACCTGAAACGGAGGAAGTATCTCTTTACTTCAAAAACCGATACAAATCGACTGCATTGGTGGTTTGGAAGCTGACCTCCACGCGAACAGGAGTAGTATTTGATGTCGAGCATCTTCTTGCACCGACGGTGGGAGAAGTGCAACTGGCGGTGGTGGCGGCGAGGAGTTGAGAGGAAAGGAGAAATCTTCTGTTTTCCCTCTCACGTGCGTGACAGTATGAAATTGTGAATTTTGCAGTTGGGGGCACCGTATTCCAGCTTTTCCCTACTTTTAATATCTATTGTATATATTAAATATAATTGCATATACATAAACATGAGCTAAAAGTTGTATAACAAATCCGATTCAACTAGTACGCGCAAAATTTGCTTTGTGCGGGGGAAATCTCCTACTACTTGCGATCATCAGTCATCACATCTCGGAATTAAGACCATCCTATTTATCATCCTATTTATCACCATACAGGTGTAACATTTATATTGTGTTCTGACTAGTGGCAGCCTTATATATTTATTCGGTGTAATTACAAATAATAGTTTGTCCTATGCATCCAACTAAATAAGTATAAACAGCACCAACAACATGATGTCTATCATAATTAAACACTCACTAGAACTTATAATATGTTGAAAAAAATGAGTATACTAGTTTTTTATGCATTCCTTTGTCAGTAAAAATAAAAGGTTCTTGAGTTGAAATTATTGATTCTGCATCTCTGTCCATGGTACATGGCCACCCTGAGATACAGAGGAAATTAAATTAGATGCAGCAACAACAGGTAGCTGAACAAATAAAGAACATACTTGAAAGAATCATGTTCAAAGATCATATAACAAGTAAGTCGTCATTGAGTCTTCGATTTCATACTTGGAAAATCACATCTACCAGTGGTGTCTATGAAAGAATCAAAAGGCTACCTCTGCTTCCGGTTATTCCTAGAACTTTAAAACTTGGGGTACCAAATGTATACATACTTTGGTTAGAGAAGATAGTTACGTGCACGACATTAGCACCCACAAAGAGTTGATCAATTAGCAGGACCATTAATCATGTATAAGTATGTTCCTTATTACTTTTCTAATTCCATGGCATCAACACATGAAGCCTGTGCAGAGACTCAAATATAGCAACATGGAAACTATTATCTTAACCTACACTCTTCACAGATCTCATAATTTGATGATTTCTTAATGTATGGT
This sequence comes from Oryza longistaminata, assembly GCA_009805545.1. NCBI lineage: Eukaryota > Viridiplantae > Streptophyta > Magnoliopsida > Poales > Poaceae > Oryza > Oryza longistaminata. The sequence continues at coordinate 27,662,084 of CM020183.1, forward strand.
ATGATACTTCTGCCAGATTTGCGTGCTAATAAACTGCCAGAAGTAGTGATCAAGAAGAAACAGAGGAACATATTACATATAAGTAGTGCACATTCTAGTTAAATGTAATTATTCCCATGGAGAAGTTCTCATTTTGAATTTAACCTTTCAAACTTGATGGAGTCTTTGCTCGACAGAAAACATATGACAAATAGGTGATCAAGTTGGTCTGATCAATTCAGCATCCTGTGTCCATACATTGATACATATAGTCACCCTGCAATACAACATGAATACAAAGCTATTGATCTGTAAATATTTGTTTTCTGACCATATTACTTTCATTAAGCTCAGCATGCATAGATTTGGTGTGTACTTCTCACATAACTCTATTTCTAGAAGCTTGGGAGCTCCCATATTAACTAGAAAAGTCACAAGTTCCCACGCTAATTGAAAAAAAAAATGTTAAGCGCTCGTCTATGACATACTAGTGTTGTGCCAAACAAAACGTGAACTGGGCTAAGTCAAATAAGTGAGTATTTGTTACCAGTTCCAAGTAGTCTTCGTCTTCGATGATTGCAATTGTTCCTTTTAGCTTGCGGCACTGCCTTTTGAGCTCTTCGCTTTGGCTTTCATAAACATGTAGTACTTCTAGTGAACTCGGAAAACAGCCCTTGGGCAGCGAATGAATGTTTGGACAGTATGCGATCTCTAATCTCTTGAGACTGGTGAGTCTATGTAACCCAGCAGGGAGAGACTGCAGCTTCGAGCATTGCACAAATATAAGGTCCTCGAGGGAGGAGAGCAGCTGAAGGGCCATGTTTTGCTCCTTGGTGAAGCGCTCTACCTTGTGGTTCATGCTTAAGCTTAACTTGGTGAGTGATGAAGAGAGAAGCCTGCAAGTAGGCTCAACAACTACCCCTGCGATGTCATCCGTGTAGAGCTGTTGCAGCCCCGATGGCTTGGACCCAACAAAGAATTCGGGAGTTTTATGGACAGCCAGCACTCTAAGGTGGCCTTGGGTGAGGAGGGAACACATGCTCCCACCTCTTAAATCCCCAAAGTCCCATATGGACAATCTAGTGAGAGAGCTGAGGTATTGTACCAGAGTTTCCATGCCTCTCACACAATCAATAACGGCCAGATCTTGAAGGGAGGATGGAAATGGGAAACAAGACGAGGAGGGTGAGTAGGAGGAGAGAAAATTGGGACAATGCTTTATACACAATGATTGGAGGGAGCGCAGGTATTGTAATCCTCCTCCTACACCTCTTATTAGGTTGCGTGTTGTGTCGCCTACAAATGAATCGAGCTGCAGGATCAGCTTTGAGCAGTGTCTGATGTCCAAGTTCTGTAGTTGGTGAGGCAAGAGCAGTAGTCCTGTAACCACCGATGCTATTCCATTGTCTCCTCTTGGTTGTTGCTGATCATTCCCAATCTGTGCATCCTCAGACTTATTATAAGAAAGTGATGGTGGAGATGCTAGCGTTGCCATCATCTCTTGCCCTGCCACACCAAGCTCTGTTATCTTTTGACATTTTTCTATTCTCAAGTTCATGAGCTTGGGGAAATAAGATAGCAGTTGTGTCATTTCTATCCCACTACCACTGCACTCATAGATCTCGAGTTGCTCAACTAGAAAATGATATGTGACTGTGCTTTCACAATCAGTCGGCAACAAGGCAATACCTGAATCAGTTATGGAGAGCCTCCTCAAAGCTGATAGCAACTTAAGGTGTTTGAGAGGCAAATGAGGGCATTTCTTCATCTTCAACTCTCTTAGTTCTGTAAGATTACTTAAAGCCAATAACTTCCAGAATGTACTATCCAGAGGGCCATCCTTTCCCTCAATTTGTAAGCCTTGTTCAGATTGGTTATTTCTCTGATAATCCAAGAGATGAAAATGCGATCCAACTTCTTTAATCAGAACATGGCATGGAGAGCTTGTCCAAGGAACGGGAGGCAATGGTAATAGCTTTGGGCATTTTGCAATCTCAAGGTTCTGTAGTCTGGAGAATTGAGACAAGTTCATCTCCTGTCTTGACCAAGGACAAGTGGAATGTGAAAATGGCAACTCTATGAGTTCTGGGCACTCTCTTACAATAAACTCCTCCAACAGGGAGAGCACACAACAAGCATCATTTCCGGCCCATTTTGCTAGTCTTGGTATAGCAACTAGCTCTAACCTTTTTAAATACTGGAAGCTGTGGCCACTTGCACAAGCCAGGAATTTTTCACCATGCTTGCTAACTAACCACAACCCCCCTAGAGGTGGAAATTTGTCCCAACATACACTGTTTATACAAAGTGATTGCAAACCTTTGATAGATAAGTTAGGACCCAACCATGATGGGCAAGTGGTACCCCCATGCCCTTGAATATGTAGCTCCCGAAGATTGCTATGTGGTCTAAGATTTTCAAGAATATGTTCTTCTTGTGAATAATCCTTTGTAGAACGGTTAACATTCCAATCTAATATTAACTTGTGTAAGTGACTTTTGTTTAAAAGTTTTGCCTCCTCTGCCGCCTTTGCATTTTCAAGATCATAAATTCCCAACGATCCTTTTAGCTCATCCAGCTGCCCTATTTGGCTTAGTGCAAATGCCTTAAACTGTCTTTTGACCTCAAATCTCCTTAATTCTTGTAAACTCTTTAGCTTACCCACATTAGCAATGTCAGAGTGGAGTTTATCATCTTGGACAAGAAAATGCCGCAGTTTTACAAGGTTATTCATATCTCTTGGTAAACCAAAATGACCCTTGCATTGTCGTACATCAAGGATTCTCAAGTGGTAAAATCTTGATATGATGTTGGGTAGACTTAATTCTGAAAATTTTCCTCCATTGATCCTTAAGTAGCGTAGATGGACAAGTTTTGAAAAGTTATGCAACATACTGACTATAGCATAAGATGGCATAGACAACAAGACTATGCGGAGTGCACGTGCTTTTCTTAACAAATCACTGAAAGGGGTGATAAAGCTTCCATGGTATTGCCCAAATAGCATCAATGAGTGCAGTTTTCCAACATCTAGTCTCTTACTTAATGTGATGAAATCCTTCTTGATGTTTTCAAAAGTCACTCTATCATTTACGTCCATGTCATCAACCACAATAGATAAGTGTCTTATAGATGGTAGAATTTGTATAGATTTGACATTTGAACTACATATGGTAAGACATTCATACGATGAAACCATCAATGCTAACTCATGTAGTAGGTCATGCATAACGTAGTATGAAGACCCATCTTCTACATGTTTTTCAAAAAATCCATAGCTAACCAAATCATTCAATCGGCTCAATCCAATGTCTTCAATTTTCTTGTTTTGATCCTGTGAATGTAGGATGTCTAGTCCTATCCATAAGTGAATTATCTCATCACTAGCAAATTTATGGTCTTCAGGGAACAAAGCACAATATGTAAAACATTGTTGCAGATGGAAAGGGAGATAATCGTAGCTAAGCTTTAATGCTGGCATAATATCATTCTCACCGGTTTGTAATTCCCATTCTTTACTTTCCAGGACACTTGTCCAATGTTCCAAATCAAGGTGATTTTTCAGTAACCTCCCAACTGTTTTCGCTGCCAAAGGGGAACCCTTCAGATTTTTTGATATCATTTTTCCAGTCTCAAGTAAATTAGCATGATCATTTGCTGATTTCTCATCACTAAACACAGATGCTTTGAATAATTCCCAAAACTCTTGAGGATCAAGCCCTTTTAGTTGTATTGGACTATCAATTGTTTTAACCATTTCTGCCACTTGCTAGAAAACAAGTGGTGACTAGAATTATGTTTCCCTTGGTTTATCCTTTTTTGAGAGATGCTAATAGATGTTTCCATTCATCTTCGTGGCCACAATTCCACATATCATCCAAGACAAGTAAAAACTTTGATCCCAAGCTTTGCTCAATCAAATCATGCGGATCATTGTTTTTCTCATCTTTGAGTTGAGAGATCGACTTGGCAATCTCTTCTTTCAATCTATACACATTGAAATTGGGAGTTACACAAGCCTAGACGGTAACATCAAAGTAGTTATGTACTTCTTTGTATATATACCGTGCGAGAGTTGTCTTCCCTATCCCCCTGGACCAACAATTGGAATGATGGTCAGGTCCTTGTCACAGTAATCACCATGAGTAATGTTTTTAATAGTTGTATTTTTTCATCCATTCTCCCATAAACTGTAGGCTCTGTAAAATCTGAAGTGGTCATAGGCCGACTAATAGCAAAACCGCTTGGAAGAACAGGTGCATGCCCTGGTTTCTTGGAAAACTCGGCATTGAGACTCATGGCAATGTACTGGCCAATGCTGCGATTTGATTCCAACAACTCTAGATTAAGTATGGTAGAGACTTTGGCACACAATGGCTTCAGCTGTTCGATAATGCGCTTCATTCTTTAGGACAGATCCACCCTATCGAAGTTCAGCTTTGGTGTTTTCATCGTATCCTCCCTCTGTGATACCCTGCCGCAGGAACAGGTGCAGCGGAGGAACTGGCTTCCTGCATGTGCACATGACGCTAGAGTTAGAAAACTTCTACAGTACAATATACTAGCAATATATAGAAGGGCATGTTGGGAATTTGGTAGAAAATTAGAGATGGATTTTACAGCAATTTATAGTTTATATTTAATTCAATTGGGAGGAGTACTTAGTACTGGATCTCATCGTGCACTAGGGAAGAACGTTGCTAGAGCGATTTGACGAGCAGCGAGGTGGCTGAGCCCGGCCAAGAGGTTGGCGTTCGTGGCAGTCTGGCAGGCTCGCCATGCGCTCGTCCTTCTAGCCGAGCCTCACGGCTCATTGCTAGATACGACGACGAGCTGATGTATATATGGTCAAGAGCGAGGGCTGTTTAGCAGGGTGTGTTCCTTATTTCTTCACTATTTTTTTCACGAACGCGTAAAAAGATTGCACGTCAATATATTAGAAGGAAAAGAGTTCTTATTACACAACACAATCAGCCATACAGGCTTATGCCAAGGAGGGAAGAGAGAAAAAAACAAAACAAAAACTACAACTAGGTTTACTTTGGCGGCTAAACGCGACTCCGATCAGCGGAAAAGTGGCAGAGCCACACTACTTATTTCTTCACTATAATATATATTACTCTCTCCGTTTTTGGTTATAAGATGTTTAAACTTTGATCAAAGTCAAACTGTTTTAAGTTTGACCAAGTTTATGGACAAATATGATAATATTTACATTACCAAACTAGTTTTAATTAGAATTGAATTGTACTCTAGAGTTATCACCACCGTACCGTCATGTTAAGGTGCAAAAGAGAGGCATGGAAAGTGTTTACCGATGTGATGGGTGTTGCCGCGAGCACTGGGAGAGAGCTTGTGCATGCAGCAGTTGCTGGCAACAGCCTCCTCGTCGGCGGCGGCGTGGAGAGTGCGCGACGGCGACGAGCCGATCTGACGGTTCATCACTTGACCACCACCAGCGCACGAGGAGCCGATCTGACGGTTCTTGTCTTCTCCCGACCGCCGACCGTCAGCGTCAGGGTGATAATCACCAGCGCACGGGAGGAGCACTAGGTTGCTCGCGACGCTGAGGGCTGTATGGCGAGTGTTGAGGAAGAGGTTGTGGACGCAGCCCTCGGCGTGCTCGTCGGCGGCCTCGCAGGTGCCGTCGAGCTCGTCCTGGATGCGGAAGTAGTCGAGCACGTCCTCGGCGTCGACGCGTCGTGGGCGAGGCCACGCAGCTCCAGGAGCAGCTGCCTCAGCGCGGGGCTGCGGGCCTCCCTGCCGCCGGTGCCACGGGCGTTGTCGAGCATCCCCTGCGCGTAGAGCAGCTCCATCTTGACGGCGCCGACGTTGGGGCCGGCCGAGCTCCTTGCTGGCCACCCACGCCTCCACGAACCCTCCGGACAGCGGGCTCAGCGCCTTGCTGACCACCCGCCGCGCCGCGTTCACGGCCACCGACTCCATCGCTCGATCTCAACCCGGCGCCGGCGATTGAGCGGCCGGAGAGCGCAGAATGTCACTGCTTCGATCGTCCACGATCCCCGGCTGCCACCAATCTCCAAGAATGTGCAGGAACGAAAGAGACGACAATGCTCAGAGAATAGTAGTGGCAAAGCACAAGCTTAAGCTTTCGTTTTGATTCCATTCTGCTCTGCACCTTTACTCTGATCAAAGACAAGCCCCCCTGGCACTGCACGGGATGCCGGCATCGGCATCTGTTCGCTTCGTTCGAGATGGCCCATGTCTGGGCACCCGATGCCACAGCAAGCCAACAAGCAAGCGCCTGTTCGATGCCAGCTCCTTCCCTTTGTGCTGCGTAACCAAGAATTTTTTGTTCATCTTCAGGCTTCAGCTGCTTCTGAGGAAGATAGACAAAGCTGGTTTGCACAGTACAAATTTTGCCTGCCTTGAGAGCAGCAATGGAGCCTCCTTCCCGGTTCAAGACCAACAAAGTTGTTTCACAGTAGATGAGGCGTTTGTGCAAAAGTACTGCAGCTAAGCTTCTGTTACTCCAAGCATTATCCATAAGTTGGCTAAGATAATGGCTCCTACCTAAGCTAAACTTCAGAAAATGACACAAGTTATTGTGAAAAGCATTGCGACGCCGAAATTGTGACGGAGTGGCTATGTGTGTCTGGAATTTGAAAAAATAATCAGTAGAATGCTCTTGAATGTATAGCCAAATTTCTTTTTCTACTAGAAATTGGGCTAGTTGAAAAAGATTAAATTTTCTGATTCTGGCAGACAAAGCCAGCAATAGAGATATAGATAGATCTGTAGAAACCAAAGTGGAAGCCAGCAACACTGGAAGGCGTGGGCATGGGTAAGGTGGCATCAGTTCTTGAGCCATTAGCTGCTGAGGTTGAGTTAAATGTATGATTTTCACAGCAAACTTGTAGTACCTGGGATGCCTAAACATGCCGAAACTTACCATCTCACGGAATGTTTGGGCTTTATATGCGACTCATTTTCTCGGCGCGGGTTTGTTCAGCCCATGAGCCTCCTACGACGCGTAAGCCCATTGGTAGCGATCCAATCTTGGCTGTTTACGATGGACTCCAAAGCTTAACCGGACCGTTTGCCCATCATGCGGCCGAATGGCGCTCAACGGCTCAACCCACCAGCGGCGCCGCGGGACGCTGGTTCTACCACTTCGGCTGCGGGCCGTGATCGAATGGTCGTGTGTAGCAAAATTCCTGTTGGGCTATCGATCGCCCTAGGCGTGTAGGGGTGGGCATTCGGTCAGACCGAAAATTCGGTTTAGGTCTTTAGTATTTTTTGAAAGTTCGGTCATCTATAGTGCAAGACCGTTCGGTCTTGAAAAATATTGAAGACCGATCAATTCGGTCTCGGTCTCGGTTAGACCGAAATTTTAGAAATATTCAGAAGAATCGCACAAATCCTCAATAAATTTCAGATCCAAAAAAAATCATACACATCAAGAAAATTCATAAAAATCCCAGATCAGCTTTCTTCACTATCATATACTCGTCCAGATCGGCTTTGGCACCGCTCGTCGCCGTCGGGGTGGAGGAGGCACCATCGGATGTGCCCCCGGGGTGGAGCCTCCACGCGGCTCGGGCTTGGCTGTTGGGGCCTGGGTGTCCACTGAAGCCACGCAAGAAGAGGAGGTCGTCGTGGTGTCACTTGTGAGGAGGAGGAGGAGGAGATGCTGGGACGCTGCAGTCGTGCAGAGGCACCGGCGACGGAACAGGACGCCGATGTGCGAGAGAAAACGAGGAGCGCTCAGGTGGGGAGAGCATGAAAAAGAAGAGGAACGCTCGGGTGTGGCGGCTGGGTGGATGAGGAGAAGGAAACAGAGAGGGAGCTAGGGTTTTATTAAGGAATAAGTTCATCTCAGGTCCCTTAACTTGTCAATGAATGTGATTTTCGTCCCTCGATCGGAAAACCAGACACAACGGGTCCCTCAACTATCAAAACCGGTGCAGATTAGGTCCCTCGGCGGTTTTGAGGGCGGTTTTGGCTGACGTGGCGCCTACGTGGCCAATTTGACTCGGTCTTCGTCTGACGTGGCATTGACGTGGCGCTTACGTGTCAATTCGATCCAGAAAAATAATAAAGCTCGTGGGACCCACCTGTCAGTTTCGCATAGAAATTAATTAAAAATGGTGGGGCCCACGTGGGCCCCACGTGTCATCCTCACCCCTCTTCTTCCTCCTCTCTCCCCATCACGATCCCCGGCTGCCACCAATCTCCAAGAATGTGCAGGAACGAAAGAGACGACAATGCGCAGAGAATAGTAGTGGCAAAGCACAAGCTTAAGCTTTCGTTTTGATTCCATTCTGCTCTGCACCTTTACTCTGATCAAAGACAAGCCCCCCTGGCACTGCACGGGATGCCGGCATCGGCATCTGTTCGCTTCGTTCGAGATGGTCCATGTCTGGGCACCCGATGCCACAGCAAGCCAACAAGCAAGCGCCTGTTCGATGCCAGCTCCTTCCCTTTGTGCTGCGTAACCAAGAATTTTTTGTTTATCTTCAGGCTTCAGCTGCTTCCGAGGAAGATAGACAAAGCTGGTTTGCACAGTAAAAATTTTGCCTGCCTTGAGAGCAGCAATGGAGCCTCTCCTTCCCGGTTCGAGACCAACAAAGTTGTTTCAGAGTAGATGAGGCGTTTGTGCAAAAGTACTGCAGCTAAGCTTCTGTTACTCCAAGCATTATCCATAAGTTGGCTAAGATAACGGCTCCTACCTAAGCCAAACTTCAGATAATGACACAAGTTATTGTGAAAAGCATTGCGACGCAGAAATTGTGACGGAGTGGCTATGTGTGTCTGAAATTTGAGAAAAGAATCAGTAGAAATGTAGAATGCTCTTGAACGTACGTCTATAGCCAAATTTCTTTTTCAACTAGTTTGACAGCAGCTAGCTAGAAGTTCTTCCAAGTGTTATCCATATGTTGGCTAAAGACTACGCTTCCAACATACTAAGCTAAACCTCCGAAAACGACGCAGGTTTGCGGTGGCTTTCAACGGAAGGGGGTGACACGCTGCTAGGAACAGATCGGAAAACGGGAAAACGAAGGGAGAAAAACAGCGGTATTTGTAGAACGAAACCGGCAGGCGCGCCGCCGAGCGGATCGACCCCGACGCGCCGCACCACCACGCGCTCCGCCACCGTTCGTCACAAGCCTCCCCCTCGCCCCACCCCAACTGTCCGACGGCAACGCCTCGTCGCGCCTCCAGTTTTTCATTTTTCCGGAGTGACTAAATGGCTGGTGAATGATTTTTAAGGCCAAAATCATCCAGATTACTGATATTGGTTTGTGCACTAATCAACACCACCGGTTTGGCCATACTCTGTGTGTCGATTCGTTTTGCTTACTCTGTTTAACATACTCTGCAGTCAGTTTGTCTTACTCGAGACCAACGGATTCCAGATGCCACTCAGTGAAATCATTCTTTATTTCGAACTAGCTGGTTCACGTGGCAAGCCAAGCTCGTCTCCCGTTTCGGTTTAACGGCAGGAAGCGTTATCCATACGTTGGCTAAGAAATAAGAATACGCTTCGTACTTAAGCTTACTTCGGAAAAGGACACGAGTAATTAGAAAAGATTGCTGTGGCTTAATGTCGTGGCAAGACCGCAAGAGACAGAAATCGCACACTCCCGTCGGAAAAAAAAAATGGAAGAGAAAAAACAGCGGGGGAGCCGGGGATGGATTACGATAGCTCGAGTGGACGTCCACCCGTTTATTGCATGTCAACTAAATGGCTACGAAAAATTTTCAAAAAAATTAGCAAGATAGATCAATATGTAATATATCACTCCACAAACATGCAAGTTAAAATTCAACTTCTACAGATTGTAACAAAAATAACAAATAAAACTCAAATTACTATATGTATATTTACAGTTAAATTTGTTATTTTTGTTACAACTTGTAGAAGTTGAATTTTAACTTGCATGTTTGTGGAGTGATATATTACATATTGATCTATCTTGCTAATTTTTTTGAAAATTTTTCGTAGCCATTTAGTTGACATGCAATAAACGGGTGGACGTCCACTCGAGCTATCGTAATCCATCCCCGGCTCCCCCGCTGTTTTTTCTCTTCCATTTTTTTTTTCCGACGGGAGTGTGCGATTTCTGTCTCTTGCGGTCTTGCCACGACATTAAGCCACAGCAATCTTTTCTAATTACTCGTGTCCTTTTCCGAAGTAAGCTTAAGTACGAAGCGTATTCTTATTTCTTAGCCAACGTATGGATAACGCTTCCTGCCGTTAAACCGAAACGGGAGACGAGCTTGGCTTGCCACGTGAACCAGCTAGTTCGAAATAAAGAATGATTTCACTGAGTGGCATCTGGAATCCGTTGGTCTCGAGTAAGACAAACTGACTGCAGAGTATGTTAAACAGAGTAAGCAAAACGAATCGACACACAGAGTATGGCCAAACCGGTGGTGTTGATTAGTGCACAAACCAATATCAGTAATCTGGATGATTTTGGCCTTAAAAATCATTCACCAGCCATTTAGTCACTCCGGAAAAATGAAAAACTGGAGGCGCGACGAGGCGTTGCCGTCGGACAGTTGGGGTGGGGCGAGGGGGAGGCTTGTGACGAACGGTGGCGGAGCGCGTGGTGGTGCGGCGCGTCGGGGTCGATCCGCTCGGCGGCGCGCCTGCCGGTTTCGTTCTACAAATACCGCTGTTTTTCTCCCTTCGTTTTCCCGTTTTCCGATCTGTTCCTAGCAGCGTGTCACCCCCTTCCGTTGAAAGCCACCGCAAACCTGGCCAGGAGGAGAGAAAAACCGTAGCGATCCAGAGACGGCACCCGGCTCGCCGCAAAGCGTATACAGCTTCACGGGACGCGGCACATCAACCTGTTCAGTGGCGCGACTCCACGGGCGGCACGCGCGCGCGATACCTGCGCAGAGCCCAACACGTGTGCGACTGCGTGGAGACAGTGCGTGCTAATCCGAAACAAAAACCGTGCTACTAGTAGTAGCAGTAGTGAAATTGAAATATGGAAACATGATTGCACAGAGCGTGTTTACTACTCTTATTGCTACTAGTACGTGTGTTTGTAGAAGACCGGCGGAAAGTGTGAGGAGCGTGACAAGGGGAATCCGGAATCCCCAAATCCAAGCGCACGGATTTTTGGAGGTCATGTGGGCCCAATTTGTTGGCACAGGTGTCTGTAGAACTAAAACAGCTGGTCTCTTGTTGCATTTGATGCGTGTACAGTAAAATTTTAATGGCAAATACCCGTGTCATGTCGTTCTTGTTTTACTTCCTGTGAAGTTGGCAACACCCGACGAAGGATTTTTGCTGTTTTCCTGGTGCAGATTGCAGAACGAAGCAACAGTTTCCATGTCGTATAGTGGAGTACTAAGCAGTTCGTTAGCCAAACGAAGTTGAACTAAGCATGACGACGGTTGAGATAAACCTCCACACAAACAGGCAATTCCCACAAACAGCCTCATCCTTTACTTCGGCCAACATAAAAAGGATACTGCATCCGATGTGGCATTCTTACCCGAAACAGAGTAAAACAAACCATATCATCTACTGGTAGATTAGTACTCAAAAGAGCTAATCTACTCAATTTTACACGTCACAGAGTCAAAAAATAAATCTAGAAAAAGCCAAACTGAAAGAAACATAAACCATAGCCGTGCAAACAACCGGGCCCACACAAACCCCCCCAAAAAAATCACGCAATCCATCCATCCCTCCATCCGCCGTCCGTTCCCTTCTTTCCCCTTGTATAAGTAGCGGATGCCACTCCCGCCACTCTGCCTCACACAAACACATCAAACACACCAAGCTCAGCGAAGAGAAGAGAAGCCAAGAAATCATCATCATCTCACGCATTTCTTGCTCGAATTCCAGCTCGATTGAGCATCATGGGGTACAACGAGCTGATTCCCGGGTTGCCGGAGGAGGTGGCGAGGGAGTGCCTCATCCGGGTGGGGTTCGACCAGCTGCCGGCGGTGCGCCGCATCTCGCGCGCTAGTGGAAGACGGAGGTGGAGTCGTCGGCGTACGACCGCCTGAGGAAGGCGGAGGGCCTGGCTCGCCCAGCGCTCGTGCTGGTGCAGGCGCAGCGTGAGCTCGCCGAGGCGGGATATAGGGGATGGGGATCGATCGCTCATTAGCGTCGCCCCGTGTGTAGAGCGCTTGGATGGAGGAGACAACAACCATTAATCGAGACACCTTCTTTTCTCGATTCCATCAATTTACACCTTCGTAGCGACTTAAAAGCCAATGCTTAAAAAAATTAAGTTGAAAATATCTTAAATTTAAGTTTATTTTTCTCCTTCCAAATGTTCCAGGTGGTAGTAGAAAGAGCTTCATAAAACAAGAGTGAGGAAAGGAAATCCTCTGAGTTTGATGCACCTCTTTACTTTGGATTGGCATAGGGTCAGAGTTTGCAACATCACGCGAATACGAGCCTCATTACTTACCTATATTTTCTAATAAGGCAAAATGGTTTATTAGGGAATAAAAGTTAATTTCTAGGTTAAACTTTTATATATTTGTTCGTAACGACTTAAAAGCCAATGCTTAAAAGAATTAAGTTGAAAATATGTTAAATTTAAGTTTGAAAATTTAAATTTTTGCTTTTGTTTTGATTTATTAGGCCAAACGATGAAGCTCTACCTCGCTTATGGCAATCATGTTTACCGGGTATGGTATTCTTATTAGTTTTTGAAACTACACAGTTTTTGGGAAATCTGAATTTGGTGCCGTCCGATGTAGAAGCCATTAACATACTCTGCTTCACGGTTTTTTTTCTTACTCCCCGTGTGTTTAGTTCACGCTAAAATTGGAGGTTTAGTTAAAATTGAAATAATGTGACGGAAAAGTTGGAAGTTTATGTGTGTAGGAAAGTTTTGATGTGGTGAAAAAATTGAAAGCTTAAATAAAAAGTTTGAACCTAAACAGGCTCTGTTTGACTTTGACATACTCTGCACTTCTGCAGTCCGCTTGTTTGGCTTGAGACCAACGGATTCGCAGTTGTCACTCACCGAACTCATTCTTTATTTTGAGCTGTAGCGATTTTATGAACAACGTGGCAAACCTTAGGACGCTCTCTTGTTTTAGCTTTGACAGCAGCTAGCTTCTGTTCTTCCAAGCCTATCCATATGTTGGCTAAAGAATACGCTTCCAACATAAGCTAATCCGCCGAAAACGACGCAGGTTTGCGGTGACTTTCAACGGAAGGGGGCGGCACGCTGCTAGGAACGGATCGAAAAACGGGAAAACGAAGGGGAGAAAAACAGCGGGAGTCGTAACGAAACCGGCAGGCGCGCTGCCGAGCGGATCGACCCCGACGCGCCGCATCACCACGCGCTCCGCCACCGTCCCGCTCCGACCGCCCGACGGCGACGCCTCGTCGTGCCTCCAGATTTTTCTTTTTCTCCCCTCTTTTCCCCCGCGCGCCAGACACGGGCGCGTGGTGGTGAGAGCGTGAGGCGAGACGAGATAAGGCAGCGCGAGGTCGGGGGGGATTAGCGGATAGGATTACCACTTCTCAATACCACCCGCGAACGAGCGGGGCCGTCCACTACATTCTGAGGAGGTTCAGCCGCCTCTGGTTCCTACATAACCTCAAACTTTCATTCCCTCTTCACCAGTTCCCCTTAAACCAAACACACGGTTGAATGGTCATGGAGATGACGACCATTGAATCGACCAAGCGAGCCCGTCGTTTTTTGATTCCATCGCTGTTTTGGGTCTTTTAAATTTTTTAGCATACCCACGTCCCATAATGTTTGATATTGGTTAGTGCACTAATCAACACCACCGGGTTAGCCATACTATGTTTGCCAGTTCGTTTTGCTTGGTCTGTTTAACATACTCTGCAGTCAGCTTGTCTTACTTGAGACCAACGGATTCCAGATAATATCACTCAGTGAACTCGTTCTTTATTTCCCTCGCAAAAAACGATAAGGGGCCGTGCCGGGCCAGCCCACGGCGCGCACTCACGGCCCAGGCACGGCCCAACCGACTCGGGCCAATCGGGCCAGCCCGAAG
>CM020183.1:27677441-27758958 GCA_009805545.1 Oryza longistaminata
ATTGAGGCTAACTAATCCATGATTAGCCTATGTTATGCTACAGTAAACATTCTCTAATTATGGATTAATTAGGCTTAAAAAAATTGTCTTCGTGAATTAGCTTTCATTTATGTAATTAGTTTTGTAAGTAGTCTATATTTAATACTCTAAATTAGTGTCTAAAGACAGGGACTAAAGTTAAGTCCCTGGATCCAAACACCACCTAAGTAAGAAGCGTATTCTTAGCCAACATATGGAATTATGGATAACGCTTGGAAGAACAGAAGCCTTGCTGGCCGTCAAACCGAAATGGGAGACGAGCTTGGGTTGCCAAGTTGTTTCTAGAATCATTGAACAGCTAGTTCGAAATAAAGAACGAGTTTTTTTTTTTCGGTTGGGCCGTGCCGGCTCGACAAGCCTCGGCCCAGGGTCGTGCCGTGCCAGGCGGCCCACATGGCCATCTATACCCCTCCCGGTAAAATAGACAATCTTTTTTATTGAGATTTGCTATATCAGAAAGGGTCATATTTTCTATTAAGTTAATTTTTGTTTTGACGAAAAGAGTATTTACTCCGTCCTTATAAAAAATTAAATATAATATATGATATTTAGTACTACAAATGTGTACAATCTTTTGTACAATCAACTGCACCAACCGACATGTAACCTGCCCGCACAATTGCGCAAGGCCTACCCATCTGGTTGACCGGCGCATCGAGGACCGCCGATGGCATGCGTGCGCACAGGGAGCAGGGAACAATAAACATCGATATGTAAGGGCTTGTTTGGTTTGGAGCCAGTTTTTGCCCTACCAACATCTTGGTAGTGCCAAAATATTGGCAAGTTTTAGCGCTACCAAATTAGATAGTGTTGAATTTAAACTATTGTGAACAAAATTTGGTAGCAAACCAAATATACACTTGCTATTATTGAAGTTACCAAAATTTTGGTAGGGCAATAAGTTGTATCAAATCAAACAAACCCTCAATCTACAAGATAGAAAAAAAATCGAAAACAAGAGAAATCCTGTGTAGGTATGGGAGTTATTGGCTGATGGTTAGGATTGGTCAAATTATGTCTAGATTTTTTTTAAAGGATGAAGTTAGTACAGTATTGTTTATATGCCCGGTTATGTTTAGCCGTTTAAGGCGAGCAAAGAATCAGAAACCGTAATGGATAAAATGAATACTCCCTCTCTATCCTATATATAAGGGATTATGCCATTTTAGAAAGAATTAAGAAAGTGGAAGAGGGTCAAATTATAGACAAAAGATGGTGATCATTGAGGAAATAAACAAGTAAAAGTAAAG
Organism: Oryza longistaminata; assembly: GCA_009805545.1. Taxonomy (NCBI): domain Eukaryota; kingdom Viridiplantae; phylum Streptophyta; class Magnoliopsida; order Poales; family Poaceae; genus Oryza; species Oryza longistaminata. The sequence continues at coordinate 27,678,731 of CM020183.1, forward strand.
GTAAAGGTTGGAGTGGTATTTAGAGCAAGGTCAATAGTAACGCTCGCTACCGGCGACAAAAATACCATGTCAGCATGTTGCAGTTAATATTCAAAACTAGCCCATACAGTAGTGAGCTGCACTCCATCTCTACACAGCTTCCAATGATAGTTTTCCTTTTTTAAAAAAATCACAGTTTCCATGCTCAGTCACGAGATTGGATTTTGGCCCCACGTGAAACATTATTTTATTATCACCTGTGCTACTCGCGCGTGGAAACTTGTGTTGGCGTCCGGCGGTAGATTAGTCGCCGGCTTTATTCTCTTCCCTTCTTCTTTCCTTGTTTCTCTCCCTTCCACCTAGAAATTAAATGATGTGGTATATTTTAGAGCATGCTAAGTCATTCTATTATACCTGCTCTTAAACTAGTACATGAGTTGATGGATGGAAGATAAAATATTGTCTAGGGATTCCAAAATCCCTTATATATTTGGATAAAGTATTGGGACAATATCCTTTATATATGTGGACAGAGGGAATACACATCAATAAATAGCACGTGCGAGTCAGTGAGTATGCGACAAATTTCATAATGAACCGTAGCAAAGTAATTACTACCTCCGTTCTATTTAGGGGGTGTTTGGGAGAGAGGGGCTAAATCCCAAGCACCCCCTTAGATCCTAGGTTAGTATAATATATTTTAAAACGGAGGAAATAGTACTCCCCTATAAAAAAAATATAAGAAGCAATCATTTTTCTGATGTTTTATAATACAAGACACGTATATATACATGCAATTAACTAATACTTTTTTTCCTATAAGTTTGTTTTTCTAAAATACTCCACCCTTAACATATCTAATTCCATTAGTGTATGTGGTGTATATCACGGTGATATAATAATATTTTTTTAATCTTTAGCTTAGTGGTAGTTGCGTCAAACTCCCCCCGTCCTAAAATATAAGAGATTTTAGAAGCATGAGACATTTCCTCCCTATCTGTTCGTCCAAAATCGCTTATATTTTAGGACTAAGAGCAGGTACAATAGCAGGCTATAAGCCAGCTGCAAACATATTTTAAGAAGATAAATCAGGAGAGAGAAGAGCAGCGGGCTACAGATTTGTAGCCAACTGTAGCACGGACTCCAAGACGCAGTGTGCCTATGACAGGTGGGACTAGGTATTAATAGTGTAGTATGTAACTATTATATGAATGAGCTATTAGATTGACTATAGATGAATTGGAGCTAGTAGTTGGCTATACTATTGAACTTGCTGTAAGGGAGTACTCTCTTCGTCCCCAAAAAAATACATTTCTAGTATCCCGAGGTGGAATTAGTGGAGATGGAGAATGACTAAAATGCTCTTAATAATTGAAAAAAGTAGTATGAGTGATACGTAGGTAAAGGTATTGAAAGAATAAAACTTCTTGTTTTACGTGCTGAGGGTGGGTAAAATAATAGAAGTTTTTTTTTGACAAAATTTAAACTCTAGAAGTTAAATTTGATTTTTTTTATGGAGAGAGTATATATTATTTTGGTTCGAAGAAAGTACCGTACTAACCATACTGTCAAAGCATGCAGCAACAACGACAAAGGTGGACCTCGTTTTTTGAGCGGAAAAACCCACTATAGTTTGGATTGCAACCTTTAGTCTATACTAGCGCTGGGCTTTCTTGGGAGGGCGCGATATATCCTAAAATCTGACTAAATTGGCCCACGGCACCATATAATCCGCTCTTTGTTTTGAATGGGCTACGAATGTTTCGGGTCCATTAGGCCGGTAGCGAATGGAAATTTAGGTGGGTCGCAAGCCTGCAACCCACAATTTGGATTAAAAAATTGGGAGTAAGTCCACTTGCCATCCCTCATCTTTACGTTGATTTTAATTGATATAACTAAACCGCAATACTTGAAATTTCCACCACACATCTTGACAAAGCCACTCGAGTTAGGTCCCATAACAGTATGGATGGTTCTTTTGGTTGACGTGGTATCCTAGTCGTTTAAAAAGAAATATACAACATGTGGGGCTCACATGTAATTGGACTTCAACCTCTACTCGCGTATCCCCTCTCCTCCCCACCCCTCTACCTCTCCCCTCTCTTCCCTAGGAGTTCGTTGGCGGGGAGAGGAACGATGACCGACGAGCTCATCCATGAGAGGCGGCATCGACGGTGGGAGGTCGGTGACAAGGGGTGTCCAGTAAGCGGTCGGTGGCGGCAGACAATCATGCCAAGCGTGAAGAACAAGCGGTGGGACGCACCAAACTAGGTGCCTAACGATTTTCGTTCCTGCCCACCCACACCAAAGCCATCGGACGCGAGGAAGAAGTCCCTCACCACGCCAGTGCGCGACGACAAGAAGGAAGAATGCAGGACGTACCTCCCCATGGTGGAGATGTTGAATCGTGCCGCGGAAAGGTCGCTAGATTGTGATGCGTAAGGTAAGAAGTGGAGGCGGAGGACTAGAGTTGTGTTGTCGTCGGGCTCCATGGTGGCAGGTAGCCAAGCCAGTATGAGAAGTTGCTCGTGCCCACACGCGTTGTGGCTAGAGAGTGTACAAATGGCTCGCGTCGGGGTTGCTAAACCTGGTAGCGTTGTGGGAGAACTTTCCTAATAGATTGCCATCGTCTGGGATGAATGTGCGCTATGGTGAATCGGATGTCACAACGACATTCCAACCGGCGCCACAGGTAAGAAGTGGAGGCGGAGGACTAGAGTTGTGTTGTCGTCGGGTGCCACGGTGGCAGGTAGCCAAGCCAGTATGAGAAGTTGCTCGTGCCCACACGCGTTGTGGCTAGAGAGTGTACAAATGGCTTGCGTCGGGGTTGCTGAACCTGGTAGCGTTGTGGGAGAACTTTCCTATTAGATTGCCGTCGTCTGGGATAAATGTGCGCTATGGTGAATCGGATGTCACGACGACATTCCAACCGGCGACACAGGAGAGGTAGATGGAGAATTGTGAAGAGAAGGTCGCCTGCCCATTGAAAGCTGAAACCAAGCTCAGAAAGAGGAGCAACAACACGATCACAACAATCCGCACGACTCATCCACCGTGGTGCGAGATGTGGCAGCCCCCGGCGACGGCGAGTGCAAGTAAATTAAGCTCATGAGCTACCTACATGTCCATGCTGTTGCGGTGGTGATGTCAGTCATGGACTCTATGTCAACAAAAACTACCGCTCTAAAAACCATTGAGGGAGTTATTTTGCACGATTTTAACATTCAGGGAGTCGTTATACCCGTTTTTACAATTGAGGGATAAGAATAAGATCTAACATATATTTGAGGGACTCAAACTGGACTTATTCCTTCATTTAACCAGTGGACAGAAAAACCACGGCCTAATAGGCCCAGACGCCATGTTGTCAGAGACGAGCGACATCCGCCAAGCAGACAAGGGTGGGAGTGAAAAGAGAACTAGTGAATCAACTACTATAAAGCAGCAGGTTTTATAGGCTCCTTCAGTCAACGCCGCGTTGGTGGGATTAGTGATGCGTCCTTTTCATTTGCTGACACTTCTTGCAGTTACAATGATTCTTAATTAGCGGTTGGTCAAAAACAGGGACCCTAATTAGCCCATAGATATACATACTTATTTGATTGCAAACTGGAGTGTTTTATGAACTCATCCTGTGTGCACCATCTTCCTTTTTTTTTTTCTCCTTTTCATTTTTATAAAGGAAAGATAAGCAATGCTGTATTTTTTTTTCAATTTTTTGAACACACTAACGACAGCGCAGAGATTCACTGTATATGCAGTCTACTATTACATACCAAAGATATAGTAAAAATTTGCAGCTTGCATTGGTGTTATGGATGTGATCACGTTAGCAACTAATTAATTAAGGGCTTGTTTAGTTTGAGAACTGATATGGTGATATTTTTTTATGATTGGTGGGATGGCATGCAATGATGCAAAGGGTCATCTAGTGGCAGAGCCAGCGATATCGTTAAGTCCGGACGTATGACTAATAGTGTTTTTCGGTGATTGACTAGTTTTTATAGGTGTCGACGGCTATTGATAGAGGAGACGTCAGCAGTGGAGCTCGGGTGGCCACCTAACCTGCTCGGGAGGTCGCTCCGCCTCAAAAATAACATAGAGAATATATATCTTTTGAATGTTGCTCACAATTTGTGATTTTATTTCGAGATATTGTAAATCTAATTTAATTATGCATGTCTTACAAAGTCATATATGATGATATAGTTTAATTTCAATTTTCTTTGTAATTTTCCATAGCTTTTTGGATGTCATATGTTAAAAGGATTAAGATCTGACCGAATATAACATACTCCGTCTTTACAAGTCAAAATATAATTAATACTGGTTTTGAACTGTTAATTTTAACCGTGATGAATACAATGATATAGAAGGACAGAAAATTCAATAACAATTTAAAAATTGTGATTGTTTTAACTTTTGTTTTTGTTATGTGATGATTATTGGCTTACTGCATCTTACTTACTACTTCTACTGTATAGCTAAAGAAAAGGAAGGATATGGGGGAACAGAGGGGATGGGTGCGTGCTTTGGAATGGTGGGTGAGGTGAGAGATCCAATTTTGGATCTTTTCTAGTCTAGATAAATCTAATGATTTAAAATAATTAGCCTATTGGTCCACTCTCTTTGTTTCATATTGTAAAACGTTTTGAATTGTTTTTTATATTAGACTTCTTTAATAAGTTTCATCAAATCTAAAAGAAAACTATTTTCAACACAAAATATTACCATCAAAATATATTCAATGCTAGATTATTCAATAAAAATAGTTTAGTGTTATTGATTCATTGCTGCATTTTTTCATAAACTTAAACAAGTTTAACTTTAATTAAAAAAATTGAAGTGTCTTATAATATGAAACTTATGACCCTTTTTTTAAAAGAATTTCTTTCTAACTCGAGGCATGACATGTGACAACATAGGAGTGCCCAATAGGATGTTTACTGGACTTTGATGTTTACTGGACTTTATGAGAAATGAATTTATCTCACCAAATGTGGGCAATAATCCCATAAATGATGAACCAAAAGCTACTCCTGTGATCTCCATGAATCGGGCACCCTGACGTACGGAAGCATATTGCCTCGAAAAGATATTATATCCATTGACCATCGTCAGCGATCAAACCAAAGTCTCTAATTAAAAAAATAACTTTCACAATTCGAATGTTGTCACATGTTTCTCGTTCTCTTTTACATAAAGCAATACAGAGAGAGACAGGCCAAAATAGGCCATTAAAGCATTATGTTATTAGTTTGACGCATTACCCTCATTATTAAATTAGTTTCAAAGATCAAAGATGTATGAAATGTAATCGAACCTTACGTCATCCCACTTGATACACTTTTTGTTTCCTCCACCATACCTTAAGTACTGAAGAATGACTAATGCGATGGCTAGACGTGAGAACCCAAATGGGTTGGTGAAATGCGTTATGTATGCGGGAATCTGATGGTTGGTGATAATAGATATTCAGCACAACATTGCCTCCCTACCTCTTCCGGAAGCAGAGTTTGAATATCACCAATTGATTTCTGCTAGAACTAGAAGTTTGACCAATGTGCAAAATGGAGAAACAGAGTGCATTAGTGTACGTAAGATGGACAAGATGAAGCCTGAAACTGCCAACCACATCCTCCTCAGCTAGGGAGTTCAAACTTCAAAGCTTCTGTCCTTGGCCAGGTTGGCCAGACTAGGTTGGCTAGTAAGTATGGTTCTTGTATTGTATTTGCTAATCTTTCGATGTTTTTCGCTCGAAACAAAATCTTCGGCGCTCTTTCTCCAAACGGAAGTACTCCCTCTGGTAATAAATATCTGACAGAGTTAACTTTGATTATCAAGTTTGACCACTTATCTTATTTACAAATTTAGTGTAAATTAAAAAAGTATAAATCAAGCTTAAAGTATCTTGTGTAATAGAACAAATTACAATAAATAAATAAATAATATTTACATATTTTTAAAATAATAAGAGTGGTCAAATTTTGTAGTTAAAATTAGGCAAAATTGGTTATATAGCATCGAAAGTTCACGTTTTTGGTTTTATAGCACCGAAAGATGCCGGTTAACTTTAATAGCACCCAAAGTTCACCCCGTTCTCTTTTTAACACTTCAGTCAATTCTCGATCGTTTTCCGTCCGCCTTGATCGCTATTGACCCCGCCACGCACGCGATATGACGTTTCTACCCCTCATTGCCATGCATTCTACTTGTACTTGTGAGGGATAGAAACGTCGTATCGGATGCGTGGCTGGATTAATAGCGATCAAGACGGACGGAAAACGATTGAGAATTGACGGAATTGTTAAAAATGGGAACGGGGTAAACTTTGGGTGCTATTAAAGTGAACCGGTATATTTCGATGCTATAAAACTAAAAACTAATATTTTAATGCTATATAACCAATTTTTCCTTAAATTAACTGCGTCAAATATTTACGACCGAAGAAAATAGTAGTAACTAAAAAGCTTGCCATTTCGCATTGCCATGGGAGCGGTGATCCTTGATCAATACTACATGCATGCATGCATATGTTGCATTCTTAAATCTGAAGTCGTTGATGAATTAGGTGCAATTTGCAAGTAACAAAAGTACTCAGCGCGATTGGCAAACATGTTGCGTCAGGCTAATTCGAGAGGATGATTCTGCAGTTGCCGTACGTAAATATCTTATGCTAGCTAGGTGAATATTAGGTCGGCGAGGAGGAAAAAAAAAATACAAAAACAAGGTCCTTAAGACGCTTGGAAATAAGCAGTAGGATGCGATGTTTCATCAGCCTCTCTTATATTACTTGCTCTAGCTTAATTTCTCGCGATCAGCCAAAGGAAGGAGGTCAACGAAAAATAATGTGCGTTAGCAATAATATAGCCTGTAGGCTATAGCTAGCTTAACTGGAGCTTGAATAATTATTTTTTCTTAATATTGCATGAGTACATCAGTGTCGGTTGGTGTTTGAGATCTTCAGTTTTGCCGGTCACCTGCCTCCCTGCAATTATAGAAGATTGTACGGACGGCTTGGCGTTTGTTGCAAGAAAGTGAGCAGAACGTTGTAATAAAAGGCCAGTGATAGATATATAAGCTGATTGCCGAGAGAGATTTTACTCCAGACACTCATACAATTATGAAGCTGATGTGAACTACTAACTTCCAAATAATAGTTGTTGTAGGAAGACCTTCCATATTTATATATGGTACGTAGAGAGAAGCAAGTGAAGTATGTATAGATAAATGAACGAAAGCTGCATGAAAATTGCAAAAGCAGGTGTAGCCGTGTAGTACACTACTCCTGTACTCCATTCATTTTATATTATAAGTCATTTTAACGTTTTTCTTTAACCAAATTTATATAATAACATAGGAGTAGTATTTTTAACACAAAATAAGTAAACTATTAAAATATATTTAATGTGAGATTTAATGAAACAAATTTAGTTTTTTAGATGTTGCTAAAGTTTTCTATAAATCTAGTCAAATATTTAAAAAAATATCCAGAAAAAGGTTAAAATTAATGATTTATAATATAAAACGGTGTAAGGGTTATCTATATTGATTGGTATAATTATTACTCCTATTCAACGATGAGTTGGTGTATGCGTACTGCCTGTGCAATGCCAAACTACTGCCACTATTTTGGTACTACGCTGGGTCCGCATCATGGATCGAGCCGTACACAATCCAAGTATCTACGTACGTGCATCATGCATGGCTGTGTATATGTGACTAGACCCAGTACTGTCAGTGGCAGAGTTAGAAATTATCTTAAGTATATGACTTGACAGTAGTAATATATTTCAAACACAGATATCAGATATGAGGAGTGTCACTCTCTCGTACGTGTACTTGCAGGTTGATTGTCACCTTTCACACTTTAACCGAATCATCACAAAAAGGAAGATGATCGTATTGATCGAGCACAAAATTTATTTTGAAGTGAATTGTACTTTGGATCAGTTTTTATTACTTAAATTACATATTAGGCTAGACATTCACAATTCTTTTCGTTTTATTGTATCTTGTCCTTGGCCTCGAACAAGATGCATTTGGTCGCTTACCATCGTTGTTTTCCTCCTCCTCACTGATGGTGATATTCTAAGGCGGCCGCGGTGAGTCCGTCATGACCGGAGAGTGGGAGTTGAGGTGAGGAGGTGCCGTGAGTGAGAGCCAGAGCGGTATCGAGGAACTCCAATTGCCCATTTTTTTATTATTATCTTCTGTTTCAAGTTATAAGGCTTTTTAGTGCTAGAAAGTCTTATAACCTGAAATAGATAAAGTAGATGAAAGGTGGTGTAGGTGAGCCATAGTAATGGAGGACGCCACTTATGTCTGGCATCGACGGTTGGTCGTCTTATGAGAGGAGGAGTGATCGGCATCCAAGCGAAAACTGATGGCAATGGATTTAGCTGGCCACTTGAAATAGTGGCGCGAAGATAACTAACGGGCATCACACAGACATACATTTAAGAGTGCACCACATGAAAAATGTAAGACATATAGATAAATTAATATACGTAATCGTCCTCCACAAACAACCATAAATACAGTAGCATGGGTAGATAATTTTTCACGGCCAATGATTAATAGTACCAGTACTGTACCACGCATGTCACAAAGCACGGTAAAAACTGAGGTGGTTTACATACATCTCTCTCTCACTCGCTCACTCACTCTCAAACCAGAGATCGATATTAGGTAGCTCCTATAGCTACCTATTCTCGTACTACTATTTTCCTATGAAAAAAAAAATACATAAAAAATTTATGTAATTATAATTTATTTTGTTATGACTTGTTTTATCACTCATAGTACTTTAAGTGTGATTTATATCTTGTACATTTGCATAAAAATTTTGAATAAGACGAATGGTCAAATATGTGAGAAAAAGTCAACGGCGTCATCTATTAAAAAATGGAGGGAGTATATATGTTTATGCTGATAAGCTGATTGCCGAGAGAGATTTTACTCCGACACTCATACAATTATGAAGCTGATGTGAACTACTAACTTCCAAATAATAGTTGTTGTAGGAAGACCTTCCATATTTATATATGGTACGTAGTGAGAAGTAAGTGAAGTATGTATAAATAAATGAACGAAAGCTGCATGAAAATTGCAAAAGCAGGTGTAGCCGTGTAGTACACTACTCCATTCATTTCATATTATAAGTCATTTTAACATTTTTCTTTAACCAAATTTATAGAATAACATAGTAGCATTTTTAACATAAAATAAATAAACTATTAGAATATATTTAATGCAAGATTTAATGAAACAAATTTACTTTTTTTTAGATGTTGCTAAATTTTTCTATAAATTTAGTTAAACATTAAAAAAATAAACCAGAAAAAGGTTCAAATGATTTATAATATAAAACGGTGTAAGTATTATCTATTGATTAGTATAATTAGTATTCAACGATGAGTTGGTGTATGCGTACTGCCTGTGCAATGCCAAACTACTGCCACTATTTCGGTACTATGCTGTACGGATCGAGCCGTACACAATCCTATATCTACGTACGTGTGCATCATGCATGGCTGTGTTGACTAGACCTAGTGTCAGTGGCAGAGTTAGAAATTATCTAACTTGACAGTAGTATATACTCCATATACTAGTATATCTCAACACTGATATCAGATATGAGTGTCACTCTCTCGTACGTGTCCTTGCAGGTTGATTGTCACCTTTCACACTTTAACCGAATCATCACAAAAAGGAAGATGATCGAATTGGTCGAGCACAAAATTTATTTTGAAGTGAATTGTACTTTGGATCAGTTTTTATTACTTAAATCGCAATTCTTTTCGTTTTATTGTATCTTGTCCTTGGCCTCGAACAAGATGCATTTTGTCGCTTACCGTTGTTGTTTTCCTCCTCCTCGCTGGTGATGATATTCTAAGACGGCCGTGATGAGTCCATGCATCGTGACGGGAGAGTGCGAGTGGAGGTGAGGAGGCGCAGTGAGTGAGAGCCAGAACGGTAAGCCGGCAACGAGGAACTCCAATTGCCCCATTTTGCTTGGTTTAGGTCCCAACTTTTTCTTTAAACTTTTAATTTTTATATCACATCAAAACTTTTCTACACACACGAACTTCTAACTTTTCCGTTACATCATTTCAATTTCAATTAAACTTTTAATTTTGACGTGAACTAAACACACCCTTTATTAGAAGAAAGGTGGCGTGAGAGGTGAGGAGGTGAGCCACAGTAATGGAGGACATGACTGGTGTCTGGCGTCTATGGTTGGTCTTATGAGAGGAGTGTGATCGGCATCCAAGCGAAAACTGATGGCAATGGATTTAGCTGGCCACTTGAAATAGTGGCGCGAAGATAACTAACGGGCATCACACACACACACACATTTAAGAGTGCGTCACATGAAAAATGTAAGGCATAAAGATTAATTAGTATACGTAATCCTCCACAAACAACCATAAATACAGTAGCATGGGTAGATTAATAGTACCAGTACTGTACCACGCATGTCACAAAGCACGGTAAAAACTGAGGTGGTTTACATCTCTCTCTCACTCACTCACTCACTCTCAAACCAGAGAGATCGATATTAGGTAGCTCCTGTAGCTACCTATTCTCGTACTACTATTTTCCTATGAAAAAAAAAATACATACCACAATAGATATACACGAACAAATTAATATTCCGTGACAATTATTGTATATTGTACGTGACTAATAATGTTATTGCGGCGGCCATAATATTAGACGAGATCCTCCCTCATCCTGGCGGCGAAGTCGTCGGCGTGCTCCTTGGTGACGCAGCTCGCCAGCAGCCGCGTGCCGGCGAGCGGCGCCGGCGCCCGCATGACGATCACCGACGAGATGAGGTCGCAGTTCACCAGCGGCCCCGCCGCCGACGGCGCGCCGTACCCGTAGTCGACGTCGTTGAACCCGAGCTTGCTCCAGTCCGACACGTACACGGACTCGTAGTCGAACGTCATCTGGAACGGGTCGGCGCCGCCGGTGCGCCCCTCCGCCCAGCTCAGGCACTCGCCGGCCATCCGCCGCTTCGCCTCCCGGACCACGCCGACGAGCTCGATCACCGACGACGCCGCCACCTCCCCCGCCGCCGCGGATACCTTCACCGGGAAGATGGCGTTGCCCCAGTAGCCGGTCTCCAGGCCGAGCACCTGGCGGGCGCTGGCGAAGAAGCAGAGCTTGACGCGGCCGCGGCGGGGTCGGCGGCGATGGCGCCGCGTCCGGCACTGCCAGAGCTGGCGATGACGATGTCGAAGGCGGAGCAGATCTTGCCGGCGCCGGCGGTGGCGGCGTACTGCGCCTTGAGCTTGCCGAGGTAGGCGGCGGGGAAGTCGAAGGCGATGTACTGGAGCGGCAGCACGGGGAGCTCCGGCAGCGGGCCGGGCTTGATGTCCCGGGTCCGGGAAGCGGTCGCGCGCCCAGATCGGCTTCACACCGCGGCTCCGGGAGGCCGCGCGGCGAGGTCGCCGACGGCGTGTCAGAACTGGGCGGCGCCGGTGCCGTCCGCCACCGCGTGGTTGGTGCGCAGCCCGATCACGAAGCCGCCGCAGGGTGAACGTCGTCACCTGCAAATCACGTGACCTCCCAACTAATCAACTCACTGATGAGTCCGCGTCATTTTTTTGGTTTGTTTTTGGTTCTGTACCCAGGTTTTGACCTCGACAATTTTTCTGCATGCTACACCGGTTTTCAGGAGTACATAGTATAGGTATGAGAATAAAACATCAATTCAAATTCGTGGCAAAGGAGACGAAACAAAGGTATTTTAGTCTAGCTAGGAGTTGCAATCACGTTGGTACTAGAGTCGTAGATGCAGTTAACTCCTGTACAAATCAAGTGTGCACTCACAATGCACAAAATTTTCTTTTCACAAAAATTAAGTTTGACGTGCATGTTTGATTGATAGATTCAAACTGCCGCATGCTTGTTGCCATATCAATTCAAGGACACATGAAAAACATAACGAGATCCAACAGTGCAAAGCAAAATCTAGAAACCAAAAAGAAAAAAGGAAAAAAAAAGCAAGCAGGAATAATGCAGGATTAATTCACGTATGTACCTGGATCATGGCGAGGCTGTTGTGCGGCTCGACGGGCCACTGCTCCGGCGTCGGGCAGGCACGAGGTCCTCCTTGGACAGCAGCAGCGGCGCTCCAGTGGTTGACGTCGGCGAGGGTGCAGTTGGCGGCGGCCTCCACGAGAGTAGACGCCCTCGCCGGAGCACAGCACGGCGGGCCGCCCGGCGACCGCTCGTCCTCCACGATCCGCCCCGCGAACGGGTAGTAGTGCACCAGGCGCGTCGCCAGCGCGCCGCGCACCACCGCCGCCGCCGGCTTCTTTCTCTTCTTCTTCCCCTCGACACGCGACCGCCGCCGTCGGCGCACCGGCGCCTCGACGGCGGCGTCGTCGCGGCGGAGGTAGACGTGCACGGACTCGACGAGCCGCGGTGCGTGGGTAGCGGTCGACCCAGCGGCGCAGCGCAGCGTCTCCGACGGCGTCGCCCGGACGGCCGGACCGGGCCCTCGGACACCCTTGGTGACGGCGAAGACGCCCATGGATGCAAGCTTAGCTGCTGCTGCTGCTGCTGCTGCTGCAAATCAAGCAAAGCTTAGAGCTAACTGTGTGCGTGTGGTGGGTGACACGCGCTTGCCTTGCTGGTATTTATAGACGCAGAATTAGCTTCGCTACTTAGCTAGGAGTACACTTTTTTTTTTTTGGTTCTCCATGTCTTTTCTGAACTTTTTCTTCAGAGGTTAGTTGGTTGTTAATTAAGCCCGTTTAATCTGCTTTGTTAGCTGCGCTATGGTGCACTGATCACTGACCAGGCTGACTTAATTTGATTTGTTTAATTATATCGTTGCATAATAACGTCATTAGTTAATTTAATTTTGCACCCCGGTTCACACTGTTAAATTCGGTTTACATGGGCGTCGTCGTGCGGTTAGACCAGAGAAACGCACTCACTTGTACCATTTTGCCGGTGTAGAAGAAGTGATACATCTCCATTACTCCATATAATCTTGCTTAAATCATGCAGTGCTAAGATTAGTTCTGCTAGTCACCCCACCAACTCGTATTTTGCATGGACTATTGTTATGTTTCTTGGAGTATTTTCAGTGTACTAATTTAATAATTTTAATTTGGAATTTTGTAGTTGTGAAATTTGGAAATTACCCCAACTACTGCTCGATAATATAGACTCTGAGCTGCATTCGTTTGCAGCTGATTAGGAAAAGAATATCTTCGTTCTGCACACGCCCACACTCTTTAATTAGAACTGTTAAGTGTTGTGTTTATTTAAAAAATAATCTACAGGAAAAATTATAGATTTAATATAAATAATTCAATTTAGTCATACAAGCACGTATTTATTATAGATCAAGACGTGTTATACACGCACTGAAACACTCGTCGATACACGCGACGCGATCGAGCCAGACACAGTGTATATACACCAGGCATGGAAAGCCCCGCCAAGATCACCCAGCTAGTACTTGACAGCATTGGTGCACCGTCCACGCCCCCGGACATATGCATATACGCGTGGTGGATCGATCTCCGATGCACACATAAACGTGCATGGCCAGGCCATACACCTGCTGCTCTGACCAGACGGATTGGCATGGATTCATTAGAGGGACAAGTGTCAGGCTGGTTCGCTGGGCATACTCCGTCCGTCCAAAAAAAACTTAACCTTGTATTAGATTAGCATTTCCTACTATAATGTATCTGGACATAATCATATCCAAATTCGTTGTACTAGAAAACATCATATTCAATACTAGATTGGTTTTTTTGGATGGAGGGAGTATGCTTGTGTGAGGCAATATGCATATTCCTTTATGCCAAAATATAAAGAATTTTAGGTGAATGTAACACATGTACTATAAATTTAGACAGACTTAATTTCTATCCAGTATTTGTTATACATAGTATTATGATGTGTCACATACACTTAAAATCTTTTATAGTTTAGGACGGATGGGATACGCCCCGAGGCGAGTCATAACGTAGCCCTTCGCAGTGTAGCATCTCTACCGACGTTTGCGTCATGCATCTACGCTAGAGCTAGTAAAATTGGCTCGAAGCAGCTGTGTACGGCACGTCTAGTCTTACAACTTCCATGTCTTCTGCATGGTCCTCATCTCTTAGAGTCTCTATCACATGTTTACGACCACACGAAACACGGTGAACTAGTGTTGCATTGGCTCTGCGAAATCTCACGAGACGCGGCTGTTGTGCTCGTTTCTCTAGCACAACCGGCACCACCAATCAGATGGGAACACCTATCAATATTTTACTGCTTACTGTAGTACTCCAGTGGGCACTAATCCATTTACTACGAGAGACATATGCCTTTCTCATCTCTCTCTCTGAGACCACCTGCGTAGTCCACACAAACAGAAGTACACTCCCTAGAGCTGACGTCGATTCTGCAGCAGTCTTCGAACCACGAAGCCATCTGCCTCGTCACGTCAGAACTCGCCTCGAAACTAATCCAATCAGATACTCCCGATCGTGCCAATAAAAACCTATACACTCGAGGCAGAAAACAAAGAAAACATGTTCTGAGTAGAGACGACAGACACTCACACATTAACTGCTTTTCTAGTTACGTATATGCCTGGGACATGCGGCGGGCATCTCTGACAACGGCACTGTGTTGCACAAAATCTCGAGTTTCCTTGGCGCACTGAAACACTTGTACACGCAAACAGAGTCGATTCGCACACGGTGAGCACACCGGCGAGTCAAGTGCGCCGCCACTGCCTCTCGTCCCGCCACCACCTCCCCTTCCTGATATCCGCGCGGCGCATTCGCTTCTCCCGGACGACTCCGCGTGTAACTTGGGTCGGGGAGATGGCCGCCGGCGCGGATTTTTCGCAGCGCAACCCCTTCACCCGTCTCCGGCGCGCGATGCCCCTCATTCCTCTCAGGATTCTAAGGAGCCGGAGGGGCCGTCCGCTACCTTCAACTACCGGCCAGCCCACCTGGCCTTGCTGCATCCCCCCTCCCTTCTGCCGCCACATGCCACCTCCCGCCGCTGGGCCGTCCCTCCCCGGATCTGGCGGAGGGGAGGGCGTGGCCGCCACTGCCGCCTCCGCCGGCCACGGGCAGCAAGAGAGAGAGGACAACGAGAGAGAAGGGAGGCAGAGAGTTGAGAGATGAGGGAGAGAGAGACGCAAGATGGCTCTGGAAGTCTGTGGATGGATTGAACCTTATCTTCTCGTGATGCCTTATCTCGTCATTCGTGGTGGAGTCCGCTGGCTCGGCTCAATTCGGAGGTGCATTTTTTTTAAAAAAAAGGGCACCTATAACATGTTATAGGTGCCGGTTTTCAACATTAAAGGTTATGTTTTTTTTTAAAAAAAAGGGCCCATATAGAATAGGTGTTAGTTCTAATATTTAGAACTGGCACCTATAATTGCTTAAAAGAGCCGGTTTTTTGGGATTTCAGCCTGCGAAAGTGGGAAAAGACATATACCTCTCTCCGTTCCAAAATATAAGGCACAACTACCCTTAACCCAAAGACCAAGAAATAATTATTATCATCTCCTAGTTTGAATCATCCTAATAAATATATATAATACATGCATCCAATAGAATTAGAGATCTTGATGATGGAGGATTTAAAAAAGTCATAATTTAATGGAGAAGAGGTCATAATTAATTGTATGCATGCATGCATGCCTTATATTACGGAACATCTAAAAAAAAGTAGTTGTGCCTTATATTATGGAACGGAGGGAGTATGTGTCTTTTTAGCACTTCCGACACATGTAGTGCTGACACCTATTTAATATTTTATAGTAGTGACAGTGGCCTTCCTACATTTAATTTCTTGGGGTGAACGCCAAAATTAAACCCATATAGACTACTCAATTATTAACTATATTAATTGATATATTGATTAATAATTAAATAATAAGTATGTATTAGATCCTCGATAATTTTTTTTATCTGTGTTCGCCGCCGCGTTTCGGAGCTGGATTATGAGTGAGGAATCTCTCAGGTAAACTCACAAATTTGCATAATTAAGTACGTTGGCCCCTGACATTAGGATTATATATATATATACATCGTGTACTACTTGTGAGAATAATTAGCATGCCATATTGCTAGCTAGCTGGTCAACTGGCGCATACGCGTATATATACAAAGACGTACTACAGGATTCACATTTCTGACATTCTGAACGTGATACACCATGCAAATATAGATGAATCCTACTTAACACACTTGGATAGCCATCACCAACCGTACGTGTGCTGCCGAACCCACCCAAATTAACCAATTTGGACGAGTATAGTGTCCAGTGGTACGTGACGTCCTGACGAGATGGATCAACCACACGTACGTAAATTAACCTCGGACGTGGCCGGACATTTACAAGGCTTAGTATATACTCCGTATATATCGAGTTTGGGAAAGGCCGCAGATCAAGGACAGTATATATGAACCAAGATATACAATCAAACAGTTAATAGAAGGCTCGTTCGTTCGTGTTTTTGAGAAAAATTCTTTAATTACTTGCTCCTGAGTTTCTCTTCATCCTTATGTACCGCTAAATTTTGTCTCAATTCTCTACATATTTTTTAAGTTTTTGTTCTATGTCCATGCATTCCGTTAACTAACACCATGAGTTGAATGTTTTTTTTTTCTAAAAGGGCTATATTACCTACCTCTCGTGTTATGTGATAACTACTTTAATAACATAAATATTAATGTGAAAAACATATCAAATTATGAAAATTCAAATGAGACTGAATCATTTGATGCCAAATGTTAAAAATTATATTTTTAAACAAAATTTAAGTTCTTATTAAATCCATACAAGAGTTTCACTGAGAAATTGAGAACCAAGATTATTTTTTATTTGGATTTAAATTTTGGTGAAAATGTTGTAGAAACTGAATCAAAATTAATTTGATATTAGTTTAAATTTTAAATATCAGTTTTCAGTTAAATTTGTGGTTAAATAATCCTATGCCCTTTGTTTTTTTTTACAAATGAATCTTTTTTTCATTTGATAATTGTGTTTTTCTTAATTAGTAAGCTAGCAAGCATGTATGAGAGTGGCAACATAATCATTTTCAAGGAAAAAAACTTATGGGACATAAAAGAGATCGAGCGAAAACTTAGAGACACAAACTACAGTTACTTGACAATTTATATATATAGATAGTTTATCTTTCCCATCAATAAATCATATTCATTTAATATTAGAACATCAAAATTACTGGTAGTAGAACAAGTTTTACTAGTTGGGCTTATTCTTTTGAAGGAATGGAAGGAGTATAATTTGTAAATAAACAATTAATTAATATTACTTTGTGGTAGCAGCAGAATATTACCGTAGAGATTATTGTAAAAGTACCTGTGTAGGAAAGAACAATTCCTTTATTAGCTGTGTGTTCCCGTAGCTTTTATTTATAAAAAAAATATTTGGGTTCGTTTGTACTATTTTGTAGTATCGGGATTAATTTGATGGATTTCAATTTGTGGGATGCGAATTGGATGGATTTGGATCCATGCATTCTATAGGCTATCTAGCACTTGTTTTCTCTTGAGTTGTTGACCCTAGCTGTCACCCCGTTTGTGATTGCATCCAACTGCTGCGGCGCCGCTGGAATCTATGTATAGGTTGCAACGTCTATTTTAGCTGTACGGGTAATGCATTGTCTGCCTACAAATTGTACATGAAAATATATATGATAATCAACTTCTCTGTCACTTTGTGTGCAGAGAAATCATATAGCAGACCATTACCGGTGTAACTAACTAGTTTATGACCAATGTTGAGGAATAAAAATATACTTCCTCCATCTAATTTTGATAGTCATATTTCCAAATCTGAAAATTTTATTTTTGATAGGCATATTTCAATCCAACAACCTATCATCTTAATGACTTTCTTGGATTTAATGCATGACTCTCTATTCTTCCACACATGATTGGCTACATGGGCATTGAGAAATGTAAATATTAATGAATCGCTTGTTTACGAGGAATGACTAGTAGCATATTTAAATGGATGATAGGTAGAATTACTTATCCTTGGTATGTGTGCCAATATGAAATATTACTATCAAAAGTAGATGGAGAGAGTAGTTATTTTGAGATTATTCCTAAATGATCTGCATATTTGTATTCATTTATTAAGTCTATTCGTTATTTGTGCATTGGAGTAAATGGACATTGATGCATGCATCCATGCACATAAGTATTTATAACCCATATGCAATATCTTGATTTGCTATTGGCTAGAAAATATTGGGGATGGTGCATGCATCGAGTTTGTTGTTAGAGTAAATATAATATGAGAGAGTTATTAGCTTTTCTTGGTATTAGCGTACCTATGAAATATATAGATCAATTTGGAATGGAGGGAGTAATATAGTTCTAACAAAAAGAAAAGGAATATGAAAAAAGATTCTCTTTGACTTAGTGAAAATTAAGACTCCGGAGTTGTAGTGCTGTACCAAACGTCGATCGGATTCGAGTTATAGCTAAATGTATCTGGATTTATGTGCTAAGTGCAGTTAGCAGAAATTAACCAACACCAATTTTTAACAATATTTCACCAAATACACCAGAGTTGTTGTAGTGCCTAAGTCACTGTTCCTAGGTAAATATCTTAGTCACCGGAGAACGTTGTATCTGAAAACTGATGAAAAATGTATGATCTCATCCGTTTTCAGATGCAACTCCTGCTACAGTAACTGCAATACTGTCCCTCACTTATTTTTTCCTCGGTGGCATATAATACTTCATTAATCAGGAACCGCTTCCAATAATATTAATTAATTAATTACATCTGCACCTAGAATATTTGATCAGCATATACATATGCATGGTCTCATCAACCACACACCCATAGATTTGCAACCAGCCGGATTAAACTAGCTAGCAAGAGGTAGGTGCCGTACACGCAGCAAAACACAGTTTTTTTTTTTTTGAGAGAAACAGCAAAAGCAAAACACAGTTACGAGAAAGGACAAAGAAATTATACACAAGCAAAGTACGTACAAACAAAAAGTTAGTAGAAATGCAAAGCTGACACGCTAATAACAATGCGTATATGTCTTACATATATAATTAATCGAGTGACAATATAAGCATGATTAGGACCACGACTACCAATAATTCTCTTAATAACGAACTCGATCGGTCGATCCATGACGGCTTGTTATATTTTTAAACAAAATTTAAGTTCTTATTAAATCCATACAAGAGTTTCATTGAGAAATTGAGAACCAAGATTATTTTTATTTGGATTTAAATTTTGGTGAAAATGTTGTAGAAACTGAATCAAAATTAATTTGATATTAGTTTAAATTTTAAATATCAGTTTTTTCAGTTAAATTTGTGGTTAAATAATCCTATGCCCTTTGTTTTTTTACTGAATATTTTTTTTCATTTGATAATTGTGTTTTTCTTAATTAGTAAGCTAGCAAGCATGTATGAGAGTGGCAACATAATCATTTTCAAAGAAAAAACTTATGGGACATAAAAGAGATCGAGCGAAAACTTAGAGACACAAACTACAGTTACTTGACAATTTATATATATAGACAGTTTATCTTTCCCATCAATAAATCATATTCATTTATATTAGAACATCAAAACTACTGGTAGTAGAACAAGTTTTACTAGTTGGGCTTATTCTTTTGAAGGAATGGAAGACTATAATTTATAAATCAACAATTAATTAATATTACTTTGTGGTAGTAGCTAGAATATTACCGTAGAGATTATTGCAAAATTAAAGTACTTGTGATAGGAAATAACACTTCCTTTATTAGCTGTGTGTTCGCGTAGCTTTTGTTTATAAAAAAAATATTTGGGTTCGTTTGTACTATTTTGTAGTATCGGGATTAATTTGATGGATTTCAATTTGTGGGATGCGAATTGGATGGATTTGGATCCATGCATTCTATAGGCTATCTAGCACTTGTTTTCTCTTGAGTTGTTGACCCTAGCTGTCACCCCGTTTGTGATTGCATCCAACTGCTGCGGCGCCGCTGGAATCTATGTATAGGTTGCAACGTCTATTTTAGCTGTACGGGTAATTGCTGCTGCTGCTGCTGCTGCAAATCAAGCAAAGCTTAGAGCTAACTGTGTGCGTGTGGTGGGTGACACGGCTTGCCTTGCTGGGTATTTATAGACGCAGATTAGCTTCGCTACTTAGCTAGGAGTACACTTTTTTTTTTTTTGGTTCTCCATGTCTTTTCTGAACTTTTTCTTCAGAGGTTAGTGTGGTTGTGTTGACTTAATTAAGCCCGTTTAATCTGCTTTGTTAGCTGCGCTATGGTGCACTGATCACTGACCAGGCTGACTTAATTTGATTTGTTTTAATTATATCGTTGCATAATAACGTCATTAGTTAATTTAATTTTGCACCCCGGTTCACACTGTTAAATTCGGTTTACATGGGCGTCGTCGTGCGGTTAGACCGAGAACGCACTCACTTGTACATTTTGCCGGTGTAGAAGAAGTGATACATCTCCATTACTCCATATAATCTTGCTTAAATCATGCATGGTGCTAAGATTAGTTCTGCTAGTCACCCCACCAACTCGTATTTTGCATGGACTATTGTTATGTTTCTTGGAGTATTTTCAGTGTACTAATTTAATAATTTTAATTTGGAATTTTGTAGTTGTGAAATTTGGAAATTACCAACTACATGCTCGGTATATAGACTCTTGAGCTGCATTCGTTTGCAGCTGATTAGGAAAAGAAATATCTCGTTCTGCACACGCACACTTTTAATTAGAATTGTTAAGTGTTGTGTTATTTAAAAAAATATCTACAGGAAAGTTATTTAGATTTAAATAATTAATATTCAATTAGTCATACAAGCACGTATTTATTATAGATCAAGACGTGTTATACACGCACTGAACACTGGCGATACACGCGACGCGATCGACCAGCCAAAGTGTATATACACAGGCATGGAAACGCCCGTACGATCACCCAGCTGGTACTTGAAAGATTGTGTGCACCAGTCCACGCCTCCACGGACATATGCGTATACGCTGGTGGTCGATCTACCGATGCACACATAAACGTGCATGGCCAGGCCATGCACCTGCTGCTCTGACCAGGACGGATTGGCATGGATTCATAGAAGGACAAGTGTCAGGCTGGTTCGCTGGTGCATACTCTGTCCGTCCAAAAAAAAAACTTAACCTTGTATTGGATTAGACATTTCCTACTATAACGTATCTGGACATAATCATGTCCAAATTCGTTGTACTAGAAAACATCATATTCAATACTAGATTGGTTTTTTTTGGATGGAGGGAGTATGCTTGTGTGAGGCAATATGCATATATTCCTTTATGCCAAAATATAAAAAATTTTAGGTGAATGTAACACATATACTATAAATTTAGACAGACTTAATTTCTATCCAGATTTGTATACATAGTATTAGTATTATGATGTGTCATATGCACTTAAAATCTTTTATATTTTAGGACGGAGCGAGTATACATGCATGCATGGGACGGTTGCATGCACACGAGAGCTAGAAAATTGCTGGAGGCCGACTAGCTAGAAGTTGTCTCGGGCACACTTCTAGATCACACACTACCACAGAACACGTGAAAAGTGGCGGTTGGGAAACCCCATAGGTGTTGGTTTTCCCAACCGGCACCATGGAGGCGGCACTGATGAGTGCTCCGGCACTAATCCCATTTTAAGAACTGGCACCTCTGAGACCACTCGCGAGCCAAAAAAAGACTTGAGCATCGAGCTCATCCATCCCGCATCACAGAACTCCCAAATCAATTACAATCCCCAATCCCCAATCAAACAACATCACAGAACAAGAAATATTGAAGAACGTCACAGAAATCTTTCACTGACATTGAAGAACATCACAAAAATCATTCACTAACATTCACAGAAATCATTCACTAACAGGAAGTGCGCCGCCACTGCCTCTCGTCCCGCCACCGGGCCTCCACCACCTCCCCTCCTGCCGCTTGCCCTCCCTCCATATCCGACGGAGGGAGGGCGCCGAGATCTAACGGAGGGAGGGCGCCACTGCCGGGCCGCCACCGCCTCCTGCTGCATCCCCCCTCCCTTCTGCCGCCACATGCCACCTCCCGCCGCTGGGTCGTCCCTCCCCGGATCTGGCGGAGGGGAGGGTGCGGCCGCCACTGCCGCCTCCGCCGGCCACGGGCAGCAAGAGAGAGAGAGGACAACGAGAGAGAAGGGAGGCAGAGAGTTGAGAGATGAGGGAGAGAGAGACGCAAGATGGCTCTGGAAGTCTGTGGATGGATTGAACCTTATCTCCTCGTGATGCCTTATCTCGTCATTCATGGTGGGGTCCGCTGGCTCGGCTCAATTCGGATGTGCATTTTTTTTAAAAAAAAGGGCACCTATGATATGTTATAGGTGCCGGTTTTCAACATTAAAGGTTATGGTTTTTTTTTTAAAAAAAAGGGCACATATAGAATAGGTGTCAGTTCTTATTTAGAACTGGGGCACCTATAATTGCTTAAAAGAGCCGGTTTTTTGGGATTTCAGCCTGCGAAAGTGGGAAAAAGCATATATGTGTCTTTTTAGCACTTCCGGCACATGTAGTGCTGACACCTATTTGATATTTTATAGTAGTGACAGTGGCCTTCCTACATTTAATTTCTTGGGGTGAACGCCAAAATTAAACCCATATAGACTACTCAATTATTAACTATATTAATTGATATATTGATTAATAATTAAATAATAAGTATGTATTAGATCCTCGATAATGTGTGTTCGCCGCCGCGTTTCGGAGCTGGATTATGAGTGAGGAATCTCTCAGGTAAACTCACAAATTTGCATAATTAAGTATCCAACTAAGACCTTTCTCACGCGCATCAGCTTCTATCTCATCCGGCCTCCATAAAATTATGAGTGAGGAATCTCTCAGGTAAACTCATAAATTTGCATAATTAAGTACGTTGGCCCCTGACATTAGGATTATATATATATACACATCGTGTACTACTTGTGAGAATAATTAGCATGCCATATTGCTAGCTAGCTAGCTGGTCAACTGGCGCATGCGCGTATACAAAGACGTACTACAGGATTCACATTTCTGACATTCTGAACGTGATACACCATGCAAATATAGATGAATCCTACCTAACACACTTGGATACCCATCACCAACCGTACGTACGTGTGCTGCCGAACCCACCCAAATTAACCAATTTGGACGAGTATAGTGTCCAGTGGTACGTGACGTCCTGACGAGATGGATCAACCACATGTACGTAAATTAACCTCGGACGTGGCCGGACATTAATTTACAAGGCTTAGTAGGTATATATACTTAAAAGCTCGAAAACGATCGAGTTTGGGAAAGGCCGCAGATCAAGGACACATATATGAACCAAGATATACAATCAAACAGTTAATAGAAAGTTCGTTCGTTTGTGTTTTTGAGAAAATTCTTTAATTACTTGCTCCTGAGTTTTTCTTCATCCTTATGTACCGCTAAATTTTGTCTCAATTCTCTACATGTTTTTAAGTTTTTGTTCTATGTCCATTCCGTTTACTAACCATGAGTTGAATGTTTTTTTGTTCTAAAAGGGCTATATTACCTACCTCGATCTTGTGTTATGTGATAACTACTTAAATAACATAAATCTTAATGTGAAAAACATATCAAATTATGAAAATTCAAATGAGACTGAATCATTTGATGCCAAATGTTAAAAATATATATTTTTAAACAAAATTTAAGTTCTTATTAAATCCATACAAGAGTTTCATTGAGAAATTGAGAACCAAGATTATTTTTATTTGGATTTAAATTTTGGTGAAAACTAGCTGTCACCCCGTTTGTGATTGCATCCAACTGCTGCGGCGCCGCTGGAATCTATGTATAGGTTGCAACGTCTATTTTAGCTGTACGGGTAATGCATTGTCTGCCTACAAATTGTACATGAAAATATATATGATAATCAACTTCTCTGTCACTTTGTGTGCAGAGAAATCATATAGCAGACCATTACCGGTGTAACTAACTAGTTTATGACCAATGTTGAGGAATAAAAATATACTTCCTCCATCTAATTTTGATAGTCATATTTCCAAATCTGAAAATTTTATTTTTGATAGGCATATTTCAATCCAACAACCTATCATCTTAATGACTTTCTTGGATTTAATGCATGACTCTCTATTCTTCCACACATGATTGGCTACATGGGCATTGAGAAATGTAAATATTAATGAATCGCTTGTTTACGAGGAATGACTAGTAGCATATTTAAATGGATGATAGGTAGAATTACTTATCCTTGGTATGTGTGCCAATATGAAATATTACTATCAAAAGTAGATGGAGAGAGTAGTTATTTTGAGATTATTCCTAAATGATCTGCATATTTGTATTCATTTATTAAGTCTATTCGTTATTTGTGCATTGGAGTAAATGGACATTGATGCATGCATCCATGCACATAAGTATTTATAACCCATATGCAATATCTTGATTTGCTATTGGCTAGAAAATATTGGGGATGGTGCATGCATCGAGTTTGTTGTTAGAGTAAATATAATATGAGAGAGTTATTAGCTTTTCTTGGTATTAGCGTACCTATGAAATATATAGATCAATTTGGAATGGAGGGAGTAATATAGTTCTAACAAAAAGAAAAGGAATATGAAAAAAGATTCTCTTTGACTTAGTGAAAATTAAGACTCCGGAGTTGTAGTGCTGTACCAAACGTCGATCGGATTCGAGTTATAGCTAAATGTATCTGGATTTATGTGCTAAGTGCAGTTAGCAGAAATTAACCAACACCAATTTTTAACAATATTTCACCAAATACACCAGAGTTGTTGTAGTGCCTAAGTCACTGTTCCTAGGTAAATATCTTAGTCACCGGAGAACGTTGTATCTGAAAACTGATGAAAAATGTATGATCTCATCCGTTTTCAGATGCAACTCCTGCTACAGTAACTGCAATACTGTCCCTCACTTATTTTTTCCTCGGTGGCATATAATACTTCATTAATCAGGAACCGCTTCCAATAATATTAATTAATTAATTACATCTGCACCTAGAATATTTGATCAGCATATACATATGCATGGTCTCATCAACCACACACCCATAGATTTGCAACCAGCCGGATTAAACTAGCTAGCAAGAGGTAGGTGCCGTACACGCAGCAAAACACAGTTTTTTTTTTTTTGAGAGAAACAGCAAAAGCAAAACACAGTTACGAGAAAGGACAAAGAAATTATACAAAAGCAAAGTACGTACAAACAAAAAGTTAGTAGAAATGCAAAGCTGACACGCTAATAACAATGCGTATATGTCTTACATATATAATTAATCGAGTGACAATATAAGCATGATTAGGACCACGACTACCAATAATTCTCTTAATAACGAACTCGATCGGTCGATCCATGACGGCTTGTGAAGAAAGCAAAGCTAGCTAACGTTACAGTGTAGTCCAACAAATTGAATGAGCTAGGTAGCTTGAACAGTACTGTAACTAATTCAGACAAAGCTAATTTAAGCTCAAGTAAGACTTTGTTTAGATCCAAACTTCAGTCCTTTTCCATCACATCAACCTGTCATATACACATAATTTTTCAGTCACATCATCTCCAATTTTAACCAAAATTCAAACTTTGCGTTGAACTAAACACAGCCCTAAGAGAGGCAGGTTGGTATTATAAAGCTGCTATTCACTGTGTCTGATATTGATAGTATATATTTGTAGTTATTTTGGTTAGGGCATCAACATCGATCAAAAAGTAGCTAACTTTGTTGTCCTTTTTTGGTACGTACATCATCTGTTCATCGCTAGCGATAGAGCATATATATGTACGCAGTCAGCTAGGTGCATGTAGCTTTCATTAGGCGTGGTGGCATTATTGATCTATCACCAGATGATCGGTAAATAATTCAGCTACTTTTTATATGTATAGTAAATGTTGTTTGGTTAATTTATATTTGCATGTAGGTGTTTTTTTTAACAAGATTATATACCTTGTGCGGTGTTGTGCACACCGAAAAAAAGGAACAAACAAAACACATTTATTTATTGGAAAAACATAGGAGATTTATATGATTTAAATCATGTAGAAAAATATCCTCTTTGATCCTTTGAAACATAGGATTAGCACCCTAATATAACAATCTTATATTATTCCTATTGAATGGCTTAAGACAAGAAGATTTTAAAGGAATTTTAGCATGACGTTTAACCTCATAAAACTTCATTTGAGTTTTTATCTCTCCTTTTAATTTTTTTCCACGGTCTATTAAAATATATTTTTTGGGTTTTATTCATATTTAAATCTTATGTTTTTTCTATTATTGAATTTTCTCAAACTTGTATTTCAAAAAGCGTAAGATTTTTTAGACGTCAAAGTCAATTAATATAAAAGAAATGGTACCAAGTGAAGGTTTCTTTTAAGAGAAACTACAAATCCAAGAAATAGCAAGTACCAAAACAAGGCTAAAAAAAATATCAAATGCCTTTCTAGCATGTCTGGAGCATGAATTCCTTAGAGCGCATTTGCTTCTTATTGACAAACTTATTTTTTAAAGATCATAAAGGAGTATAATAATCAATAAATACATCTAAACTCTGCACCTACTAGGAATGCACATAACCATAAATTAAAAAGGAAATGTTGATAAACTGTGGTTGGTCAGGTTCTTCTTCTTTGAAATTAACATGTTAGAATAAGTTTGTAGAGGGTGTGTGTATATACGCTAATTTTGATCTGCGCTAAGATATCAAGACATGTATACCAAACTTATATTTATAAATGTGAGATGTTTTATATGCCTATTCACCAAAGCAATTCGAAGAAGGAAAATAGTGGAAACATACATCATTATAAATTAATAGTGTCTTCCTAATCCTCGAAGAAATATATACTCCCTCCATCTACTTTTGATAGTCATATTTCCAAATCTGGAAATTTTATTTTTGATAGGCATATTTCAATCCAACAACTTATCATCTTGATGACTTTCTTGGATTTAATGCATGACTCTTCATTCTTCCACACATGATTGGCTACATAGGCATTGAGAAATGTAAATATTAATGAATCGCTTGTTTACGAGGAATGACTAATATCATATTTAAATAGATAATAAGTAGAATTACTTATCCTTGATCTATGTGTCAAGATGAAATATGACTATCAAAAGTAGATGGAGGGAGTATTACCATAACAAATCCGAGCTGCGATTAAAAATGCATATATGTAGTGCATTAAACGTGGTATAAATCAATACATAAAACAAAAATATATATGAATAAACAGGGCCTGAAATTTATTTGCTTTAATTTGTTGATCGATGGGACATTAAGGATGAAATGGGTTAGCTCTTTATGCCATTCTAATATTCTCTTTCACCAATATATATAATTCCAGAACTATCAACAGTGACTTGAATAATTTCATTGCACAGATATAATAATGTTTCTTTAAAACATATGAGAGCAGACTAACCTTATTGATTAATCGCATACTCCAACTGGCTGGCTGCCACGGTGCCACCATGTCGTGGACCTCGTTGGCTGTGCCAAATAATTTTAATGTCAACGGAGAGAATACAAACCAATAGATTCTAAATACTACTCCCTCCATTCCAAATTGATCTACATATTTCATAGGTACACCAACACCAAGAAAAGCTAATAACTCCCTCATACTATATTTACTCTAGCAACAAACTCAATGCATGCACCATCCCCACTATTTCGTAGCCAATAGCAAATCAACTTATTGCATATGGGTTATAAATACTTGTGTGCATGGATACATGCATCAATGTCCATTTACTCCAATGCACAAATAACGATTAGGCTTAATAAATGAACACAAATATGTAGATCATTTAGGAATAACCTTAAAAAACTATATGTAGATCAATTTGGAATGGAGGGAGTACTTTGATAGGCCAATTGCACTTAAAATTTACTATTCATGCATGAAGGAGATATTTAAACTTGGATATGCCATAATTGCTCATCAAATCGTTGTGTTGTATTCACTTTGACTTCTTGGTAAAACACATGGCCAACTGACTACTTCCTCTGTACTCGTAAAGAAAATCGTTTTGGATAGCAACACGGTAACACAACTTTGACTTCTTGTTTCTATAAAAATATTTATTAAAAAGTGATATATGTATACTTTTATGAAAATATTTTTCAAGGTAAATCTATTCATGTAATTTTTACATTTTCAAACTCAACAACTTGAGAGTTATTCATGATTTATATTCTCAATGTTTGACTTAAATATTGTCCTAAACGACTTCCTTTATTAGTACGGAGGGAGTATCTTTTTATTTTTTCTGTTTAGCATCCAACTAAGAAGGATGTTACGACTACGGTTCCTATGGATGTTACAACTGCAATTTCTATGGGAATGGCCGGATCAGCTTTTTCAGAGTGGCATGGCATATTCGAAAGCTAGAATTGCCCTATTTTTTTAAGCTTATGTACTAGGTTGACATGGATTATTTGTTCTGGTTTAAAAAGTAAAAAATCCATATTTCAGCGAAGCACTTGATCCCCTAAACTATTTTTACTCATTTTACAGCTTGAAATATTGAAAATGGTTCACTTTTACTCCCCTTACACTATTTCTTCCCCCTTTTTTTTCTCTCTACATAAGTCATATTTTACCATCTATAACTCTAACAATTTTTAGCTTAAAATGCAACTTATATGAAGAGTAAAAAAAGAAATGTTATTACGGCCAAAATGAAACATTTTTAATAATTTAGCGATAAAATGAGTCAAGTTTAAGGGTTAAGTGACACAATAAATTAGAGGGAGATTAAAATGGACTTTCTTTTTTCTTAAAAAATAATTCTAAATAATTTTCTTATGCTACGTAGCTTATAGTCCACCTGGTATAAGCTATTTGTTATGTATATAATATATAATACTCCCTCCGTTTTAGGTTATAAGATGTTTTGACTTTAGTCAAAGTCAAATTGCTTCAAGTTTGACCAAATTTATAGACAAAATAGTAATATTTTTGACCCAAGATAAATTTATTATAAAAAATATATTTAATTATTATTTTAATAAAACTAATTTGGTAATATAAATTATTATTATATTTGTCTATAAACTTAGTTAAACTTGAAGCAAGCAAAGTTAACCTTAAACGGAGGAGCATTTGTTTTTTTATATAAACAAGTAGATTAGTTTTCATCCCTATTTCATCCCACTTAGAACAAAGTTGTCTAAGCTTATATCATACCGAAAGGCTACTGGATTCCAAGCGCGCATATACTATTTAGTAATATATTTTTTTGAAAAGAAGGCAAGAAATTTGCCTATATATTGATAGAGAAGGAGTACAGAACAAATATACATTATTGGAGTTTAGGTCTTCCGAACCAAAAGCAGTGTTTTTATTCTCCCAATAGTTGTATCTCCGTCAGCATTCGCCCCGCTTTCACCCACATTTTAGCCTCCTCCTTAATCTTTGCAATGATATTGGTCGGGGTATTGCCAAGTGGTTGAAAATTCTGTGGAGTTCTCTCCTTCCAAAGTTCCCAGGAAACAAGGATGACAAGGGATTTTTGGGCTTCCTCGAGCTGCTTGGAATTGTTAGTAGGAAGGACCACCAGTCGTGCACAATGAGGAAGTTGGTCCATTCAGGGATGTGGAGATCAAAACTGCAGCCAGGCTTCAATTGAACTCCAAATTCTCTTCGACAACCTACATGGGCTAGTAGGTGGATTTGCCGTTTCTGGCACAGAGCGGCATAAAGGGCACAGGAGTTGGTTTGGCCACTGTCTCTCTTGGAGTCTATCTGCAGTCCACACCCTGTTTGGATAATAACCAAGAGTAAAATTTGCATTTCGGAGGCCCAAGCATTCCAAATGATATCTCGAAGTTTGTTCCAACCGCTCCTTCAAACTGGATTCTGTATGCTGATTTTGCTGAGTACTGGCCATTTGAAGCGAAACGCCAGGTTATTTGGTCATCTGTCTCAGGTTGTAGTTCCACTCGCTAATCATGGTCCAGAGGTTGACGAATTCTGCGAAATGCTGTGACGAAGAGAAGAGCGCTGGTTGGAGGTCGCCACCCCATTGGTTATTGGTTAATGCATCCTTGACCGTCCGGTTCTTTCTCTTGGACGTTTGGTAGATGGTTGGTGCATGACACATGGAGATTGGTTTTGCAGCCAATTGGATTTCCAAAAAGAGGCCTTTTTCCATTGCAATCGTTATCTCGGTGGCCGCATTAAGAGTTCTTTATCAACCTCATCACAGGGGAGTTGTGTACCTTGCCAGGTTGTCGGGGTCGGTCCAATCAAGCCAGAGCCATCGGATGCGGAGAGCACGAGCGAAGAGTTGCAGGTCCGCAACACCCAGCCGCCGAGGTCTTTGGGCGGCACACCTGGTCCCAATTCACCTTGCATTTCCTCCTGACAAGTTATCATGCCCGCCCAAAGGTATTTTCTCTTATCTTATCCAGAGCCTGGAAGGTTGCTTTTGGCATCTAGCGAGGTTAAATGGTAGATTGGTTGTGCTGTCAGGACGGCTTTAACCAAGGTAGAGGCGTCCTGCTTGGTTTACAAATTTCCCTTGCCACAGAGGTAACTTTGCGGCCGCCTTGTCTATTAAGGCTGAAAATGAACCTTGCGCAGTTTTGTCAAGGAGAGGGGGAGGCCCAAATATGTCATCGGGAAAGGAACCTGCGCCAGGAGGTGTAGCAAGATGTTCCAAGTCTAAGGAGCCACAATGGATCGATGCCACTTTGCTTTCTGAAAGTTTGTTCGCAATCCGGTGTTTCTCCAAAAGAGGTTTAAGTCTGAGATAAGTTGTTTACATCTTGTTGGTAGGCGCAAGGAAGATGGCCGCAATCATCCGCGTAGAGGGAGGTTCGTAGTCTTGCTTGCTGTCTTTCTGCCGCCCTTGAAGCCGGATGAGGTTACCTTCATCGGTAGCTTGTCCAGTATGTGGTGCAAGGGGTCGATTGCTAGAATGAACAGGAAGGGGGAAAGGGGGTCGCCTTGACGTAGTCTCGACCATGTGGGATCGGTGGCCCTGGGTGGCCATTTAGTAGGAATCGAGATGAGGCGAGGATAAGATACTAGCAATCCAATTTTCTCCATCTCGGTGGGAAGCCCCTTGCCGCATGATTCTAGGAGGTAATCTCCATCGCACCGAATCAAAGGCCTTTGCAATATCAAGTTGAGAAGAAGGTCGGAATTTCTTTTTTGAATTTCTTGCAAGGTTGCGGAATACATGAAGTTGTCGTGAATACTTCTCTTTTTATGAAGGCACTTTGCGCTTGGGAGGTTAACATGGCCATATAAGGCTGAAGGCGCAGCGCAAGATTTTGGATATGATCTTGCCGACCCCGTGTAGAAGGCTTATTGGATGGTAATCGGCCACTGTCTCCGCACCCACTTTCTTCGAGAGAAGAACAACATTTGCTGAATTTAGGATTTTGAAGCTAGCAGTTCGCAAATCGTAGAAGGCATTCACAACCACCATGATATCTGCTTTTATGATGTGCCAACATTTCTTATAGAAACCCCGTGAAGCGTCGGCCCAGGCGCCTTATCTCTTGGCATTTGATTAATTTGCTCGAACCTCATCCTCGGTGAAAGTTCTTGGAGGCCTCCAGGTTGTGGCTGGCTAGTTGGAGCGAATCCCAATTAGGTCGAAGTCTCGTCGACCAGGTGGACTCATGAGGGGCTCAAAGTGAGCCTGGATTGCTGCTGCCTTGTCGCATGGCGTTCTACCCATACGGTTCCTTTTTTAATGCGCTGGATGAAGTTCTTCCTTCACCTGGCATTCATCTTGAGGTGGAAGAATTTAGTGTTTGTATCGCCTTCTTTTAGGAATTTGATCCTAGGAGCCTGTCGTTTCCGCGATCTTTCGATCAACCGGAGGCCGATGACTCTTTTTTTTGAGGATGCTTTTGAGGTTTGCCTCTCCGGACTTAGTCGGTGTGATTCTTGTGCAGTGTCGAGGCGAAGGATTAAATTTAAGCCATTGGAGTTGGATCTTGAGATCAGAACAGAGGGATCTACCTCATTTGCGCAGGTGCTTTGCTGTCCTCCTAGCTTGTGAAACAAAATATGGGAAGGCTCTGTGGGGGCGAGCTGAGGCCAAGCTTTAGAAACTTCTTCCTCAAAACCAGGCAATTTGGCCCAAAAATTCTCGAAGCGGAAGGTTTTCGGCAGACTCGGTTGTTGTTGATTCGCTAGGAGCAAGGGACAGTGATATGAGAGCGAGGTGCGAGGGCGTGTAATGCGTGCGAGTTGAATTTTAGGTCCAAGCTGCATTACAGACATTATGCATCGTTATATATCAACCAGCTAGTTAACCAAGTAAGCTGTCGAGAGTTAGTGTGGAGTACTCGTCCACAAACGAGACCACGGGGGGGGGCTCAACCCTCACTACCCCTCTCCTCCAAACTAGCTCCACCACTGCTTCCACAAATTAATAGAGTAATGCTTAAACCGCAGCTACAACCTCGATACAGTATGTTACAAGTAAAGATGGAGGTAAAACGTCCCTCGAGCTAGCTTGATTGGTTAATTTCCCACCAACCCTCTCATCAAGATCACCAGCCCGGATTAGCTCAGTAATTAATCACGAGATAAATTAAATATATATTCAGAGTAGTGAAATAGCGCTGAAGGTAGTACAACCGTACGTAAACAATGGCGTTTGTCGTTTATCTTATCCCGTCGATTCCGGAAAGAGAAGGTTACTGTGTAAGCTAGTGGTGCAGCCTAGCTAGTTAATTTGTACGAACCGAAACACGTTAGCTCGTCCAATAATATAGCCCAGTGTGCACATGCAGGTGTGGACTCTTGCTAATTAATTTACCCCCAACAATTATGCACAAATTAAAGTTTAAATTTCTTGAGTCTATGTGACAACAACGAATCACCTAGCAAATGCTGAATCAGCCCGGAAAATCTGCAACATTTTGCGTCGAATCATCGATCAAACTATTCAATTGTGCAGATGAACGATCATTTTGTCATCGCCCAGCCTATGCCGCGTGCCTACTTGTCCTTTCATACTGAATACTGACTACTGAGCAACACTCACCATGTTATAATGCACGGTGAAAAGAAATGCAACCTTTTCTATCATGTGGATACAGGAAAAATTAAATCAGCATTGCTTGATCGTTACTTAATTAATTTTCGATGATGGAAATGGTTAACTTGTAGTTACCGATGCGTCGTAGTTGCACGATCTGTCTGAGACGGAGATCATATCGCTCGAATGGTTTCTGAATGAAGTTGGTAGGGTGATAGGGATCGAGGGAATAGACAGTATTTTCATTTCAGTTGTGCACTTATTTTTTTATCATCAATTTAAAAGTTTATGTAGTTTAACATGCAAGACTAATGTTTTTGGGGGAATTGTTTCTTGCCCTTACTTTGTGATCCAATTGATGATTTTGTCTTACTTTTTGGTTTGTTATGTTGCCCATGCTTTTTAAATGAAGGAGCATAGTGCCCCTGTTATGTGAAAACTAGCTAATGGTTAGATCGGAGATACAACGCGAGTATACTTTGGCAAATGTGCCCACTTGTGTATTGCCCTTTTTTAAGTTCAGCTTTGAACTGAACTTACAAATGTTTCGAAGTGAACTTGCTATACTTGAAATTTATAAAAAAAAATTGACTAGATTTCAGCAATAGCTTGACCAATATCACAAATTCAATAGGATTCCAACATGATTCAGCAATAATTATACAAGATTTCATTTCACAAAAATTCAACATACTTTCAAGGAGATTCACTGAATTTCAACACAATTTCAGCTATAGCAAACACCATAAAGTCCAGTAGCGCCAGCCAGCCACCCTTGCATCTCCTCTAGCACCGTCGCCCTGCTGCATCTGTGGCCTCCTCAGCACCGTCGGCCCCAGCAGCCCCTGCGCCAACCTTCCCCAGCCCGTACTCACCCAGTCCTGAGCACCCCGTCGCGCGGACCGTGCTGGCCCCGGTTGCCGACAGGCCTCCTGACCAAGGCCACGCCTCTTCGCGCTGCCGCCAAACCTCCCTGCGCACCGGCCAACGGTTGTCCGCCGCCGCTGGCCCGCAGCAGAGCCGCGCCGACCACGGTTGCCGCCGCGCCTCCTGCGTGCTGGCCAACGGTCCCGCCGCCGTGCTGGCCCGCTGTTGAGCCGCGTCGACCCGCAGTCGTCGCCGCGCCTCCTGCACGCGGCTAGTGGTCGCCGCCGCCGCGCCCACCCTGCTGGCTGCCTGGTCTTGCTGCTGCTTTTGCGCCGCCGCCGCCACTCGCTAGGCCGTGCTGGAGATGGGGAATACACGGCTTCAATCTGATTCACACAACTGCTTAGTGATTTACTCACCAGGGGAATAACAGTCATTGACAAATTGCAAAATCATTTTTTAATTTTCCTTTCCCTTTGTTTATCTCAAAAATTCTAGTCCCACCTAACCACGGTTAAAACCAGGGGCAAACGGCTGCTTCACTTTTAAAAAGTAGGAGCAAAAACACACCCTAAAAGTAGGGGCAAAATCACAATTGGATCACAAAGCAAGGGCAAGAACACAATTGCCCCTATGTTTTTATATCTATCTTGAGAAATGCTTTCATAATACATAATGTGCACGTTGTTAAATTTTATGAACTCATAAAAAATACAAATTTTGCTATAGGATACCTAAAATTTGTGTAATTTGCTAGTAGACATCGAAAAACGTGTCACAGCAGAAAGACGTATTATAAAATTAGTAATTTGCTGAAGGACACTTTGAACTCAATTGGAGAGATAAATTCTTAAGAAGGATAAGAACACCCCTAGAACCCATACTTCAAATAGGGTCCCCTTCAAATATGGCGTTAGAGTGAAAATTTGGGAATTATACAACTCTAAATTTGTCATCGTCCTAAATACATCATTAGTATGTATCATATTCCATCTTCACTCTAGCCTTAGCTTGAAAGCTTTTGGCCCTAGGGCATTCTCGTTTTTGTGAAGAATTTCCCTCTCCAATTGAATTGAAAGTGTCCTTCAGCAAATTACCAGTTTTTCAGGTGTTTTCCAGCCGTAACACGGTTTTGTCATGTCTACTAGCAAATTACATAAAATTTGAGTGTATGGTAGCAAGCATTGTCAAAAGAAAATCTAACGAACCGGTATAAGACACTGCCAATGTTAAATCGAATGATAATCAATCTGAAATGGAGAGATTAGTTTGGTTTAATTTGCAAGCAGGCGCAAAGAAGGTTAACACGGCTAAGCGGTTGTTACTTCCCGTACCGACCGAGCAAAATAAGCATTACTAATTGGTTGTTAATCATCTCCCTAATCTCTATATAATGGAAACGGTTCTTGTACCTAGTCTGATCGCTTGAATGCATGGCTTGCAGAGTTCGGTTGGGTGATGGAGATCGATGAAAAAAGGAGCAGTTTACATCAAGCAGGCAAAAAGGCCAGCTGGTTGTAGTGGTAGTTGGTGATTCAGGACGCAGATCGGAGCATGTGATGTGCAGTACTGCAAAATGGTACTGCTTGGTTTTTTGGACGTTTGGCTGGTGGATTTCATCGTTTTTGGTAGAGTTGGTGATATTTCGCTCTAAAACGGAGCATATGCATGGGACAAGGGTTGACCAATGGAAGGCATGGAGCAGCTGATCGAGCTCCACTTCGAACCTTTTTTTTCTTCTTCTTCTTCTTTTGTGATTATGAGGACAATGCCACCACTTCGCGCGTACTTATATAGGCACACACCAACGAGTGCATCCTGTTTACCACCCATTTGGTTAAGTTCTACTCCCTTCGTCCCAAAAAAACCAACCTAGTATTGACAAGATTCGTTATACTGGAAACATCCCATTTAATAGTAGGTTGGCTTTTTTTTTGGGGCGGAGGGAATAGTCGGTAATTCGACGACTACTTACTCATTCTCCTTGGGCACGTTTCTGAGCTGCAAAATGGGATGTTTAGCACAAAAAAATTATATATAAAAGTTTCCTAGAAATCAAATAAATCTAATTTTAATACTTGATTGAATATACGCTAATAACTTATCTCGTTTTAAGTACCACCTAAAGTTTCTGTCCAACGTACGTACAGCTGATCTAAACTCAGACTCTGAATAATCGTAAATCATGTACTCCCTTCGTTCCACAATGTAAGTCATTTTAGCATTTAGATTCATTAGCATCAATATGAATGTGAAAAATGCTAGAATAACTTATATTGTGAAACGGAGGAAGTAACTATAACTTTACCACCACATTGTTAAAGCCTTTAAGGTGGCTTCTCGAAAATCGATTTTATTCTTCCCATTTTTAGTTCGAGCTAGTATAAAGCATATGATATGCTCTAGAACATGCAGCGCTAACTTGCCCGTTCAATTGGAGAGTGTTGTTTGTCGCATTGGATGCTACATATGCTACTTCGGGAAGTAAAGAAATGGAGGACATGAGAGCTGCTACGTACCTAGTAGGTGGATATGTAGGCAATGCTTGTTGGAAAAGCATTAGCAGAAATGGGTTTGTTTGGAAGCACGTTCTGTAGCAGTGCTGTAACTGTACTGTACTCTGAAGCGTCAACTGAGGCTGCAGCTAGCCAAGAAAATCAGAAACACTTGCCTTCTACAGCAGCATTTTTTTTACAAGCAAACATTGTTCAAAACAATTGCAACCGAACAGCGGTGCTATGCAGCTGCAAGCCTGCAACCCAAGAGGGGTTGAAACTCTATATTGGAGTAACATATAGCAGTACGTTTAGTTTATTCTATTACAAAACTATAAAATAGATTTATTACAAAATGTACTGCTTAATAGTTTAAGAAACGTGTTAATGAAAAACGAGAAAGTTGTAGTTTGGATTGATGTTATCTTCCTTGCCACTTGTTCCATCACGTGAGGGGTATATACATTAGTGAAAAGTCGAGAATAAGGGCCTGGTTCAAAATCCTTTTTTTTTTTCTTAGAACAAATTACATGAATGTAATATTACTTTTCTTACATGGGCTCAAAATCACGCTTGGATGGGCTGTAAACCACAGATTTTTACGCTGGTTTGGCCCGAATACCCGATACACCCCAAAACAGGCCGAATCCAAGCATGCCTTAACCAAAGTCAATTTACTCGGGAAAATACTGTTCCAGCCTCGTTTAGAAAGGAATAAGTCCACTTTGACTCCCTCAATTATAGCTCCAGACTAATTCGTATCACCCAACCGCAAAACCAGATATCCTAACCCTCCAACTATTGAAACTAGTGTAATTCGACTCCCTCGGCTATTTTGAGATCAGTTTTTGCTGTCGTGGCATGTTGACCTAAAGTCAAAATGGCTGAGTCAGCATGCGGAGCCCACGTGTCAGTGTCATCTCCTCTTTATTCTCTCCTCCTTTTTCTCCTTTCCCCACACGATGCCCCTGGGGCAGCAGCACCATCGACAACCTCCACTGTTTGCTCGCCTCCACAAGTTCTCCATCGACTCCATGGACACGCTCCGGCGTCAGACCGCTGGCGAACACGCGACACAACAGCCAGTCGGGCGGCGAGCCGCGATGGTCGATGGGCGGACTGAGGAAATCGAGGCGATATGGGGGCGGAGGGGATTGCGGCAATGACTAGCGATGGGCGGACTTAGGGGATTGTAGCAACGAGCGGAGATGGTTGAGGGAGAGAAGGGGGTCGGTGGTGGTGTGCTTTGCAGCGGCAGATGTGGAGCTGGACTTCGTGGAGGGGAATGCTCCGATCCAGTGGGTGATGGAGTCCTTCTTCATCTTCTCCGGCTAAAAAAATCCAAAAAAGAACATTTTCAATTCGAGCTGAATTTGGATATTTCAAATTCTGAAGCCCGGGCACCATCAGACCCCAATTCCGCGTCCGATATAAATACGTATATGTAAATCACCGAAACATGCAGATTTGGCTCAGAAATCAAATTAGAGATCAGCAATTTATAAAACCTCCGTAGTCCGTATCAACATTTCGGCAACTGAGCACAATCAAAGTCTGTCCTGTTGATAATTCTCTGTTAATACATACTCCCTCCGTTTCAAAATATTTGACACCGTTGACTTTTTAGCACATGTTTGACCGTTCGTCTTACTCAAAAGAATTTATGGAATATGTAAAACTATATGTGTACATGAAAGTATATTTAACAATGAATCCAATGATAAAAAAAAAGAACAAATAATTACTTAAATTTTTTAATAAAACAAACGGTCAAATACGTACTAAAAAGTCAACAGTGTCAAATATTTTTATTTTAAAACGGAGAGAGGGAGTACGAGGCAAAGCTTTGGCCTCTTTTTTAAAAAAGAAAATAAAAGAGATAATGCTCTAATGTGGTCCTCCTCATGATTGTGGACAACACGACAGTTTCTTGAAGCAGCTCTGAGAAAAATGTATTGCTGTACGTCTTCTTTTTATTAGCCAAGGTGTCGTCTATTAAAAAACGGAGATAGTATCATTGAACTTGAGCTGTTTTTTTTACAAGGTGTGGTATACACAGAAGATGAAAAAAAATCCAAAAAAGAACATTTTCAATTCGAGCTGAATTTGGATATTTCAAATTCTGAAGCCCGGGCACCATCAGACCCCAATTCCGCGTCCGATATAAATACGTATATGTAAATCACCGAAACATGCAGATTTGGCTCAGAAATCAAATTAGAGATCAGCAATTTATAAAACCTCCGTAGTCCGTATCAACATTTCGGCAACTGAGCACAATCAAAGTCTGTCCTGTTGATAATTCTCTGTTAATACATACTCCCTCCGTTTCAAAATATTTGACACCGTTGACTTTTTAGCACATGTTTGACCGTTCGTCTTACTCAAAAGAATTTATGGAATATGTAAAACTATATGTGTACATGAAAGTATATTTAACAATGAATCCAATGATAAAAAAAAAGAACAAATAATTACTTAAATTTTTTAATAAAACAAACGGTCAAATACGTACTAAAAAGTCAACAGTGTCAAATATTTTTATTTTAAAACGGAGAGAGGGAGTACGAGGCAAAGCTTTGGCCTCTTTTTTAAAAAAGAAAATAAAAGAGATAATGCTCTAATGTGGTCCTCCTCATGATTGTGGACAACACGACAGTTTCTTGAAGCAGCTCTGAGAAAAATGTATTGCTGTACGTCTTCTTTTTATTAGCCAAGCTGTTGGCATCGTTGACGATCAATACAAGAGCACTTAATCTCTCTGTGTGATGCGAAAGTTCATGGCAACCATTAGCCAACACAGAAAAAGCTGGGTGAGAAAACGAACTAATCTCCCACGTATATATACCTTTTACTACTTTAGTTGAGTTCCGAGAGAGCATTTTCAGTTAGGTAATCTGCCACGCAAAATTACTCTGATAAAAAACAATTTCGACACCTCCAATTTGTTAATTAAAGGGATCAGTAGTATCAGACTGGGATCTTGTTGCTGACATTGTCTGTTCGTTGTTGATGCATGCAGCACTTAAGAAAGATTCAAGGCATGGAGAGCATCAGCAAGTTTGCCACGGCAGCGCATGCGAAGAAAGATTCAGAAGATGTATCTGAATTTCATATCGCTCCTAGTACCTTCTGCTGACGAAATTACAGATGACAAACCATTGTCTTGAGGAAGTCAATGTCATCTTCTATCTTTTTCGCCAAAATGTGAGCTAACCCTAAGTAGTTGGAGAGCTCCCATCTATCACTATTAGAATACCTCGTGCGTCCCACTCTGAAGGTGCATGCTTTAAGTTTTACTTCATCAAAATATGATACAATCGCTAATAAGAAACTGTTGATAAATTTGCAATCTTTGACGCAGAATCGAGTCAATCAACCAATCATACATTCATACTAGTATAAAATATTCATTTATATATATTATATGCACACAAGGAGAAGTACATGATGAAATCGGAAAATAAATTAGTGGGCTTCATCTTTTTGCTTATGATTATGCTTATCAACCAAAATTTAAATTTTCAACCTTAAATTTGGAGCTGATTTTAGGGTTTTTTCATCGAAGTTTTTATTTTTCAGTTTTTCTTTTAAATCGCTAAAAACACGTACATAAAAATTTTATTCATA
The DNA here is from genome assembly GCA_009805545.1 of Oryza longistaminata. NCBI lineage: Eukaryota > Viridiplantae > Streptophyta > Magnoliopsida > Poales > Poaceae > Oryza > Oryza longistaminata. The sequence continues at coordinate 27,718,793 of CM020183.1, forward strand.
AATTATTTTTCGTTTGCAAATATACCGTTTGACTTATTCCACGAATAAGCGAAACAATAGGATTGGTCAAGGTTTCGGCTGATTTTCTTAGGATGCTTGCTTTTTTACCCCTGCAAAAAACCAAAATATATTTCTACGAATTTTTCATGACCACTCCATTGCATCATAATATTTGATGAGGGATTCACAAAAGCACCACTCAAGAGTGTAAAGCACCATCCCTACTCCCAAATAAATGACCTTGGCCCATTGCTTTCCATCTTGAATATCATAGCGTCATAGCAGGCATATTAATATTATTGAGACAATAAACTAGAATTCTAGAAACACCAAATTAATTTCCAGAGAAAAATAAAAACAAATCCAAGGATATATTGCACTGATGAGTGATGACTAGACTACAAATAGGATTGCTTTGAAATGCAACGAAGCAAGGCTCTCATACCTGCCAACTTGGAAACAACTAGTTCATAGTTGGCTCGTACCTGCTACTCCTACGTGCCAACTGTAGTTTACTACTAACAAACTTGGAAACAATAAATATTGTTTGCGTCCATTATCCGACGATTCAGATCTCTTCTGAATTATAAATTTATAAGCTATAACCATTATTTGTGCCATATATTTTTCTAAAACAAAAGGCAGGGCTTTAATCGTGCAACTACCTCACAAGCATGCACTACCTTAAATTTCTAGTATTTTTTTGCAATCTCGAGTTGTGTGTACCACAGATGTAATTTCCTTTTTTTCGCATGTCCATGTCAGCATGAAACTTGAGTTAGGGAAAGGGTAAGGTGAAAAGCTCCTTTCAACCAACCAATATATTCATGATACATGATGCTTTCATTAAAGTGCTACAAATAAAGGGAGATGTATTTGCTATTAATAGTCTTGTAATTTACTTCCTCCTTTCATAAAAGTTACACATATTATTTTTATCACCAAAACTAATAAAAAAATTAACTTATATTATATGTAACAAAGATAAGTAGTGTATGCACACATGTAACTAATGAGTATTAAGATGATTCCTCGAGTTCTGATCAAATATTTAATTTAGCTCTCCATTCAAGTTTAGAATATATAAAGACTACAAATAAAAACAACTTATTTTAAAAAATTAAACTATGAAATATGCCTAATTGTTGTTGACGGAGGGAGTATATTTTGTTAATGGAAAGGACCAAGTATTATGGTGGTATCGAAAAGGTGTGGTGGGTTGATATGTTGTCCATTACAATATTGTTGTGTTGCCCTTCCTAAAAGAATACATTAAGAGGAGTTTTGATCTGTTGAGGCAAATTGCTATATCATCATGGCAATGGTAGAGCCAGAAAAAGAATCTATAAAAGTTAGTTGGCATAAGCACAAGAAAAAACAATGCCCCTCTAATTAACAGTCATCATTCCCTTTGTCATTTGAAATAGGAAGGTTGGTGATAACATGAGAAACGATAGTGACACCAAGGACGAAGACTAGGGTGAGAATGGTGTTGAAAATTAGCCTCAAGACTATGGCTGTCAACGAGCCGAGCTTGAGCGAGCTCCATATAAGCTCGAGCCAAGCCTATAAAATGTTCGAGCTGTCTGGCAGGCTCGGCTCGAGCTCGAGCTCGACTATCGAGCTTGATTTTTAAGTAAAACGATATATATTTCAAGGATAATATTTAAAAATAATAATTAATTTCTATTTCATCGTATTAATAGAATAGGAAAAAAGAATAAAATAAATACTCCATTCATTCCATAATATAAGGCACAACCACTTTTTCTAGATGTTCCATAATATAAGACATGCGCATGTAGGCAATTAACTATGACCCCTTCTTCATTAAATTATTACTTTTTAAAATCCTCCACTCTCATGTTCTCTAATTCTATTGGATGCATTCATTGTATTTATTAGGATTGTCCAAACTACAAGATGATAATAATTATTTTCTTGGTCTTTGGGTTAGGGGTGGTTATGACTTATATTTTGGAATGGATGGAGTATATGATATCAATACAAGGCATACAAATAACATATTTGATCTTCTAATTTATTAAATAGCAACAAAAAATCATATATTACTAGTCTTGTTAGAAGCTTGAGCTCGGCTCGACAAAGCTCGCGAACTTTGGAACAGGCTCGGGCTCGGCTCGTTTGGAGCTCGAGCTGAGCTCGAATCGAGCCTAGGATGAGTCGAGCTCGAATAGCTCGCGAGCCTCGAGCTTTTTTGACAGCCCTAGATGGGACTATAGTATGCAATACACGGTGCAAGTGCGCGTGAAAGAATGGTGTTTCTTTCCTCTCCCTCTCTTCTATTTTAGCAAGTCTTCTGTGTAGTTGGAGATGATAACATATTTTTATAATGGGAAACTATCTAATCTCTCGAAAGTATATCCCCTCGTTGTTCATATGTCACTCAAATGGTAGTGAAAAAAAATATGAGAAGATATATTAACACGTGATATATCACGCTATAAATATGCAAGTTAAAATTCAACTTCTATATATCATAACGGAAAACAAATAAATTAAACTAAGCTAGTTAGATATTGACTGTTAAATTTGTTTTGTTTTTTTGTTATACGACATGTAGAAGGGATCCAGAATTTTATTAGGACCTGGCCCATTCCTTGAAAAAGGAGGCCTACAAGGAAAGGAATAAGGTCATCTGAGGTCCTTTAACTTGTCAACGAATCCGATTTTCGTCCTTCAACCCTAAAACCAGAAACAACGGGTCCCTCAACTATCAAAACCAATGCAGATGGCGGTTTTGGTTGACGTGGCGCCTACGTGGCTGGTTTGACTTGATCTTCATTTGACGTGGCTCTGACATGGCGCTTACGTGGCAATTCGATCCAAAAAAATAATAAAATCTGTGGGATCCACATGTTAGTTTCAAGACACAAAAATAATAGAAAAGGTGGGAGCCACGTGGACCCCACATGTCATCCTCACTCTCCCCTCCCCTCTTCTCTCTGTCTATCTTTTTCTTTTCTTTTTCATTCCTTTTCTTCTTTTTCTTTAGAAGCTGGTATCTGGCGGCCGACACGAGAGGGCGACCGACAACGCGAGCGCCGCGTCGGCGGAGAGGGCGGCCGAGGCAGGAGAGGAGCGGTGATGCGCATGGGCCGGCGGGAGAGGAAGGGGCTGCGGGAGGTGGCCCTAGCTGCGGCGGCCGGTGGGAGAGGAGATGGTGTCGACGGTGAGGAGGATGCTCGTCACGGTCGGCGAGCGCGGCACACACGCGGCGGGCCGAGAAAGGTAGCGGGGATGACGATGAGAGGAGGTGGAGCGCGAATCTGGACAACGGACGGTGGCGGCGGAGCGACTGAGGTCGAGCAGCGTGACCCCGACGTCGAGGTGCGCGGCGACAGTGGCCGCGTCCCCCTCACCAGCCAACGCGGGAGATCTGGTGGTGGTGGTGGCCGGTGGTGGTTTCTGAACCGCCAGGCGCGGCGCAATCCCAGAGCTTGGGCCCCGACAGGGTCTAGGTCGTCGCACGGAGGAGCAGCGGCGCGGGCAGTCGTCATCGCCGAAGTTGGCACGGAAGAGGGGAATCCTTGTTGTCACCGGATGGGCAGCGGTCGGAGGCCCGGAGTAGAGCGTCGGAGCATGCCGACTACCACCACAACCGCCTCTTGCCGCTATGGATCGCCGCGGCCACCTCCTCGCCGGCCATCCCGCTCGAACGCCGTCTTCTTGCTGCCCCAAAGGCTGCTGCAACATTGCACATGGAGGATATGGGGCGGCGCCCCTGGCCCCGCCGTCCGCCCGTGCTAGAGAAGCGGAAGGCTGAGCGCCGCCTTGGCCCCGCCGTCCGCGCGCTAGAGAAGAGGATGGGCGGCTGCTGCCTTTGGCCCCACCATCTGCTGAGGAAGAGGAGTATCCCATTGTTTTTTAGTCTAACTGGTATGTGGGCCCCACATTTATTTTTTTAATATTTTGCTTTCAGTGTCACATCACTGCCAGGACCAAGTCAAACCAGCCACATCACTGCCACGTCAGCCTAAACCACCATCTAAATCGAGGGCCTTATCTGCACCGGTTTTGATAGTTGTAGTACACCAAATTTTTCATACTGTCTAGCATGGTGGTCCGCAGATTGCGCATATAGTATCATTATATTTTCTCTTATATAATAGCATATATGTTTTCTCAATTTATTACTAAAATATATTAAAATGACAACATAATTTTAAATTTTGTACTAACTTTATGAAACTACTAGTGTGTAATATTCATATTGTATTTTATATATGTGTTACTTATTAATTATTTTTATATCAAATTTTAGTTATTTCTAAAATATATTCCTATATGGACTCTACACTCGTCTTTCAATATTTCTTATTTTTTAATTCCGAATTTTCGTTATCTTTAAATTGTATTTCTATATAGACTCTCGGCTCTTCTTCCAATATTATTTATTTTTAATTCTGAAATTTTATTTTTTTTCTAATTGTATTTCTATGTACTCTAAACTCATCTTTCAATATTATTTAATTTTTAATTTAGAATTTCAATTACTTCTAAGTTCTAAATTGTATTCCTATATTGATTTTAGACTCTTCTTCCCATGTTTTTTTATTTGGAATTTTAGTTATTTGTAAACTGTATTTTTATACGGACTCTAAACTCTACTTTTAATTTTATTACGTTTATTCCGAATTTTAGTTTGTTTTAGATTCCTATATGAACTCTATACTCTACTTCTAATATTCTTTATTTTTAATTCCAAATTTCTATTATTTCTTAATTGTATTTCTATATGTACTCTATACTATTCTTCTATTTTTTTTATTTTTTAATTCCAAATTTCAGTTATTTCTAAATTGTATTTTTATATGGACTCTAGTCTTCTCTTACAATATTCATTATTTTTTAATTCCGAATTTCAACTATTTCTAAATTGTATTTCTATGTAGACTCTGTTTCTTTTTCTCCGATTAATATGAGAATTTGTAAGCCGTGAAAGCGAATGTGGAAGCTCTTTTTTCTATTCCTTTAATAAGTTAATAGATTTTTCATACTGATTAGTACTCCCTCCATACTCATAAAGAAAGTCCTTTAGGATAATGTTTAAGTCAAACCTTGGGAATATAAATCATGAATAACTCTCAAGTTGTTGAGTTTAAAAATTTGAAATTAAATGAATAGATTTGTCTTGAAAAATACTTTCATAAAATTATGCATATATCATTTTTTAATAAATGTTTTTAAGAAATAATAAGTTAAAGTTGTGTTTTGGAGACCGTATCACCGTCCAAAACGACATCGTTTACTGGTACGGTACGGAGGGAGGACCTGACAATACCATGTGACAAACCGAGAGTAGCATTTTTCTTGTAAAGCAAGCACTGTAGCATTATTCTGACTCTAAATTCTGGAGGTGATTAGAGCCCCTAAATGGCCGGATCCGATTCGTCCATCTCTGCATCGTGCGGTGGGCAATCCCTTTCACATCCAGTCATCAACAACACCACACACACCCTCACACACACGCACACGCAGAGAAAAAGAAAAAAAAAAGAAGGAAAAAAAAAACTAAAGAACTAGTCGTAGCGGCCACACTACAATTTACAAGAAAGACCTTATAAAATCCAAGAGAACGGTCACCGCTTGCTTCCAAGCCGAGCCCAGCCAGCGAAGCCCACCACCACCACCACCACCCAGATCCCCACCTCGCCGCCACCACCACCATGCGGGGCGCCGCGGGCGGCCGGCGGCGGCGCCACCACGTGAACGCGGGTGGCGCAGCGGGTGGTGCCCCGTCGGCGGCGACGCCTGGGGGCGCGCTCCCGCTGTCCTGGCTCGACCGCTACCCGACGCAGCGCGCGCTCATCGAGTCCCTCCATGTCTTCAAGGGCCGCGCCGACGCCGCCGCGGCGCCCGCCGCGGCGATCGAGCGCGCGCTCGCGGCGGCGCTCGTGAGCTACTACCCCATCGCCGGCCGGCTGGCGGAGCGCGGGGATGGTGGGGAGCTCGTCGTCGACTGTACCGGCGAGGGCGTGTGGTTCATCGAGGCACGGCGAGCTGCTCCCTCGAGGATGTGGACTACCTCGAGTACCCGCTCATGGTGGACAAGGACGAGCTCCTCCCCCACTCCACTACCCCGCCTCCGAGTCTCACCCCGAAGACTCGCTCATCCTCCTTGTCCAGGTAAGACAAACAATGGCGAGGAAATTTCCTCGAGCGATTCTTGTGGTCAACGGGTTGGTTGGCAATGTCATGGCAATGGCGTGTGATTGAGCTGTCCGTTCCCCAATGCAGGTCACGCAGTTCGCGTGCGGCGGCTTCGTGGTCGGGTTCCGGTTCAGCCACGCCGTCGCGGACGGCCCGCGGCGGCGCAGTTCATGACGGCGGTCGGGGAGATCGCGCGCGGGCGGGCGGCGCGGCGCTGGCGCCGGCGTGGGGGCGCGACGCGATCCCGTGCCGGCCGTCCGCCGCCGTGGGCCCTCCCCGTCCTACGGAGCTCCGCCTCCAGTACCTCGCCATGGACATCTCCACCGACTACATCGACCACTTCAAGGCGAGGTTCCTGAGCAGACGGGCCACGGTGCAGCGCGTTCGAGGTGCTCATCGCCAAGGCGTGGCAGTCGCGGACGCGCGCGCGGGGTTCGCCCCGGGGTCCCCGTCCACGTGTGCTTCGCCATGAACGCGCGCCCGTGCTCCGGGCGCGCGCTCCCGGACGGCTTCTACGGCAACTGCTACTACATCATGCGGGTGACGGCGGCGGCGGGGGCGGTGGCGGACGCGTCCGGTGAACGACGTGGTGAGGCTGATCCGGGAGGGGAAGAAGCGGCTCCCGGGGAGTTCGCGCGGTGGAGCGGCGGCGGCGGCGGCGAGGCCGACCCTACCGGATCACCTCCGACTACCGACGCTGCTGGTCTCCGAACTGGTCGCGGCTGGGTTCGCCGAGGTGGACTACGGGTGGGGCGCCCCCGTCCACGTCGTGCCGCTCACCAACCTTGACTACATCGCCACCTGCATCCTCGTCCGCCCCTCCGCCCACAAGCCCGGCGCCCGCCTCATCACCCAGTGCGTCGCCGCCGACCGCCGTCGACGCCTTCCACAACGACATGATGCGCCTCGACTAATAACCGAGCGAGCTCACCGTCCGCCGCCCACCGAACATCGCCGGCGCAATTTGATTCGTTCTTTTTTTTCTTTTTTTTTTTTGGGTTTTTTCTCTCCTTCTCGCTGTACGCACGCCATGGCATTCATTCGCCGTAGTAGACTAGAAGAAGAAAATTATATATATATATATCAGATTAAAAAATACGATAAATATATATGTATACGCGCCTGTAATGCGAAGCATTTGTGCTTATTCCTTCGATTAATTATTGAGACCGGGTTCCCCTTTGCTGCGAATTTGATGTTCTTTTAAAGAAGATTTATTTCAGTAAGTTCCAGAAATGAACGCTCAGGTAATTAATTTAAACCGTTCGGCAGGGCCTTCCATGTCACCGTGGCAAAAACAAATTCGTTCAAAAATCAAAATATGGCATGACAAATCTTTGGCAAAACATTGTTACCACGTCATAAACAGTGAGCTGTACAGCTAGCACGAGCTTGCCACGTTACGATTAAGAAATATTCAGAGAGATATTTATAAGGCTCTCAAGCACTATCCATTTTTTTGGTTTTTGAACGAATCAAAAAAGAAAAAGAAATTAAATTAGCAGTAAAAATTGTTGTTTATATATGATTAAGCGGGAAATATGTAATGCAAATTTAGATAAGTATGGATAAATTTTAGACGTTTATTTTTTATTCTATAGTAATTTTTAGATTTGCACAGTATATTTTTCTCACATTAAGACCGAGTTTAGTTCCAAACTTTTTCTTCAAACTTTTAACTTTTTCATCACATCAAAACTTTTCTACACATGCAAACTTCCAAATTTTCCATCACAACGTTTTAATTTCAACCAAACTTTTAATTTTCACATGAACTAAACACACCCTAAGCATACAAACATGTTTGTATGGGGGAGAAGTTAACATTTGTGGTGTTCTGCTGGAACGACTAGTAGGTGGGGAGCAACTGTCTGGAATCTCCCCTTGCTTAAGCAAAGGGATTGCGAGAGAGCAAGCGAGGTGTGATATATGCGTGATGAATGCATCTGTTATTTGTCGCTGCATCCATATGCTAATGTGCTCATGTCAAGCCCAAGCGTCGTCTACCTGCCTAAAGGAGCTAGGCGTCGCCATCTCGGTTTGTTGAGCTCCGGAATCGTGTGCGCTTCGCGTAGATTGCGTTGCGGACAGGGTTTCTCGCTGCTGCTGCCTGCCTGCTGCTGCTTTCTCTTGGCATGTCGTGCACAGGGGTTTGCTTTACCGGGGAAGAGGGGTTACTGTACCCCGAACGAGGGTAACTCCGACTATTGTTATTTAAGATTGGACGCACATAAATCATATCAATATGGTACTACTTCATAGTATATAAATTGGTCTTATCTGTGGAAGTTTTAGCAAATGCAGCTTCTTAAGCTCCTCAAACAATTTAGATTTTTACTACTATCTTCGTCCTAATATACAGCAACATGTGAATATGAAGATAACTATATTAAGATTGAGGGTCTGTTCACTTTGATGCCATTTTCAACCTTACCAAATTTTAGTAAAGTTGCTAAAAAAATACATACATTTAGTTTGCTGTCAAATTTTGATAACTATATATAAGAAATCCTGTGCCAAAATTTTGGTAATGACAAAATTTGGTAATGTTGAAAATGTCATTAAAGTGAACAGGCCCTCATAGTTATAGAATGATCTAATCTCATCCTAAGTTACTGCATTTTAAAATTGAGGAAGTATAATCTAGAAAATTAATTAGAAATGAGAAGTTAATAAACACTGGTCTGCTTCTCATAACGTCATGCTCTTCTAATACAAGACGTTTATCCATGGCTAAAGTTGCATTTGGAAACATGGCAGACATTTAAAATAGTAGTAATGCTTAGATCGAGTACGATGATCAATGGGCTTGTGTTCGTTGGATTGGTAATTTGGATGGTGGGCAGGTGGTTGAATAAACAAGTCGTTGTGTTCATGTTCTAGAAGCTTTAGCCTAGCCCCCTTGATCGGTGCGGTCCTGCAGAGTCTTGGAGCAGCAAACTCTTCCTCTTTCCGACTGTCGGTGCAGCAGAACTAGTTCCATGAACAATGACCTTGCAAGATCTGGACCATCCAATCAGGATCTAACGATGAACACCGGGCAATCAAAACTGTGGCACGCGTAAACCAAGGATAGCACACGGCATGGGGGAGCAACAGTCCGTTGCAAGTCACGTCACATCACGGTTACGCACCATCGTCTTGCGATTTTTTTTTATTTTTTTTGAACATTTTAATTTTTAATTTTAAAAATAAATCCGTCCAAAAACTTATTTTCAATATCTAAACCTCTTTTGACATTGACGTGACAAAACAATATTGTCACGTGACTCCCGCTGGGGTGACAACGTGATTTGACCACGCCGGCCTCGCTAGCGTGATTTGACCACACCACTCTCGCTGACAACTGTCATCTCGTCCACTGCCCATGGCATGCCAGTGTTGTTTTGCCACACAGGCAGGCTAGCGTGACCAAAAAAGTTCAGATTTTGGAAATTAGGTTCTGAAAAAGGTAAAAAAAAAAGTTTCAAGAAATAAAAAAATTTCTCGCTTGAACCTCAAAAAGTTTGGAGCGCACTATTGGGCAGCTGGATACGGCAGTGCCAAAAAACCAAAGTAGCAGCCTAGCAGGCATATGCTCATGGCATCAAGTTCTTGCTACTACATGTCTACTGCTACACCATTTGCTTACAACCAGCAACTACCTAAGCGGCTAGTAGTAACACTTGTATTTTTATCTGGGTGGTGCAGTTCGCATGATTTATAATTACATGAACTGCATGGTAGACACAAAGGGAGAATAGGGGGCCAAAAACATCGGACGCTTGCTGACTCGCACAAAGGTAACGTAGCTACTGTAGGTTCCAAGGCATGGAGCCTTGGTTCCCAGTAGCGTAGCCTTGGCCACTACCGTCAGTCGTCGCGGAAGTGCAGTACTGCTGCACGACGTTGTTCGCCGGCAAGCCGGAATGCGCGGCGGCGCCGGCGCTGGCGGCGGCGACCAGCCACTGGGCGGGGGTCTGCCAGCCAAAGTTAACATTTGTGGTGTTCTGCTGGAACGACTAGTAGGTGGGGAGCAACTGTCTGGAATCTCCCCTTGCTTAAGCAAAGGGATTGCGAGAGAGCAAGCGAGGTGTGATATATGCGTGATGAATGCATCTGTTATTTGTCGCTGCATCCATATGCTAATGTGCTCATGTCAAGCCCAAGCGTCGTCTACCTGCCTAAAGGAGCTAGGCGTCGCCATCTCGGTTTGTTGAGCTCCGGAATCGTGTGCGCTTCGCGTAGATTGCGTTGCGGACAGGGTTTTCTCGCTGCTGCTGCTGCTTTCTCGTGCACAGGGGTTTGCTTTACCGGGGAAGAGGGGTTACTGTACCCCGAACGAGGGTAACTCCTACTATTGTTATTTAAGAATGGACGCACATAAATCATATCAATATAGTACTACTTCATAGTATATAAAATTGGTCTTGTTTGTGGAAGTTTTAGTAAATGCAGTTTCTTAAGCTTGTCAAACAGTTTAGATTTTTATTAGTACTATATTCGTTTTAATACGTAGCAACCTACGAATCTAAAGATTAATAGTTTTAGAATGGATCTAATCTCATCCTAAATTACTACATTTTAAAATGGAAGAAGTATAACCTAGAAAATTAATTAGAAACCAAAAGTTAATAAACACTCGCATGTTTCTCATAGCGTCATGCTCTTCTAATACAAGGCGTTTTATCAATGGCTAAAGTTGCATTATTTGAAGACATGGCAGACATTGAAAATAGTAGTGTGGCTTAGATCGAGTACGATGATCAATGGGCTTGTGTTCGTTGGATTGGTTATTTGGATGGTGGGCTGGTGGTTGAATAAACAAGTCGTTGTGTTGATGTTCCAGAAGCTTTACGCTAGCACCGGTCCTGCACAGACAGAGTCTTGGAGCAGCAAACTCTCCCTCTCTTTCCGACTGTCGGTGCAGCACGGCTAGTTTCACGAACAATGACAGTCTGCAAGATCTGGACCATCCAATCAGGATCAAACGATGAATACCAGAGTTGGTCAACATGACACGACGCACGCAGACGCTCCGTCAGGAGGGGCACCCAAACACCCAACATCGTGAAAACGGGCAATCAAAACTGTGCCACGCGTAAGAATAGCACACGGCATGGGGGAGCAGCAGTCGGTTGCAAGTCACGTCACATCGCGGCTACGTATCATCGTCTTGCAAACCTTTTTTTTAACCTTTTTAATTTTTTATTTTAAAAATAATCTCTTTCGAAACTTATTTTTAAGATCTAAACCTTTTAACTATAACGGCCAAACTGACGTAGCAAAAATAATATCACGCCACTCCCGTTGACAGCGCTATTGGACATACTAGCAGATTTATTTTACGCGCGGCAGGATAAAGCTGTCACGCCACTGCATTATTTTATGCGCGGTAAGACATAACTGTCACACGCACTGCAGGTGGGTTTTGCCACGCCAGGCGGACTGGCGTAATCGAAGGGTTTAGATTTTAAAAATAAGTTTTAAAAAAGGTTTATTTTTAAAAATAAAAAAGAAGTTCCAGTCTTGCAGCTCAAAAAGTTTGGAGCGCATTATTCGCAGCTGGGATACGGCAGTGCAAAAAAAAAAAAACCCAAAATAGCCCAGGAATATGCTCATGGCATCAAGTTCTTGCTACTACACGTCTACTACTACACCATTAGCATACAACCAGTAAGGCAGCAACTACCTAAGCGGCTAGTAGTAACATTTATATTTTTATCTGGGTGGTGCAGTTCGCATGATTTATAATTACATGAACTGCATGGTAGACACAAAGGGAGAAAAGGGGGCCAAAAACATCGGATGCTTGCTGACTTGCACAAAGGTAATTTAGCTACTGTAGGTTCCAAGGCGTGGAGCCTTGGTTCCCAGTAGCGTAGCCTTGGCCACTACCGTCAGGCGTCGCGGGAGCGCAGTACTGCTGCACGACGTTGTTCGCCGGCAAGCCGGAATGCGCGGCGGCGCCGGCGCTGGCGGCGGCGACCAGCCACTGGGCGGTGGTCTGCCAGCCAGGCTGCAAATGAGTCAGCTGCTGCACGGGCACGGAATGCTGCTGTGAGTGGGACTGGACGTAGTAAGCCTGGGACAAGGTGTTCTGCGATTCCTGTGTTGCGTGATACTGATGAATGGATTGGTAATGCTGCTGCTGTTGCTGATGCTGCTGATGATACGCGTGCATTTGCTGATGAACAGGTCCGGGTGGAGGCAACGGTGACTGTGGAATAGCATGCCGTGTTTGCTGGAGATTCAGATTGCTTTGGTTTGGATCCCATTCTGGTATGTCATCATCGTCATCATCCTCCTCCCAGGGTTGGGCTGCGGCAGCGGATCTGCTACCATACTTGCGAACCATCTCCCTCACATGGTCTACCGGACGGCGGGGCGCAGGCCTGAGAATGCTGCTGCTGGCTCCCGTATGCTTGTCGTGATGGTACTACGTTGGCAGCTGCGTTTGGGACGGTAATAAAATCGTATTCAGGTAGGTCATCGTCTTCCCTAACAACACCAGGGCCAAAGCCCGGAGGAACATCATCAGTTACAACATCCTGACCGTGGTGCTGACGCTCATTGGTAGGCTTGGAAGACAAGGGCACTGCACTGGCAATCACGGCATGCTGCTTCCTCGAGATGGATTGGTTTCTGGACCCATCGTTCCTGGCGGGTATCCTAGGTGAAACATGGGGCCTCCGCCACACGACGACTCCAATAGCTGATGTTCCTGTCACGGTTAAGCTGCTCGAGTGCTCCTTGGGTAGGTGCTCTGCAAGTATCTGTGCTGCCTTCCCTTGAGAAGGGCAGAGGTAAAGCTCCACTCCATCTGCAGGCTTCACTAGTCCTACTCTCTCGTCTGCAATATATGAGTCAATGGTCTGCAGGAAAAATTAGAGGTGGTTAGCAGATCAGGAGTCCCACAATAGCATTACGCTGAGCCCGTGCAAAAGGTAACAGATGACAAGAATTAAGGGAGTAACCTGCAAGAGATGCTGGCGCCCACTCTCAAGAGAGCCCTCCTTCCAACGCAACTCAGTTACCTGTAAAACGAGTAACAGGTTCTTAATGAAAGAACATATGTTTCAGGAGCAGAAATAATGGAAGATTACCCATCTGGATGGCACAAGGTAAATCATTTTCCATCAGATAGCATCTCTATATGCACAAATCAACATTTAATGCATGAACATGACCTATTTATTTGGGCTAATCAGGTATATGAAATACTTGGGGTGCAGTCAGGAACTTTAAGAACAAGACCTTGTATGTGCTGATTGCTAGGCTCTAAGCAAAAGAAAAGCAGGTTCAAATGAAAATTGTGGATTTCTCATAGCGTGGAATGTGGAACTACTTCCTCCGTTTCATATTATAAGACTTTCTAGCATTGCCCACATTCATATATATACTAATGAATCTAGAGTTCTAGACATATATAGTATGTATTTAGATTCATTAACATCTATATGAATGTGGGAAATACTAGAAAGTCTTATAATATGAAACGGAGGGAGTATATACTAAGCATAGTGAATAATCAAATTCAAGAGCACAAAAGTACATATGCAATTCCGATAGTCAACTAACATGATGACAACCTTCAAAGTACATAATATTTCTATCATTCATGAATCAGTGCGGGAACCATAGCACAATCCAACATTCAGGCTATAATACGGTCATAGTCTTCTTATTAGGGCATTCCCTTTTTTTCTTTCATTTATTTGTTTCTCCAACTAACACTTAAAGTGTAAAACATTGGCAAAGGTCCATGCCTCAACATAACATTAGTGCAACTATGCAACCCATTTCAAAAACATTAATACCTAGTGGCCTAGTGGACCAATACGAGTAATAAATTGCACAAAACTCCAGGTACAAATACAACCCCGTGTACCACAAAACCACGCATTTTAAAAATATTTTCACATAACACACATCAATTGAAGCTAGTAAATGAAACCCAGAGTTGTTGCAATCCAGACCGAAAAATTCATTGTGGTATGATGTTAGGTCTGCCAACAGGGCACAACATGTGTCCAGTGCAAGGTTGGGGCACCCGTTCCATGTATCCAGCGGCTTGGCCTTGTAGACCCTTTTTCTGGAATGCGGCCTTGTAGACCTTTTTTCTAGAACACTGGTCTAGTGTGGGCCTTTATGGAATTCTTAAGCCATATTTGTATGGCTCACATATCACGACAGAAGGTTGTGTTATGGCGGTTGCCTAACTGCGTAGCCCAACAGCTGTCCATCCTGACAGGCTAACATGCGAACGTGGTTCTAGATTTACACCAAGGACCCACACAAGATGGATGTAGTGCACACTACGGCCGTGTTTAGTTTCCCCCCTATTCCCAACTTTCCATCACATCATATCACATCAAAAACTTTCCTACACACATAAACTTTCAACTTTTTTTCCGAACTCCCAACTTTCTTCAAACTTCCAACTTTTTTCAGGAACATACCCTACAGCAAAAAGGCCACGGTTGGGCCGAATGTCCACATCACAATGCTATATTCGACTATGGGGTTTTCTGTAACTATCACCCATCTACCTGCGATTTTGTGTCAGAAGGGGCCACAAACATGAGGTTTTCTCAAATTCACTCGCATAATATCTAAAGCCTAATTGCATGTATAACAGTATAAGGTGTTTTACACTGTATTTGGAACCACAGTTTCAACATATTGCACATGAACTACCCAGTTCCTAACATAGTATTGAACCCTCTTTGAACAGCGCTTTTTTTAAGTGTATTCTGTTTTTTTTTTCCTTGATTTTGTGGTATTTTTTATGTGTTCGAAAAGAGTCAAACTGGGAGTGCAAAAAGGGTTAATACAGAAACACAGTGCCATTTTGGAGCAAAAATTAAATAGAATGGAGGTTCGTTCAGTGGTAAAAAAAGAAAAGCAAAATTGGTTATATAGCATCGAAAGTTCACGTTTTTGATTTTATAGCACCGAAAGTTACCGGTTCACTTTAATAGCATCCAAAGTTCACCATGTTCCCATTTTTAGCACTTCCGTCAATTTTTCCGTCCGTCTTGATCGTTATTGATCCAGCCACACACATGATATGACATTTCTACCCATCATTGACATGCATTATACTTGTACTTGTGAGGGGTAGAAACGTCATATCGTGTGTGTGGCTGGATCAAGACGGATGGAAAACGATCGAGAATTGACGGAAGTGTTAAAAATGGGAACATGGTGAACTTTGGGTGCTATTAAAGTGAACCGGTAACTTTCGGTGCTATAAAACCAAAAACGTGAACTTTCGATGCTATATAACCAATTTTGCCAAAAAGAAATATCTCATTAGCAGATGTATATTATGCATATTAACTTTTATTAAGCACTAAAAACAGGCCCTTTCTCAGGACACTAGTTATTTTCGTGGTTTTCTTCTGTTGATCTGCGAGGGCAATTTGCATAGGCAAATCCATGTGCGCAACTTGTTTTTGCTAGGTTTGTGTACCAAATCCCATAAGGAATCAATTTGCTGTAAGGACAACAGAGGCGACAGTCCGTTCCACTGAAGGTATAGCACTATGTCTGCAGTGCACTTCAATGCAATGTGTAGAACTCAACTAAAACACAACCAGAAAACAACAGTGACATTGAATAACACTCTAAAAAAAAAGGAAAGGAATTGCCACAGCATGTCATGTTGACCCAGTATTTCTTTTAAGGGAATGGCTACCATCATTAGATTTATGGAATCCCCTGAACACGGAGTTCGGAATATTTATGCAAATGCCTAACATTAACAACAAAGATTATCTTACAAAACAAAAATGTGTTTCCGTAGCATCTTACAATCAATCATTCAGAAGAAGCAGTAGATGCTACTGCTAGCAAGTCAATAGGTACAACTGTACAACATCGATGTATTTCACATTTCCATACTGTGGTAATTGCCCATTTTATAATTAAATAATATAGTCATCCAACTGAGAATAGCAAATGAGAAATAAATATTACCATTATAGCACGGCTCCTGGATTTAGGAAGTTGTTCAAGAAATTCTTGAAAAGCACTGAGCCTGACTCTTCCCTTGATATCAACGAAATGGCGCCACTCGTTTGTGGATGTCTTTTCACCGCTACAGAACAGACAAAACAATAATCGACTGAGGATATAACTGAAATATTAATTTGTCAAGTTGTGCACTGTTCTATAAAATGGTACCATGTATTGTGCTCAAGATATAGAAACTAGCAAGAGAAGTACTTTCAATAGTGAATTGTATATACAAGAGAGATAAGCAGTGCAGAACTGCGGATGAAACAAACCTTTTGAAGATAGCAACAACATTTGTGAGTGATGACAAGGAAAGTTGAATTGTTCCCTCCCATACACTGTCATGTGTCAGCAAAGCATCAGGAGCTGATTTACAATCCGTGATAGATTCAGGGATCGACTGACTGCCAGTATCAATGTTTTCAGCATTGGCCTTTTCAGGGGAGGATTTGACTAACAACAGATCTTCCTTTATTTGTTCAACTGGAAACGAAATTGAGCCTGCGTCTTTTTTGGGTGACTGTAACTTGGACTCACACTTATCTTGAGGAGATAATGTTTCCGGATCAAGTTGAGAATCTGATGCAGAAGCACTATCCACATTTTCGGAAGAATCTTCCGATTTCAATGAAATGTCAGTTTTCTCAATAGAATTAGGATCATGTTTCACAGTTTGAGTGGAGTCATCTTCGAAAGGTGGTTCAGAATCAAGGGTCTCCATGAATTCATCCAGTGACATAATTGGTGGAAGATTCTCTGTATCTTTCAGGTCATCTACCATCAGTTCCTGCATCAGATCAGTTTTCTCATTTGCTGTATGTTCTAAATTGCTTGGCATGTTATTGCTGCCTGTCACGATAACTCCATCTTGCTCACTATTGTCTGATTCTTTTTCTTCCGTGTGTACACTTTTATCATCGGTTTTGGTTTGACCTTCAGTAGGTCTTGATGGAACATACGAAAGCAAATCACCCCCAATTCCAACCTCCACAGAGATACCGTCAGTTTCTTCCACCTCAACTTGAAATTCTCCTTTGTGTGTTTTCCTCACCAAGCGTCTAACATCCACTTCTTTACTAGGAAGAACCACCATCTTTGCAAGCTCTTCAGCCTTAGCCAACCGCCAGTCTGAAAGTTCCTTTGAAGCAAGTTCTTCAGTAGTCATTGAACATAGGCGTTTGGGTGTTATATCTCCAGACAAGACACGTTCCCTCAGTACAGGATTACTTTTATCTTTTAAGTTGAACAGAAGTGATCGACCCTTCTCCTTGTATTTCTTGTTAACTCCTCCCAATAAAGTGAACAGCTCACCTTCAATTTCAAATGCTAAAATTTGGGCTTTTTGGGTTACACTCTTCTTTTCTTCTGCTGCCCCATCATCAGTCTTTATTCTTTTAGACTCATGCTCAATCAGAGATACATCAACACTTTCATCAATATCAGATTTTCTGACTCTGTCTGGATCGGATTGAGAAATAGTTTCAGAAGCTCCAACAACGTCAGAAGACCAGCAAAGTCCATGGCCTTGCAGAAGCTCATCTAAAGTGCAAGAATTGTTATCCAGTACTTTATTTTCCAAAGGAACATGTATTGATTGCTGCTGCATATCATCACTCACCTTGATCGACATGTTTGATGCCGAATTGCTACTTAACATGTTATGTTGCCCGCTTTTCAAAGCACTAGTCTCTGTGACAGAATCAATACCAGCACCATCGGCTTGCTTGTTCTCGCTAGCAGATCCAACATGTGACACGGTTTCAACGGATTGCGGGGCACACTGTTGGTCAGAATCCATATTCAGGGCAGCAGCCAGAGTCTCTCTGAACTTTGATCTCACGGACTCAAACAATTGCGGCTGTGCCTTGGGCAGCAGTTCCTGCGCAGGACGCTTGCTACCAGAAGACCGAAAGGGCACAGACTTCAGCATCTGAACCTTCGGCAACGCTGCCATCTTCTTACCTGCAATCATAGACGGCGATGGCATCATCGCGGCCATACCAGGCAAAGCTGTCTGGACACTCAGCACCTGTTGCGGTGGCCTAAGCGACACCCTACTCAACGGCCTGGCCCCGGACCCGGAGAGGCTCGGCGCGTTGGGCCTGGGCACACCAACCTGCGCCGGCGGCTCGCTCATGGGCACGATCAGGTAGCTGCTGGCCGGCACCTGCGCGCCCCAGTTGCCATTGTAGAACACGGCCGGGTACCCAACCTGCGTAGTGTGGGTAATCGCCCCAGGCAATGTCGGCGGCGTCCCCGCCACCCGCGGCGGCTGCCCCTGCTTGGGGATCTCCATCACGGCGCCCTGCCCGTTCCTGCACCACGCCACCTAGGGGGATCCAAAACTAGGGTTACATCAGCACACGTTCGCACGCAGATAAAACCCTACCTACTCGACGTCAAACCGCATGAGGGTTCCCGGGGGGGAGGGGGCTCACCTCCGTGAGGTCGAGGACGGCGGGGGTGGAGCTAGGTCCGGCGGGAAGGCGGCGGCGGGCGGGAGAACACGGCGGAGAGAGGCGGCGGAGGTGGGGGAGTGTGAGGGGAGAGGAGGGGTAGGGTTTGTGGGGATTTATTCCGCTTTGCGGCTCGATGGACTGCGCGAGGCTAGCGGGCCGCGCGGGTGGGGAGGGCGGTGGCGACTGCGAGGTGCGATGCGTCGTACTCGCACGCGTGGCGTGACCTGACCGACCAGGCGACCACCAGATTTCATATTTAAAGAGATAAGGAAGAAAAGGAATAAGGTTGTCTTTAGTTCACTAAAGTTTGGAAGTTTGTGTTAAAATTGAACGACGTGACTGAAAAGTTGTGTGTATAAAGGTTTGATGTAATGGAAAGTTGAAAGTTTGAAAAAAAAACTTTGGAACTAAACAGGGCCTAAGTTCACTTTGGCTCTCTCTGTTTGGTGTCCAGTCCGATTTTCCATCCCTTAATCGTAAAACCGGGTACGACGGATCCTCCATCTTACAAAACCATGTAAAAAGAGTCTCTCTCGTTGTGTTGTGTCCAGTTTTAAATGACGTGGCTCCCTTTGACTAGGTCATCATTCCACGTGGCATTGAGCTGGCGTCTATGTGGCAATTGGATCTTGGGAAAATAATAAAAAACTGTGGGACCCATGTGGTCCCACATGTCAGCCTCCCTCTTTTCTCTTATCCCCCTCTCTCCCCTACACGGCAAAGGAGAAGGATGAGCGCGGCGCAAAGGGTGACGGGCGGACAACGACAGCGAGCGGCGGGCAGTGGGTGGAAAGACGGAGGGCATAGGGGAGGCGAGCGATAGGAGGGAAGGACGGCGGGCGGCGGCAGCGGTGGCGCCGCGCGTTCATCATCGCCCACGTCGGCGGCGAAACCCACGAGCTCCGCATCCGACGTTGCTAATGCCTCCTCCGGCATCCGTCCTCTCTCACCGCCGTCCACCGCAACGCCGGCCTCCCGACGCTGACGTGGAGGAGCAGTTTCGCCGCACAGCTGCTGCCGCCAAAGCACTGTGTTCCGTGGAACGGTGCGGGTGCGGGGTGGACATGGACAATGTGGCTCTGCGCGGTGTTCCCCATCGGGTGGGTCAGCGGCGAGCTTCTACGAGCGCCCGCTGCAGGCTTGACGCTGGTGGTGGACCTCGACAGGGAGAAGGAAGCTGAGGGTCGGCGGGAGAGGAAGCAGAGGACGCATGCTCGATCGACCGGCGAGGAATGATGGCGATGGGAGGGTCGGCGATTGGGGGGGGGAGCGGCTACCCAAGGTTAGGACGGGACGGGAGCACGGGAGGAGGGGCGGCAGCGACGTGGTCCGAGATCTGCGCCGAATCAGGAAGCTACGGCGTCGTCATCGTCCTCACCCAAGATGTACGCACGATCGAGACAACCCGACGCAGCGCGCGTTGCGGCGGCAAGGGAAGAGGAAGGGGCCGCTGCGGGCCTCTACCCGCCGCGTGCCTCTCCTGCCGCCCACCGCCGTCGAGGCCCCACCCACCGCGCGCCTCTCCTACTAGCCTCTCCCGCTCGAACGGCCACTCGTAGCCGGTCGCCTCTCCCACCGGAACGGGTGCTCGTCGTTGACGGGGAGAGGTGTGTTGGTGTTGGTGGTGTGTGCGGCGGTGGAGGCGGAGGTAGGCGTGGTGAGCGATGAGGAGAGGGGCAGCCGGCCACCGGCGTTAGGACCATGAGGGCGGGAGTGGAGGAGGCCGCGCCTCTCCATGGTGTCCTTATCTCCACTGGCGAGAGAAGGGAGCAGAAGGGAGATGGGGAGAGCTGGGGAGAGGTGGAAGAAGAGGATTGGATATGATCATTTGAGAATGACATGTGGGGCCCACCATATATTTTGTGTAGCTGACATGTGGGCCCCACCATTTATTTTTTTGTGCAGCTGACATGTGGGGCCATGTTTTTAATTATTTCTCTGAGATATAATTGCCACATAGCGCCATGTCAATGCCACGTGGAACGGAGACCTAGTCAAGCAAGCCACGTAGGTGCCACGTCAGCCAAAACCGCCTTCAAAACCACCGAGGGACCATGTTTACCCGGTTTTCGTAAGTTGGGGGACGGGTCATACCCGGTTTTGTGGACAAGCGACGAAAATCACACTGGGCGACAAATAGAGGGATCCATAGTGAACTTATTCTGGAAGAAAAGGGGGAGATTCAGAAGCGGTTGGGCGGTTGGGCCTAGAAAATTGATAATGGGCCTTCGCTATGCCTAACGTTTGTGGGCCTCAATGTCCGGTTCATAAAATATAGGAATAAGTTCACTGTCAGTCCCTCGAATATAGATCGGATCTGATTCGTATCTATCAACCATAAAACCAGTTATAAGTTACTCCTTCAACGGTTAAAATCACTTTCAAGACAGTGTTGAAGGTGGTATTTGCTGACATGGCAGCCGACCACCACAGCCGCCATTTGATCCGCTGCGGCATCGACCTGTCGACGCTAGCATGTCTGACAAGGTTCGTGCTCAAGCACGGGGTCACCGGAGACAACGCTGCCATCCTTTGCCTTCGTCTGCTCCATGTCCATCTGCAGATCAATCAACAACCCAAGTTAGCAAACAAGCTAGCCATCACCAGAACAGACAGTAAAAATATCAATCAAGCATGTAATGGTCAACTCCTCACATCGGCTTGGCCCTTGACAACAACAAGTGCAACATGCCGGCGATGTGCGATCCTGGCAACGGGGAAGCCTACCGCGGCGTGGCCAGTGCCAACGACCGAACGACGACACGCCATGGCGCGCCGACGGTGGCAGCGAAGGAGCTGCTCAAGTGCTTAGCGCCATGGTTGTCAGGTTGTGACCGCCATTGCTAACTCATACACCGCATGCAGATGAAATCAACACAACGTAATTAACTTAGGTAGATCACTCTACTGAAATCAACTCAAATGCCCAGTGAGCATGCACCGTTCCACCTCAAGCTCAAGGTCGTCCTGCTGCCGCTCAGGTGGAGGATGCGCCGCCGCCAGCCGCGGCCACGGGGTGTGGCCTTCCGCCCTCGGACGACGGCGCCGCCCCGCGCATGCGGGAGCTCCATCAGGTCGACGACGACGACAAGGAGCAGACACCGGCGCGGATAATAAACTTATTCCCCGTGCAGAAAATATATGGGCCGAAATTTTAGTTCAATCCTGGGCTAGACATGTTTTGAGCCCATCTATATTTGGTGGAGAAAATTCAAGTGCGATGTGCCGAAGAAATTATCTACCAGCGGCCAGCGATCCAGCATCTTTGAAACAGACAGGAGGAATTGCTTGCCAGCGCAAGGAACTGAGATTATTCTCCTAGTAGTTCTGTACAAAATAAATTGTATACTAATCAGTACTAGTCGCACGTGTGTCATTTCGCCAGGCTGTGACGAGAGAGCATCTGTAGCCAGCAGCCATCAACGTCCACAGTGGTCAACCCAGACGGCTTGCCTGTAGTAGCCGAGTTTAATCGCCAAAATGGAAACGAGGCGTGTGGAGAAAAGCCCAGTTTAGGTGAAAGGTTGGTTTGTTTGGTGGCCACATGTGGTAGTCTCCGCCTCCACAGGATCGCAATGCTCGGCGTCCATGCACGCGCCGCGCGGACCGGGAATGTAATGGCCGAGAGCGCGACATGCAGGCAGGCAGCGCAGCTTAACTGGATTTGCGTGTGGATGGATATGATATACTCCCTCCATTTCAAAATGTTTCACACCGTTGACTTTTTAAGTACGTGTTTAACCATTCGTCTTATTCAAAAAATTTAAGTAATTATTTATTCTTTTCATATCATTTGATCATTGTTAAATATACTTTCACATACACATATAGTTTTACATATTTCACAAATTTTTTTAATAAGACGAACGGTCAAACATATGCTAAAAAGTCAACGGTGTCAAACATTTTGAAACGGAGAGAGTATATATGTATTATTAGTGCAAAACGTGCGCGACGTTCTGGTTTGGGGGATTATTGCACGTACGTGTGTGTGATGCTATTGTTCAGGAAAACGGGCCGACAAAACAAGGGTCGTCACTCACTCAAAATCTCCAATAAAGAGGGAAAAACACGGGCCGGGTAATCGTGAGAAGTGTGTTTGCCGCAAGTTCCGCTCCTATCTCACAACCGATTGCCACGGTACACGGTTGCCATCCCATATTCAGCGCATGTTTAGCGTAGCTTTAGCTCAGCTTGTATCTTCATCCAAAATAAGAGAATTGAACGGGTTATGGAGCTCTCTTGAAATGAATAATCAAGGTGAAAGCTGGGTACAAACTACTTGTAATTTTACTTAAATCTAGAAGTTATATTAAAGGCCTACCAAAGACGACCTCGTATTCCCTACTTCTCGCGATCGATCACGTACACGCTGGATGCACGTTCTATGCCCGGTATACGGTCGATCGCCCACTTGCTTTCCTCCCATCCCACCACACGCACGTCGCGCGGCCGGCACACGTACGTCTCTCCGTCTCTCAAACACGCCTACGTACACCGCCACAACCCGTGCGTGCGCACGCGCGTGGCATGCATGGGTCCCCGGCCAACTCGCGTCGCTCGACGCGGCCCGATCGAATCGTATCGAATCGAATCAAAACCCGCACGCACACGAATTCGCAAACGAAGCGCCTCGCATTGCGTACGTCACACACGGATATGGAATCATGAAAAGTCACTACTACAAACATGGTTTTTGCATACGGGCGAGAAGGGTTTTCGCATGCGGTTGGCGCAGCCGCATGCGCCAAATCGTCTGCGAAAATCACGATCTTTGCATGCGGCCGGCGCATCCGCATGCGAAAATCCGATTTTCGCATGCGGACGCTTAAGACGACCGCATGCAAAGAGAAAAAATCGCGAAAAAAAAATAAAATTCCAAAAATAAAAAAAAAGAAAAAGAAACCCTTTAGCACGCCGCCCTGAGCTCGCCCGCCGCCCCAGTTCCGCCGCCCGCCCGCGCCGCGCTCCGGCTCCCGCCTCCGGATCCGGGCGGGACGAAGCCCGTCGCCGCCGGATCCGGGCGGGACGAGGCCCATCGCCGCTGATCTGGCCCAGCTCCTCGTGGTCGCCGTTGGCGACGGTGAGCGGCTGGTTGCCGGCGGCGCCGCCGCCCGCGTCGCCACCCACTCTCGTCGTCGTCGGTCGCGTCGGCCGCCCACTAGTCGTCATCGTCGTCGTGGCCGCCCACTCGTCGTCGCCGTGGCCGCCCACTCGTTGTCGGTGTCAGGGTCGGCGTCGTCGTCGTCGGGGTCGGCGCCGCCGCCACCACCACCCCGGGGAGGAGCGGCCGCACGTGGAGGGGAGTGTCGACGGTGGCGCCGAGACCGTGAGGGGAGAGAAGAGAGTGAGTGATGGAAAAGAGTGAGAGAGAGAGAATAGGAGGAGAGATAGAAAATATCAAGGCGGAGAGAGAATAGGAGGAGAGATTGAAAAATTTTGAAGTGGTGAGGAGGGAAAATTTTTTTTATTGAAATTTCGGATAGATTTTTACGGCACTAAATCAACTCGTATGAAAAAGTTGTCAAAATCAAAGTTGTAGAACACATTGAGATCTACTATATTTCTTTTGATCATTTCGCCATCCGAGTTTGATTGAGCTATATAAAATTTGAATTTAAAAAAAAGAAATTCAAATAATTTTTTGGGTAGTAAATGATTTGAAATTAAAAAAAAATTATCAAGAACAAAGTTGTAAAACGCATCGAGATCTACAACTTTTGTTTTGGTCATTTTTCTATATGACTTTGTTTCGACAGTTTGAATTTGATTTCAAATTATGACAACTTCAAACAATATTTTCAAATACTAAATGATTTCAACTGAAAAAGTCATCAATAACAAAGTTGTATAACTTATGAAGATCTATAACTTCTATTTTGATCATTTCTTCATCCGACAAAGTGATTTGTAAGATTATTCACAAAATATACATATCTCTTATATAGTTTTATAAACTATCAGAGAGATATGTAAATTTTGAACAAATGTTACCGTCACTTTGTCGGATGAAGAAATGATCAAAATATAATTATAGATCTTCATAAGTTATACAACTTTGTTATTGATGACTTTTTCAGTTGAAATCATTTAGTATTTGAAATATTGTTTAAGTTTTGAAATTCAAATTTTTAATTGATAAAACAAAGTCACAAGAAAAAAGGCCAAAATAATAGTAGTAAGAACATAAGAACATCATAGAGCACGATTTTAGAAATTTTTTGGAAAAAGAACGTTCCAATTTGGAGTTCATATGAGTGAGATACACTAGTTTCAAATTTTTCAAAAGTTTCAAAATTATTCTTGCATACGGCTGCTTAAGATGCCCGTATAGAAAAATCGATTGTCCCATACGGGCGCTTAAGTGAGCCGCTCATTTTTGCATGCGGCCCTCTTAAGAGGCCCGTATGGGAAAATCGATTTTTCCATACGGGCCACTTAAGCAGCCGTATGGGAAAATGGCCCTCGATTTTTGCCGACGCCACTAGTTACGGTCCGCATGGAAATATGATGGGGCCACGTACAGAAAAATCACTTTTGCAGTAGTGAGTGAAAACGGTCCGAAACAATCAGAAAGCAGCCTCAACCATTTCCATAACCATATTTTCTTGGAAACAAAATCGAAAACAGTAAAATCAGAAATGAAAATGATATCAGAAATATCGGAAAACCAAAAACGGAATAATACGGATGAAAAGATATCGGTACGTATCAGAAACCAGTAACAAAATAAAAAACACTAAACTATAAAACATATATTTAACTTTGCATAAGTATGTAATACCTATAAATAAATTCAAGCTTAGACTATATAAATTATAAATTAACTCATTTTAGCCATGCACTCAAGTTAGAAATTTGATTAAAAAAGAGTCGATCAATCTTTAAACCGTGGTTCAAATAGAGAACACTATAAATATCGACATATTTAAAAGAAAAACATATGAATTATCCCCCTGAACTATCATGGTCGACCGAATTACCCCATGAACCACAAAACCTAACATTTTACACCATACACTATTTATACCGGACGAATAACCCCTTGTCACTGCTTTGAGAGGTTTTGATCAAAAGCTTACACACATGACGTCAACGTGGCAATCCAGCCAGCAAAAACAACAATAATGAATTTGTAGGGCCCACTTGTCATATCTTTTCTCCACTCTCTCTCTCTCCCTCTTCCCTCTCTCTCCCTCTCTCTTCAACGGTTGGATGGAGGCAACGACAACGACGACTGGCTGGAGGAGGCGGGGTTCAAGATGAGGGCGGTGGCTAGCCGGGGACAAGGCTGGGAATGGAGAAGGTGGCCGGTGGTAGAGACGTTCTGGGTGGTGGCGGAGGATTTCCGGAGCGGTAGCTCGTTCGGTGTTCTGCAGCAGGACCACGAGCGACAGTGTGGGTGCCTGGCGGCGGCGGGACCCTGGGGCGGTGGTGGTGGGACAGTGGGGCAACGACGCGGGTGCTTGGGGGAGGACGAGCTCGTGATGTCCATCTTCCCGCTAACATTCTCCACCTACGCGTATGCCGTGGGCGCCGAGCTTGCCGCGCTCTTCCCAACAAATCCAGCTACATCACAGCGCCTCGAGCGGAAAGAGGTGGCGGCGGCGGAAGAGGGATTGATCCAACTTGCTCGGCGACAAGGAGGGAGAGGAGAGGGAGGGAGTGGCCGAGCGTCCTCCAGCGGTGGCGTTGTTGTGGCGGTCGAGCGTCTGGTTTGCAGAGGCGACACCGTTGCAACAGCCGAGCATCTCTAGCTACAGCCTGTAGACAAAGGAAAAAGGAGAGAGCAGCTTATATGTGGGCCCACTAGCTACATAAGAGAGGGAGGATGAGGTGGAGGCTGACATGTGGGGCCGGTGCCATGTGTGCGGTCACGTAGGACTAAAACCGCTCCAGATTGAGCCAGGGGGTTATTCTTCCGGTATAAATAGTTCAGGGTGTAAAATGTCTGGTTTTACGGTTTAAGGAGATAATTCGGTCGACCGTGATAGTTCAGGGGTAATTTGTATCTTTCCCATTTAAAAATACGGTAATTACCATATTATAAGAAGGTAATTTCCATAAAAATACGATAAATACGGAAATGATCGGTATAAAGCAAAACCACTTCCGTTTCAATTTCTATACTTTTACTATCTTCATGTTCATTTTTAGTTGATTACCATTTTCACATAGCTCAACGGAAAACGAGCACCGGCTGGTCGGGAATTTCTAATACTGTTCTCATTCGTTCCCTAGGGTTCCCAACTCCCAACCCTCGTTTTCCGCGCGCGCGTTTTTTAAACTACTAAACGGTGTGTTTTTTTAAAAAAGTTTATACACGAAAGTTGCTTTAAAAAATTATATTAATCCATCTTTTTAAAAAATAGCTAATTCTTAATTATTCACACGTAATGCGAACATAGTTTTACTTGCCAGGCTCCCGAACACAGCCAAGTCGTCATAGGCGGGACTCCATCGAATCCTCGGTCCGGCAGCGGCAGGTCGGTCTGCTCCGGAAGAAAATTTGGAAGGACCTCGGTCCTTTGGCTGGATTGAAAGACTTTGCTTTCTGATTGACACGTGTCTGCTCGAATCTTAAAGCACTCATCTCCTACCTTCAGCTCAAGTGTTCAAATTTTTTCCCTTCTCTCTGAGGACTGAGGGGCAGAAGCAGCACGCCCAACCAACACCCGGTGCTGGTACAGTGGTACACATGCTCTTGGATAGGGAGGCTGCTAAGGTCGCCGGCACGTGCCCTAACGGATGGACAAGCTTGCCGCTGCCCCCGCCACGGCGCCACCGTCGCTGCTGCAGCAGGCTGATACGGCCAAAATTTGGACCTCCCATTGGAAAGAAAAAGAGAGGATGGAGGTAGTGAGAGTGGGGAGAGAGGGGTAAAAGTTGGATGGGCAACCTCTCGCTCCCTCTTGCACATGGAAACGTGCTGCCTCGCTGAGAAGGAAGATGAGGAGTCGAGAGGGAAGGGGAAAAGTTAAACACTTAGGCTGAAGGTAGAAGATGAATGCTCCAAGATTCGTGCAGACACGTGTCCATTAGGAAACAAAGTCTTTTCATCCGGGTGAAGGACTGAGGTCCCGCCAAATTTTCTTCCGTCTGCTCCCCCCTCTCGCTCTCGCACCTCTCGCATTTGCGTATCGCACGACGGCAACGAGATATTTGCGTGGACGTCATCCGCGAACCCGGTGGTGGCCGGTGGTTGCGTCCGCGACGGATGGATGGGGAAGGCTTGATTCCGCGAGAAGGACGGGCAGCGGGCGCGGCCGGCGCGGGGCTTAAAAACGGGGGCGACCCAACCAGCCAGCCAACCAACCAACAAACCAACCAACCGGCCATCGCCCCAACTAGACGGAACGAACGAACCGCCTCTCTTCGTCATCTCTTCATCTTCATGTCATACGCCTCGATCGAGATCGCGACCGCGTCCCCGCGCGCTAATTCCACGTGTGGTCGCCGCTATATCATCGTCATCGATCTCTCTAGCTTAATTTGTCATCGCAAATGCCGTACCCGAACAGGACGTTGCTCATGATCATAATGATGATGATGACCAATTAATAGTAATACAAAACCAATGGCTGCATGTATAGCTGATTTGTACCTAAACAAACACCGTGCCTTCTCGAGATCTCGTTTTTATATCTTCTAATCATTAGATGCATGTCTGCGTAAATCCTTGTGATTGTTGCATGGCTATAGATACTACTCCTATTTGGCATTGCCAGGGTAATTACGGGTAGTATGAGTATACTCCCTCGGGTACAAAAATTATTGACGTTTAAACCTTGTAAGCAGTAATTGCTAATTATTAAACCTTGTAAACCTTGTAAGGAGGAGTATATTGGACCGCTTTACCCTACATGCATGCAATTAAAAATCGAGTAAAACAGCTATAAGGAATTGGACCTTTAGCTCGCACCGATACAGGTGATGGGTTCAAACCAACGAGGTAGCAGCAGGTGTAGTGATTATCGTTAGCACAAGATCATATTTAATATGGACAAAATAATAAGTTGACACCCTAATAAATCACCTTTTGGTACGTGAGATCAGATCCGAAACGTTAACAATTTTGAAACCGGAGAGAGTAACTACTTATATATACGGATTTACTACAAGCTCTCCAATTTTAACCTCTAAATCGCCACGCCGAAATGGCCAAAGCAGTCTCGTCGATCGTGTCCACTCAAGAACACAGGAAAGGCAGCATCAACCCGCAACACAGAGCCGGCAGATTTAACAAGCTAGAAACGGGGTCGACGAGCTGTCGAGGGCGTGACTTAAATTGGGCGCCGGTGCGCGTGCTTTTCAGCGTTAACTGCTGCTCTTCTCGCCTGAACCAGCTGCCGCTCCTTCGCTGTCGCACCTTCATCACCTTGCTCTGCTAGCACTTAGTACCACTATACTAGTATCAAATAGATATCGTGGTATATACTCGCTCCATTCTCGTAAAGAAAATCGTTTTGAATAGCGATAGTCTCCAAAATACAACTAGCTTTAACTTCTTGTTTCTATACAAATATTTATTGAAAAGTGATATATGTATATTTTTATGAAAGTATTTTTCAAGACAAATCTATTCATATAATTTTTACATTTTCAAACTCAATAACTTGAGAGTTATTCATGATTTATATTCCCAAGATTTGACTTAAATATTGTCCTAAACGACTTCCTTTACGAGTACGGAGAGAGTATTATATATGCGTGCAATCAAGTCTTAAAAGCCTTAAATGATTAATTAGTTAAAAGAAGATATTGTAGTCTGAACTGAGAAAATGATATTAGTAGATTTGTCGTGAAAAGCACATTTATATGGTTGTATTTTAATATCTTTTATAAAGATATAGTTAGAAAAGGTAGCAGTTATTGACACTATGTCAATATTTTAAGTGACGAGTAAAAACTAAAAAGTAACCAAGTTAGTTATAGCTATGGCTATGGCTGTAGTTAGATCTATGGGTGAAAAGTTTTGGCGTGTCACATCGGAATACGGATACACATTTGAAGGATTAAACATAGACTAATAGCAAAATAAATTATAGAATCCGCATATAAACTGCGAGACGAATTAATTAAGTCTAATTAGTCCGTCATTAGCAAATGTTTACTGTAGCACCACATTGTCAAATCATGGAGCAATTAGGCTTAAAAGATTTGTCTCGCAAATTATTATTTTACATGTGCTAGCTACATGGTTGATGGAGTACCTGCATTAAACGCTCTTTCGTTTGTTATTATAAGTTTCCATACTATTGAGTGGATTGTTGTTGCCTATAACACTTCTATTTGTTTAGTTTCCATACTATCAAGTCGATTGTTGTCAATTTCAATCTTACTTTGTGTTGAGCACTCTGTGGTTTTCGCTACTGCTATACACTGTCACATCGAATGCTTGAACACATATATAAAGCATTAAATATAGGCAAAAAAACTAATTGCACAGATTACGACTAATTTGCGAGACGAATCTTTTAAGTCTAATTGCTCCATGATGTGACAACGTGGTGTTACAGTAAATATTTACTAGTGACGGATTAATTATGCTTAATAAATTCATCTCGCGGTTTACCGACGGATTTTGTAATTAGTTTTTTTTTATTAGTGTCCGAACACACCATACAACACTCTATATAATACCTGATGTGACACGTCAAAACTTTAGACCTGATCCCCTTAGTCCCCTGTATTATCTGCTTGTCATCTCGGCTGGTTGCCACTCACACACACATTGAGCCACCGAGGAGCACTTTAGAAGGTTCGTTGTGAATCCCTTTTGATTGTTCCGTACATAACGCATGGAAGAGAACTGGAGTAGGGCAGTGTTTAGTTCACTTCAAACTTTTAAAAATTCCGTCAGATCAAATATTTAGACACATATATAAAACATTAAATGTGGATGAAAAAAATCAATTGCACAGTTCGTATGTAAATTGCAAGATGAATTTTTTTAGCCTAATTACACCATGATTTGACAATGTGATTCTACAGTAAATATTTACTAATGACGGATTAATTAGGCTTAATAAATTCATCTCGCAGTTTACATGCGGAATCTGTAATTTGTTTTGCTATTAATCTATATTTAATACTTTAAATATGTATTCGTATACTTAAAAACAATTTTGGCGCACGAACTAAACACACCCCAGTACTAGAAGAATAGTGTTATGGTTCTAGTGCATTCAACCCTTCTCTTTTCTTGACAGGTTAGCTGAAATGATGTATCAGTGCTAGCTACCAATACATATATTTGGTCAATACATACTAAGCCCTTTTAGTTTCCAACATTTTTTTCAAACTTTTAACTTTTTTAAAACATTAAAATTTTCCTACACACATAAACTTTCGATTTTTTCTTCAAATTTTCAATTTTAATCAAACTACTAATTTTAACATGGAACTAAACACATCTACTGTAGTATTTGAAGTGTCAGGAAGTTGGAGACGCTTTGCATATGATGCCTGGTTTGACAGCTACTCTGTTTTGACCAGCTCAACGGGTCATCAGAACTAGGCAAATTCTTTTGTTTTTTCGGCTGTAAGTCGTAGGAAGATTCTAAACGAATGTTGCATTCTAGAACAAGAGAGAATTCTCTCTGAAAAGTAGTAAAAAAAGTGATACTACTATGGAATTTCTCCCCAAGAAAAGCCCATGTTGGAATTCCCAATCTGAAGCTCCGTTTCTTCCTGGAAGCACAGTTGTCTACACAGTTCCCCGAATAGAGCGGTTGTTCCGGTTTTGCCCAAAAAAAACGTTGTTTAAACCGTTGACTAGCAGTGTAATCGGACGAAAATCTATTAACTTATTATAGAAATAGAAAAATAAGCCTCCACATTCGCTAAGCCTAGAAATTCTCATATTAATCAAAGAAAAAGAAAAGCAAAGTCCATATAGAAATACAATTTAGAAATAGTTAAAATTCAGAAATAAAAAATAAGGAATATTGGAAGAGTAGACTAAAGTATATGCCGGGATATAATTTAGAACTAATGGAAATTCGGAATTAAAAAATAAAATAAAATTAAAATTAGGTTAGTGACCATATAGAAATACAATTTAGAATAACTAAAAATTCGAAATTAAAAAATATTGAAAGAAGATTATAGAGTCTATATAGAAATACAATTTAGAAATAACTAAAATTCAGAATTAGAAAAATAAAGAATATTAGAAGAAGAGTATAGAGTCCATCTAGAAATACAATTAAGATATAATAGAAATTCGGAATTAAAAAAATAAAGAATATTAGAAGAAGAGACTAGAGTCCCTATAGGAATTTAGAATTAACCAAAATTCGGAATAAAAATAATAAAATTAAAAGTAGAGTTTCGAGTCCATATAAAAATACAATTTACAAATAACTAAAATTAAAATTTTAAAAAATAATATTGGAAGAAGAACCAAGAGTCTATATAGAAATACAATTTACAAAGAACGAAAATTCGGAATTAAAAAATAAGAAATATTGAAAGACGAATCTAGAGCCCATATAGGAATACAATTTAGAATAACTAAAATTTGATATTAAAAATAATTAATAACTATAACGTATATAGAATACAGTATGAATATTACATATTGGTAGTTTGGTAAAGTAAGTACAAAATTTAGAATTATGTTATCATTTTAATATATTTTAATAATAAATTGAGAAAATATATATGCTATTATATGAGAAAATATAATGATGCTAGCTGCGCAATCTACGATTACCACCATGTTAGTTTATATAAAAATGCCTAGTTTAATAATTTGATTTTTTAAAATAAAATTGATTAGAAACCATTCGAACCGAGTAGTTTGTGTTTTCAAGCTTGGTTCACGAAAACCAGCTGGTTTCTATCTGTTTTGTAAACCATAACTGCAAAAAGGCAACGTGAAAGAGTTAACTATGTGACGGAAAGTGTGTTTAGCTCATGTTAAAATTGGAAGTTTGGTTGAAATTGGAACGATGTGACGGAAAAGTTGGAAGTTTACGTGTGTAGGAAAATTTTGATGTGATTAAAAAGTTAAAAGTTTAAAGAAAAAGTTTAAAACTAAACCAGGCCTAGGTAGCATAAATTTGAGTCAATGTGAAACGAGTGAGTGCCTTCTGGCTGGGAACTCACAGCTGCATAAGGGTACGACCAATGCAAGCTACACCAACCGAGTTTTCTTGAAAGAAAAAAGAGAAGACTCTACGTAGGAAAAATCATTAACAAGTCATATATTTCACAGTGCATGGTACTCTTGATTTCTTACTAGGACTGGCATGGAATTATTTTTGACAACCATCTGAAAGTGAGGTTATGTGGACCACGTCGCAGCGGAGCATCTGCGCCTAAACTGAGCACCAAGCAACTATGTAGAGACACGACAGAGTGCGACGTGGACAAATCTTTTACGCGGCACCTCGAATGCACGCGCCATGTCACTGCGCTGTGAAAGGCCTAATAGTATAGCATAATTCTGAACAGTAGTAGTACTGCATTTGGGCAACTGTCAACAGGGTAGTAGTATCACTCGCAGGTCGCAGCAACAGGAAAGTGAGTGAGAGTGCAACTGGGACGAAAGGGATGTCCAACGAGACCACTTCAATTCCCCAGCTAGATCACCGTCGTCAAGACTCAGAGCTTACCAAAGTCTTCGGAGAAACGAAAATCAAAGAGCTTTTCCGGGCTTATGTGCCTCACAACTTTGCCGTCCACTTAAATGGGTACTTGGCATCCACTTACCAGTTAACCACTTCCTACTTTGCAGTACGTGTACGTCATCGCCGACGCCTTCAAGTTTTGCCGTTTGGTACATCATAGCACAGAACGATCGAGATGGTGCGCGGTGCTTAATTGGGCTCTTAGGGTTCTGTAATACTGTGATTAGATTGTAACTGTTCCTTTTATAAGTCGCTTTGTATCTTATATTAAGTTTAAATTTATTTTAAATTTGATTGAGTTTGTAAAAGAATATAAGAGCGGTACAATAGCAGGCTATAAGCCAGCTATAACCACATATCAAGAAAAAAAGATAAGAGAGAGAAGAAAGCGGGCTACAGATTTGTAACCAGCTGCAACACGGACTCCAATATGTTATGTAAGTATTAATGGTGTAGTATATTTTTATAGTTAACTATTGTATGAATGGGCTATTAAATTAGCTATAGATGTTTTTGAAGCCTGTAGTTGGCTATACTATTAAACTTGCTCTAATAATATCAGCCACATTAAATTAATTAGTTTTATTAAATTTAACATTAAATACATTTTGGTCGTTGTTTTTCTATGTTAATATTGCTTTTATAAATTCGATCAAACTTCTAAAAAATTGTCTTAGAAGAAGAGAAGATCTATAAAATGTCATTGACAAGCGTCTAATTCCAAGAAATATCATCGACAACTACAAGTTTCGTAAAATGTTATTGTACAAGTGACTTTGTCTCAAAATACCATTCCTGATAGGATTTTGTTAGCAACCCTTTGTTAAGTGCTATGATGAATAGTGTATTTAACGTGATAGATGGACAAAACCCTAACAACGATGATATTTTTATGACAAAGTCACTTGTACGATGGTATTTAATGGGATTCACGCTCGACGATGATATTTTTTGGACTTGATCGGTTGTCAATGCCATTTTTTAGATTTTCTCTCAAAAAAAGTTAAAGCCTTATAATATAAAATGAAGAAAATCGTAATAAATGCGGTTGAATTTCGTAACGTTTCCTGGAATCGCACTTTCTTTCATTTTGAAAGGTCTGTAGACTTTTCTTTCGACTTTGACGGGTTTAAAAGAACAGTAGTGTACTTTACAGTGCTGGAGAAGTTGATAGAAATTATTGCATATATTTAAATTACGTTATCACATAAATTCACGATGATGAAAAAAAAGAAAGAAAAAAACAATTTGATTCATGGATTTTTGGAATTAAAATATAGTTTTACGAAGTGAATTAGCTCAACTGTTTAGGTTGTTTGTGTTAAAATATAGTTTTAATTACGAAGTGAATTAGCTTAACCTGGTGAGTACGCACGTGTTATAAGCATCTACGCTTATATATTGTGTTTCTCTAAGAAAAGTCAAAACCGCTACTAAGGCAGCGTTCGTTCTGGGAGATTGGAGATAGATTGCACATCGTTTTCCGTGTGCACGCTTCCCAAACTATTAAACGGTGCGTTTTTTACAAAAATTTTATATAGGAAAGTTGCTTTAAAAAATCATATTAGTCCATTTTTGAAATTTGAAATAATTAATACTCAATTAATCATGCACTAATAGCTCACCTCGTTTTGCGTATCTTCCCAATCTTCTCTATCTCCCCTTTCTCAAACACAGCCTAAGAGTTTATTATGTAAATTGCACCTTTCATTCATATCGAAACCTACAACCACGATTAGCTTCTGAAGATCTCATACTCCAAGAGCAGATAGCGAGATCTTTTTTTAAAAAAAGTTCACACAAGACCTGAATATCTAAGTCAAAACATCACAGGTATTCAAACAACTGAAAAAAAAAAAGAAAGCTACGGGCTCAGTTCAACCCTCCAGATGTTTATGAAAAAAAAGTGTGTTTCATCAACTTTCAAAGGAGGAAATTAAATTCATAGGTGATAAAGGTTTACTAAACAAGCTGTCACTTTTTTTATAGTACTGGCTAAAGATAAAAAATTAAGTACCGACAAAGCTATTAACGTGTGATTAGTGATTTTTTTTTTATTTTTTTTGGACTTTTTTACTTTTTAATAGACCTTTTCGAAAAATATTTCCGAAAACAGAACATTTTGGCCACACCAGCTGGGTAACTTGCGTAGCAGCTTTGTTTTGTCACGCCAACCACGGTGGCGTGACAATAGACTGGCATGACAACACTGGTATGCCAGCTGCACGTGGCGTGATATAGTGATTTGGTCAGGCGGATGGCGTGGCCAAAAGGTTCAGATTTAGAAATACTTTTTGGAAAGGTCTATTAATAAAATTAAAAAAATATCTAAAAGTATAAAATTAAAAAAAATTCATGATTAGTTAGGTGTAAATTATTCTATACTTAAAAATAGATTTATCTAATATTTTAAATCAACTTATAGAAATTTTTCTTACGAAATATACTACTTAACAATTAAAAAGCATGCTCACGAAAATCGAGATAAAATCTACTATATCTTAAAATGTACTGACGAGTATAAGTTGAGATATCACTTAACCCTATGAATCTGGATACTAAACAAAGTCTTCTGTGTTCTGCTACGAGGATTGATAGTAGGGTACTGCATTGGTGAAGGTTTCTTAGTCACCAATCTTTTTTTTTAAAAAAAAAGATAATGGGTAGAAATACAGCCTTTATGTTCATAGGTGAATATACATAACCAAAGATTACATGAACATACTGAATTCAGTTTCAGTTGCCGAGTTATGTTTTCTTTTTCAGAGCTTGTTCTTCTTCCGTTGTGTCAGTCAGCAAATCTGGCACTGTTGCTTCTCTGATCGCTGTGTAGTTCAGCTCTGTGTTGCCAGAAGCACTTTGTATGATCTTACTAGATGAGTACCCGCAGGTTACTGCAGGATAATTATGTGATAAAATTATAATTAATAGTTGTAAAATTGTATTTCTCATTTATTATATGATTTTCTTTCATATGCTTTATACATTTTGTATCTTGATCAATTATCTTAAGATTGGGTTGTATGATGTGGTTTATGAGGAGAAGAAATGCAATTTTCACCCTCGATGAATCATCCAAGGCTAGAAACAATTGAGATAATATGGTTTCATAATAGAAGAGAGAATTAACATTAATTATACTTAGTGGAGATTAAGTTTATAGATATATAGGTTATTATACGATTTTCTTTCATATGCTTTATATATTTTGTACCTTAATCAATTATTCAAAGATTATAAATGATTAGGTTTTATGTTGTGGTTTATGGGAGAAGAGAGGCAATTTGCATTCTTGGTGAAATCATCCAAAGGCTAAAAACAATTAAAATGATGTGACTTTATAAAAGAAGAGAGAGTTAACATTACCTATATTTAATGGAGATAAACTTTATAGAAATACTAGGAAAATGCCCCTGCGTTGCAACGGGTGAATGCTATTTTAATTTTATTATTGTTATACAGTTTAGTTAGAATGAATTTTACTGTATTAAATTTGCTTGGATATATACTTTGTTTAAAAATCATAAGCATGCAATTAGGAGTCCGATTGTCTCAAGTCAGTATGCGGGTTTTTTAATGAGATTTTTTTATACAATTCCTTCTGTATTTACAAAAGTGAACCAACTTAAAAAATTGACGTAAATATGGATCTATGTTTCTAAAAGCAAACGAATTTAAAAACCGACTCATACACGGATGACGTACCGAAATATAAGCAAAAACATCTTCAATTTTTATAATAGTAGAGATAGGATTACAAGTTAAGCACTTTTATATTTCTTGCATAAGGAAACATATCCTCTAACTTAAAGTTAGAGGACATATAACCCCGCTACATAAAAGAAAAGATCTTCTTCGCTTGCACTTACCATGCGGCAGACATCCACTAGTACATTATTAATTAGTACTGGATGTAGTGGTAACCTCTGAATTCAGAGCGGCGCCAAAAGAACCTAAACAGCATGACTGTGGAACGTTAGTACATTGATGATTCATCATTCAGTATTCATAAACGGATCAGATCGTAACAGCATGATTGTGGAAGACGTTACGCCTACGTTGTACTATTTCAGGACCGTCCGCATCAGTTGCACAGCACAGATAAAAGGTATGACCTTTTCAAAGCAAAAATTGGTTCACAGGTAGGCTCGGCCCAGGGGAAAAACTAATGATGTTGGGCCACATTTTGTCTACTCTCAGCTAGGCTTGGGATTAGTCCGGTTGACTCCCTCGAATATGAGTGCAATCTGATTTGTATCCCTCAACTGCAATACTAGATATCTAGACTCCCCAACTATAAAAACCGGTGCAACTATTAACTCCTAAAATAGTATTGAGAGTGGTATTCGCTAATGTGGCGTTCACATGTCATCCCAGTCATCAAAGAAAATTAAAAATAAAGTGAGACCCACCTGTCATACTCCCATCTCTCTCCCTTTCCTTCCTTCTCTATCCCACATACTCTCTTACCGATGTTTTCTCCCCATGTCAAGGGAGCTGGGCGGCGGCGACAACCCGATGTGTGGTGCCCCCACGAGGAGCGGCGGCGTAGAGCGGTCTCCGGCTCTTCGCCGACACCTTCCACCAACAATAAGGAGCGGTAGCGTAGAGTGAGGATGGCGGCACGGAGCGGGGACGAGGAGTGACTGCGTGGAGTGGTCTCCACCGACGCCAAGGAGCAGCAGCGCGGAGTGGGGATGAGGACGGCGACACGGAGCAGGGACGAGGACGGCGGCGTGGAGCAGCAAAGACGAGAAGACGAGTAGTAGCGGCGTGGATCAGTCTCTGCCTACGCTTTCCACCGACGATGCTGAGCGGGGATGAGGAGCGGTGGCGTGGAGCGCGCTCCCCATCTCCCCTGATGGCCAATGCCTTCCACCATGTCGTTCCGTCTCCGCCGCCAAAATCGTGCCGTGAATGAGGAGGTGCTCAGGGTGGCTGATCCAAGCCTCGTCGAGGCACCGCTTGATGCGGAAGGCCTGCGATCACATCAGGTTGCAGCCATCGTCCAACTCCCTTGCCACCGTCGTGCACTCCTCAATGTTCCATCCCCCTGTCGTCGCCCGCCCGCTCATGGTGGAGAAAACATTGGGGAGATAGTGTGTGGGGTAGACAAGGAAAGGAAAGGGAAAGAAAAGGGATCATAACAGGTGAGTCCCGCTTTATTTTAAGTTTTTCTTTGATGACTAGGATGACACGTAGATACCATGTCAGCAAATACTGCTCTCTGTACTGCCCTGGGAGTCAAATTGCATCGGTTTCAATAGTTGGAGGGGGATCAAGATATCTGGTATTACGGTTGGAAATACGAATTAGATTACACTCATATTTAAAGGAGTCAAGGTGAAATTATTGAGCTAGGCTTTAGCCTACCACAAGAGCATCGTGCTATTGTATTTGCAGCCCTGCCCTTCACTCGTGCACGTGGTGTTTTATTTTTTCTTTCCCTCGTTTATAAATCTCGAAGCAATATATAACGGTCCAACGGTCTAAATTTTGACAAATTTTCTATAGAATTTCAATTGACAAATATCTAGCAAAATACAATTTCTTTTATTTACCGATAATGATGAGTAGTACACAATATTAGTACCAACAGGATGCATAGTAGCAGTAAGCATGCTACAGCGACACAACAATCCGAGACAGAATCCAGATATAGAGATGGTAGATTTGGCTCTGATATCGTTTGTTAGCTCAGAATCAAGAGATGTTGATCTAATAGGGAGGAAGTATTTTTTTAAAAAAAAACCAGCTTAAGAGGTGCCTTCTTTTTTTTTTGACAAATTGACCCTTTACAAAAACTTATTTCGAAAGTTACCCCTACAAAAAAACTTCAACCAAAAATAGGCCGTCGGCTCCGCGCCAATGCTCTTGGCGCTGAGCTTATACACAGCAGCTCCAACTGGCCTGGCGCTGACATCGTGCCACCGTGGCGGCCGAGCCGATCCCCCAGCCGACGTGGCAGGGACCTCAGCGCCAAGGCGATTGGCGCTGAGGTGGCCAACGTCAGCGCCAAGCGCATTGGCGCTGACTTTTGGAACTTAGCAATGTCTCTGATGGGTGCTCTACCTCAGCGCCAAGTGATTTAAATCTCAGCGTCATTTTGCTTGGCGCTGAGTTTGCAGACAACACAGCAACCTGCCTGCTATCTGCGCCATATCAATAGCCCAGGCAAGTTACAAAAGCAGCATAGGCACATTTTGTCAGAAATTCAACATAGTAAGCCATTTCATCAAACATCCATCCATTCCATCCATTTCAACACACAAGCATACATTGCAGCACAGGAACACAACTTTCAGAAACCATCCATCCATTCCAGCAGAAGCAAACATTGCAGCCATTCCATCCATCTAGTCCACACATAGAAAATAAAAGTCGTAGTCCATAAACATCCATGCACTTAGTCTATACACATCAACTCCGGCACATCCGTCCATGCACTTACCTCTTCCTACCTCTAGTGCGAGGACGAGGCACATCGGGAGCGAACCTCCACTCTTGGGATGGAGCTCGCCTACGTCGTAGTCGAGACGGCCCAGCCTGTGACAATGACTCCCCTCACTTTTAAGTTAGTTAATATTCTCAATCGTGGCCTGGTTAGGCCTTGTTCAGTTACACAAGAATTCGTTCCGGGCCGAGAATGATAAGGTATAACAAGAAATTTATAATAGGCACAACAAAAGACCGGGATTTATTCCGGGTCGAGAACCAATTTACTCATATTAGGTACAACAAAACATCCGGATTAGTTCCACACTTCTTGACTAGTGGATTGATTCCCAATCTCTTATTGTCCCTATCATAAGTAAAATAGTTCCCGGCTCAGAATAAATCCCGGTGTCTTGTTGTATCTATCGTAAATTTCTTACTATACTTGTCATTCCCG
>CM020183.1:27758983-27779743 GCA_009805545.1 Oryza longistaminata
AACCCGACTATAATCTAATTATGTTTGATGGTTGGCTTTTAGGGGTTCACAAGAAGATGAGTAAACCATATATTGTTTGAGCATCTGCCATTTGTTTGGGCTCTGTGGTTTGAGTAGGAATGGAATATAGTTTTGAATAAATCAACCATCTATCTCATATAATGCAAGTAATATTCAAGACAACATACTGGCTTCCGGTTTTGGGCAGCTGCAAAAGTGGTGGCAGATGATGGAGAGTTTTATGAAGGTTGCATGCCGTAACTGGAGACGACGGTTTTAGGCAATATTTGCGAAACGGCATGGAATGGAGATTCACAAATAGATCTTGAATAAAATGTGTGGCTCCTTTCTTGGTTTTGGTTTTTTTCGTTAGGTGTGTTTAATTTATCTGAACTTCCTCGTTGTTTGTGTGATCCTTGTAATAATTGGCTGTAGCTCTAATCGAGGCAAAAGCGCGGGATATTATTCCATTAATCCTTAAAAAAAAACGCATATGAAGCAGTAACATACATTAGAAGAATCCCAGGCAGTCTCGACACAGGGAAACCAGAGGGTTTACGTTCAAGCACTTTTAAAGAACACTTATTCTAGTGGTTGGGTCGTGCTCTACTGGCTCTGCTGGGTATGCTCCCTATGCTCCGGGTCATGCTTGTGTTGCCCCGTCAAGCACAGCGCCCATTTCGAGCTATCGGCCGTGCTTGGGAGGATGATATTGGTCGGAATGGTCGAATCGGCTAGCATCTCTTTGGAAGCGGCGCTAATAAATCTATATTTATCATTTTAAACTACTCAGTACCGATATTATATGATAAAAAAGAAATTTAGAAAAAATAAAATTTAAAAATAGACAAAAACGTATGGTCCCGGAAACGGTACCCCCTTGTACGGAAACGGCGCTCAGTGCAATCGGGAATTCCATGACCGAGGAAAATGGTCCACTTTTATATTCTCTCGCTATAAACGTGTGCGACGTACCTTATTTTTCAAATCAAGAGCAAATATAGTTCCAAAGGCAATATCAAGACTATTTAGACTAACGTGACATACTGACGTACTGAACTAAGATTTTGTCCCACGTAACCA
The DNA here is from genome assembly GCA_009805545.1 of Oryza longistaminata. Lineage (NCBI taxonomy): Eukaryota > Viridiplantae > Streptophyta > Magnoliopsida > Poales > Poaceae > Oryza > Oryza longistaminata. Next base: position 27,760,067 of record CM020183.1, read on the forward strand.
TTGGTGTTTGGGATAAAAATAAAAAAATTGCAGGAGGGCACGTCATCACCACTTTGAATCTCTGCCCTCTCTCCATCCTAGCGCTACCTTCCTTGGGCTTTCCGTTTCTTGCGCCAATACCAACGTTTAGCCAGCTCCCACGTCCCCATCCTCCTCGTCCTTGTCTTTGACATTGTTGGATGTATCCACCTCGTTCTCGTTGGCCATGCGTCGTCGGCCGGTCCTACATGGGTCGTCATTGCGCGTTCGCGCTGCCGCCTGCTTCCCCCTACACCCTCCTCCTCACCCTTGGTCTTCAACACTAGCGACCAAACGTTCCAAGCTCCCACGATGCCCTACTCCTCTCCCTCTTCTTTGATGCTACACAACCGCATCCGCCTCAAACCTGCGCCAGTGACTATCCTCGCGCTGCGTCCACACAACCCCACGCCTCAGCACTAACAGAGCGGAGAAGAGGTGCGTTGATGGGGAGAGAGGTTTTTTTCTTGACTGCATGTGGGTTCCACAATTTTAAATCTTTTTTTCTAGAATTACAATTAGGTGTGGGTCCCACTACATATGTTTTTTTTTTCCATTTACTGAAATTTCACGTAAGGCGATGTCAGACGAAAGACTAGGCCAATGTGCCACGTAGGATAGAACCGCCATCCAAAACTGTTGAGTGACTTGATTTAACACTGTTTTTCTAGTTGAAAAAACGTCATATATCTGATTTTGCGGTTTGAGGAGCGCAAAACTCGACCATAGATGGGGACATAGAGTGAACTTTTTCTCATTGAAGAGGGCGTGCTGGAATGTCATAGACAATCAGCCGTGACAGGCTAGCACGGCCCATTAGGCACGAAGAATGGGCCAGACCGTGCCAAACCCGGCATGGCCCGACTCCCATCAGAACTAAAAAATCAACTGCCGATGCATGATCAAGCCGTACGTGTGCAAATTAAACCTGGTCAATAATATTAACTGTGGCTTATCGGTCAATCCAAGGTTAGGAGGACAGTGGCCACTATGGACTGGTTTGGTTCGTGGCCTAAATTGGTCTTACCATATTTGTCAATTTTAATAGTGTTAGTGTCTATTTGGTTAGAAAACTAAATTTTGGCATGCCTAAAGAAATAGGCCATTTCATTAGTGAAATTAGGCTGTTTTGGCTTCAATCAAAAAACAACTTTACCTTGCCAAGATTAGCCATGCCAAAACTTACCAAATTTGACATTAACAAAAATTGGTAAGGTTCAATTTAGGGTCACAAAAGCAAAACTAGCCCTATGAGTCGCCAGAGTGAGCACGAGCCTCTCCTCTCTTCTCCCTCTCTCGTAGAAACACCTACCCATGCAAAGCCGTTCCATCGGTCACTACTAACTATCGCCACCGTCACCGCTTGCTTCCTCCTACTCGCCGCCCCCACGACCCAGATCAACATCTGCGAGAGCTCCCTGAGGACTTGTTCGGTTACACAAAAATTCAATTCCGGGCCCGGGAGACCCAATGCACTGTAGTTTAGGTGGGTTGGTTGGGCCTGTTCAACGTGGTGTAGTCAGTGGAGATTTAATGTTACTTTAATTGCTCAACAGTTTTACTGTTTTGCTCAATAAAATGTTTTACAACTGCCTTTATGCAAATAGCCACAAACCGTCCTTGTGTTCCCCTTGCACGTCTGCATCGTTGGTGTGGCTTGCTGAGTACGGTGGTTGTACTCAGTCTTGCTATTATTCCCCCTTTTCAGAAGTGTAGTGCTTCTGAGCTGAAGACGAAGTTAGAAGACCAAGGCTCAGACCCCAGTTGAGTTTTGCCTGTGGAGTGGAGCTGAAGCCCCGCTAGGATCGCCTTTTTCCGCTGCTGTCGTTCTCTTTTGGTGTGAGGACTAAGTGCCTCTTCTGTAAGTATTTACGCTTTATTTACGTTTGGAACTGTTTATTACTTGTCGTTTTGTGTACCCTGGCTGGTCCTGGACAGGGATTTAATACGCAAAATAGTCTGAAAATTTGGGTTAAATTTCTGGGCGTGACACGGATGCGGTTGGTAGCATCAAAGAAGAGGGAGAGGAGTAGGGCATCGTGGGAGCTTGGACGTTGTCGCTAGTGTTGAAGACAAGGGTGAGGAGGAGGGTGTAGCGGAAGCAGGCAGGCAGGGCGAGACGCGCAAGGACGACCCATGTAGACCAGGCCGATGACGGCATGGCCAACGAGAACGAGGTGGATACATCCAACAATGTCAAAGACAAGGACGAGGAGGATGGGGATCGTGGGAGCTGGCAAACGTGGGTATTGGCGCAGGAAAGGAAAGCCCAAGGACAGCGTGTGGAGGTAGGCTAAGGATGGAGAGAGGGCAGAGATATCAAAGGGGGTGATGACGTGGCCCTCCTGCAATTTTTTTTATTTTTATCCAAACACCAATGGTTACGTGGGACAAAAATCTAGTCAGTACGTCAGTATGTCACGTTAGTCTAAAATAGTCTTGATATTGCCTTGGAACTATATTTGCTCTTGATTTGAAAAATAAGGTACGTCCACCGTTATACGAGAGATATAAAGTGGACCTTTTCCCTCGGTCATGGAAATTCCCGATCAACTGAGCGCCGTTTCCGTACAAGGGGTACCGTTTCCGACCATACCGTTTTTGTCTATTTTTAAATTTTATTTTTTCTAATTTCTTTTTTATCATATTAATATCGGTACTGAGTAGTTTAAATGATAAATATAATTTATTACCGGCCGTTTCCAAAGAGATGCTACCGATTCCGACCATTTCCAACCATATTCATCCCTCCCAAGCACGGCCGATAGCCGAATGGGCCTGTGCTTGACGGGGCAACACAAGCATGACCCGGAGCATAGGGAGCAACCCAGCAGAGCAGTAGAGCACGACAACACTAGATAAGATGTTCTTTAGTGCTTGAACGTACTCTGGTTTCTGTCTCTGAGACTGCCTGGGATTCTTCGAATGTATAGTACTGTCATATGCGTTTTTTTTTTTAAGGATAATGGAATAAATATCCCGGCCTTTGCTCATTAGAGCTACAGCCAATTATTACAAGGAATCACACAAACAATGAGTGAAGTTCAAATAAAATTAAACACACCTAACGATAAAAAAACCAAACCAAGAAAAGGAGCACACATTTATTCAAGTCTATTTGTGAATCTCCATCCATGGTTCGCAAATATTTGCATAACCGTCGTCTCCAGTTTACGGCATGCAACCTTCATAAACTCTCCATCATCTTCACACTTTTGCAGCTTTGCTCAAAACCGGAGCCAGTATGTTGCCTTGAATATTACTTGCATATATGAGATAGATGGTGATTTGTCAAAAACTATATCATTCCTACTCAACCACAGAGCCCAACAAATGGCAGATGCTCCAACAAATATGAGTTTACTCATCTTCTTGTGAACCCCTAAAAGCCAACCATCAAACATATTAGATATGGTACTAGGGAGGTTTAAACCAAAAGAAAACTGTACTGCTCTCCAAACAAATTTTACAAAATGACAGTCAAGAAAAAGATGTTAAATGGTCTCATTTTTCATACAGAAACAACATCTTAAACTGCCATATGCCTTTGGTACTCCTAAATTTGTTGTTCCAATTTTTTGCTACACTTGCTAACATTTATTCGTTGACTTCCACACGAGACATAAAATAAACATATTTTTCAGCCCATTGTGATTTTTGCAGCTCAGGTTCTAATTAATTACCTCGTAACGATTACTTCCCCCGTTTCATATTATAAGACTTTCTAGCATTGCCCACATTCATATATATGTTAATGAATCTAGACATATATATGAATGTGGGCAATGCTAGAAAGTCATTTCAACACACAAGCATACATTGCAGCACAGGAACACAACTTTCAGAAACCATCCATCCATTCCAGCAGAAGCAAACATTGCAGCCATTCCATCCATCAAGTCCACACATAGAAAATAAAAGTCGTAATCCATAAACATCCATGCACTTAGTCTATACACATCAACTCCGGCACATCCATCCATACACTTACCTCTTCCTACCTCTAGTGCGAGGACGAGGCACATCGGGAGCGAACCTCCACTCTTGGGATGGAGCTCGCCTACGTCGTAGTCGAGACGGCCCAGCCTGTGACGATGACTCCCCTCACTTTTAAGTTAGTTAATATTCTCAATCGTGGCCTGGTTAGGCCTTGTTCGGTTACACAAGGATTCGTTCCGGGCCGAGAATGATAAGGTATAACAAGAAATTTATAATAGGCACAACAAAAGACCGGGATTTATTCCGGGTCGAGAACCAATTTACTCATATTAGGTACAACAAAACATCCGGATTAGTTCCACACTTCTTGACTAGTGGATTGATTCCCAATCTCTTATTGTCCCTATCATAAGTAAAATAGTTCCCGGCTCAGAATAAATCCCGGTGTCTTGTTGTATCTATCGTAAATTTCTTACTATACTTGTCATTCCCGGCCCGGATTGAATTCTTGTGTAACCGAACAAGGCCTCAGAGAGCTCTCGCAAATGTTGATCTGGGTCGTGGGGGCAGCGAGTAGGAGGAAGCAAGCGGTGACGGTGGCGATAGATAGTAGTGACCGATGGAACGGTTTTGCATGGGTAGGTGTTTCTACGAGAGAGGGAGAAGAGAGGAGAGGCTCGTGCCCACTCTGGCGACTCATAGGGCTAGTTTGCTTTGTGACCTAAATTGACCTTACCAATTTTTGTTAATGTCAAATTTTGGTAAGTTTTGGCATGGCTAATCTTGGCAAGGTAAAGTTGTTTTTGGATTAAAGCCAAAACAGCCTAATTTCACTAATGAAATGGCCTATTTCTTTAGGCATGCCAAAATTTAGTTTCTAACCAAATAGACACTAAACACTATTAAAATTGACAAATATTGGTAAGACCAATTTAGGCCACGAACCAAACCAGTCCATAGTGGCCACTGTCCTCCTAACCTTGGATGACCGATGAAGCCACAGTTAATATATTGACCAGGTTTAATTTGCACACGTACGGCTTGATCATGCATCGGCAGTTGATTTTTTAGTTCTGATGGGAGTCGGGCCATGCCGGGTTGGCACGGTCTGGCCCATTCTTCGTGCCTAATGGGCCGTGCTAGCCTGTCACGGCCTGATTGTCTATGACATTCCAGCACGCCCTCTTCAATGAGGAAAAGTTCACTCGATGTCCCACATCTATGGTCGAGTGCGTCCTCAACCATAAAATCAGATATAGGACGTTTTTCAACTAGAAAAACAGTGTAAATCAAGTCACTCAACAGTTTTGGATGGCGGTTTTATCCTACGTAGCACATTGGCCTAGTCTTCGTCCGACATGGCCTTACGTGAAATTTCAGTCAATGGAAAAAAACATATGTAGTGGGACCCACACTTAGTTGTAATTCTAGAAAAAAGATTTAAAATTGTGGTACCCACATGTCAGTCAAGAAAAAAAACCTCTCTCTCCGCTCTGTTAGTGGCTGAGGCGTGGGGACGGTGTGGACGCATGCCGAGGATAGCGACTGGCGAGGTTGAGGCGGATGCGGTTGGTAGCATCAAAGAAGAGGGAGAGGAGTAGGGCATCGTGGGAGCTTGGACGTTGTCGCTAGTGTTGAAGACAAGGGTGAGGAGGAGGGTGTAGCGGAAGCAGGCAGGCAGGGCGAGACGCGCAAGGACGACCCATGTAGACCAGGCCGATGACGGCATGGCCAACGAGAACGAGGTGGATACATCCAACAATGTCAAAGACAAGGACGAGGAGGATGGGGATCGTGGGAGCTGGCAAACGTGGGTATTGGCGCAGGAAAGGAAAGCCCAAGGACAGCGTGTGGAGGTAGGCTAAGGATGGAGAGAGGGCAGAGATATCAAAGGGGGTGATGACGTGGCCCTCCTGCAATTTTTTTTATTTTTATCCAAACACCAATGGTTACGTGGGACAAAAATCTAGTCAGTACGTCAGTATGTCACGTTAGTCTAAAATAGTCTTGATATTGCCTTGGAACTATATTTGCTCTTGATTTGAAAAATAAGGTACGTCCACCGTTATACGAGAGATATAAAGTGGACCTTTTCCCTCGGTCATGGAAATTCCCGATCAACTGAGCGCCGTTTCCGTACAAGGGGTACCGTTTCCGACCATACCGTTTTTGTCTATTTTTAAATTTTATTTTTTCTAATTTCTTTTTTATCATATTAATATCGGTACTGAGTAGTTTAAATGATAAATATAATTTATTACCGGCCGTTTCCAAAGAGATGCTACCGATTCCGACCATTTCCAACCATATTCATCCCTCCCAAGCACGGCCGATAGCCGAATGGGCCTGTGCTTGACGGGGCAACACAAGCATGACCCGGAGCATAGGGAGCAACCCAGCAGAGCAGTAGAGCACGACAACACTAGATAAGATGTTCTTTAGTGCTTGAACGTACTCTGGTTTCTGTCTCTGAGACTGCCTGGGATTCTTCGAATGTATAGTACTGTCATATGCGTTTTTTTTTTTAAGGATAATGGAATAAATATCCCGGCCTTTGCTCATTAGAGCTACAGCCAATTATTACAAGGAATCACACAAACAATGAGTGAAGTTCAAATAAAATTAAACACACCTAACGATAAAAAAACCAAACCAAGAAAAGGAGCACACATTTATTCAAGTCTATTTGTGAATCTCCATCCATGGTTCGCAAATATTTGCATAACCGTCGTCTCCAGTTTACGGCATGCAACCTTCATAAACTCTCCATCATCTTCACACTTTTGCAGCTTTGCTCAAAACCGGAGCCAGTATGTTGCCTTGAATATTACTTGCATATATGAGATAGATGGTGATTTGTCAAAAACTATATCATTCCTACTCAACCACAGAGCCCAACAAGTCGACGGCAGTGGCCCTTTCGATATCTGGACGTCAGGGGCAATGAGGTCTCATGTCCTCTGTTGTCCTCGTCGTAGTAACGTGCGTTCGTAAGACACGGAAAACGGAGCGGTCCATTATCACGCGATTGATTAAGTATTAATTATTTTTTTAAAAAAATGGATCAATATAATTTTTTAAGCAACTTTCGTATAGAAACTTTTTTAAAAAAAAACACGCCGTTTAACAGTTTAAAAAGCGTGCGCGCGAAAAACGAAGAAGGGAGTTGGGAGCCGGGAGATACGAACACACCCAGAAATGGCATGTCTCTAGGGCAAATTTCCTCATTTTTGTTTGAATTCAAACTCTGCTTTTGGTCGATTTTGAAATATTTTGAAAATTTCGTAATTTTAATGGCCCTCAAACATTTTCCTCTTTTCCAATATATTGAACCCTGGATAAAGTGAAGAAATATTGTACAAATTAATTACTACATCCGTTTCAGGTTATAAGACTTTCTAGCATTGCCCACATTCATATATATGTCTAGATTCATTAACATATATATGAATGTGGGCAATGCTAGAAAGTCTTATAACCTGAAACGGATGTAGTAATTAATTTGTACAATATTTCTTCACTTTATCCAGGGTTCAATATATTGGAAAAGAGGAAAATGTTTGAGGGCCATTAAAATTACGAAATTTTCAAAATATTTCAAAATCGACCAAAAGCAGAGTTTGAATTCAAACAAAAATGAGGAAATTTGCCCTAGAGACATGCCATTTCTGGGTGTGTTCGTATCTCCCGGCTCCCAACTCCCTTCTTCGTTTTTCGCGCGCACGCTTTTTAAACTGTTAAACGGCGTGTTTTTTTTTAAAAAAGTTTCTATACGAAAGTTGCTTAAAAAATTATATTGATCCATTTTTTTAAAAAAATAATTAATACTTAATCAATCGCGTGATAATGGACCGCTCCGTTTTCCGTGTCTTACGAACGCACGTTACTACGACGAGGACAACAGAGGACATGAGACCTCATTGCCCCTGACGTCCAGATATCGAAAGGGCCACTGCCGTCGACATTGCCTGAGATCTGCCATTGTCGACATCGCCAGAGAGGCTGCTCCGCCATTGCGCACCACCGACAAGTCGTTGCGCCTGCGTTGGAGAGTCCGCTCCGCCGCTGTTTGTAGCCACCGCCGAGAATTGTGGCGAGCCACCTTTGGTGCCGGGAAGCTGTCGCGTCGCTAGGATCGAGGCATACGGACTGTTTTGATCTTAGAACTAGGGCCTAAACGCGTGGTCACATTGGATATACGGACACATATTTAAAGTATTAAACGTAGACTAGCTAATAACAAAACAAATTACAGATTCTACCTGGAAACTGCGAGACGATTTTATTAAGCCTAATTAATACGTCGTTAGCAAATATTTACTGTAGCACCACATTGTCAAATCATGGAGCAATTAGGCTTAAAAGATTCATCTCGCAATTTACACGCAATCTGTGTAATTAGTTGACAATTTTTTGTTTGCGAGCAAGTTGTTGTAACGAAGTGCAAAATTTACAAATTGGTGTACCAATTTACACCCACCATACAAGTTTGTATGTATAGCGTGAAAGCAATTTACTTTTATCTCTGTACACAAGCTCCATAGATCTGCTGGTAGCAGTCCACAAATCTGCTGCCGTACATGGGCATTAGGCCTCAATAAGAGCATCTCCAACCTCTCTAAATCTAACTCTCCAAATGTCTATTTGGCCAACTCTCCATTTAATTAGCAAGTCGAATTTATTATTTACTCCAACAGCCTCTCTATTCATTCTCTCTATTCTAGTATATGACAGTGGGACCCGCATGTTAGCATCACCTCTTTCTTCTTCCTCATTTTCTCCCTCTTTTCCCGGAAGGACTACACGGAGCCTCCATCGCCGCGCGCAGGGCCTTCGGCAAGGGCTCCTCGGCCGTGGCCGCCGCCTGGAAGCCACTTCACCAACCCTGTCCCTCCCTCCCGCCGCCGTCGCATGCAAGCCATCCTCGCCGCTGGCCCCGGGGGCGCCGCCGCTGCCAGGGCGCTCGTCGTCGCCGATGCCACCAAGAAGGCCGTCGCCGTGCTCAAGGGCACCTCCTTGAATTCTGTTTTGTTCTGTACAAGTGACTGAATTCTGTTTCAATTATCAATTTGCAATGCATCTAGCTATAATTTATTAACTGTTACCACCTCAATTATATACATACGCAAAAGTTTATTCACTTCAAAATTCACACACTAGAAACTATTAGTATCTGACTTCCGGCTAAAATGTCAAGAGATCAGCATCACTGCATCAGTGCACATAACTACATTCACCATCCATCAAAAGGATCCTGATTTTGTCTCACTCTACTTGCTTTTTTATATCAGGTCCTACAACAGTGAATGGCCGCCGTCGCCACCCCGGACGCCTGGCGCACGCACTGACTGGCGGAAGGCCGTCGACTACCACGCCACCCTCCTCGCCACCCACCTCGCCGACGGCATCCTCTCCCCAACCTCCCGCGCCATTTGCCTCCCCTTCTCGGACTCCTCCGTCGACTTGGTCTAAACGGCGGCGCGCTCGTGGCAGGTGTGCCCTCCGATTCGCCCTAGGACGATGCAGCAGAGACAGAGGGAAGGATGGGGCTGGAAGTGGTGGTGGGACCCACCTTTGGCTAGTGGAGGAGGCTGGCTACATTTGGCTAGCCGGTGGAGCAATTTGGCTATCCGAATGGCTTGGCCATCCGGATGGAGAGTCTGTTGGAGCTTGTTTTTTCTTTGTGATAGCTAAATTTTAACTTAGAGAGTCAAATAGAGATTCTGTTGGAGATGCTCTGAGCTAGCTAGAGGGAACATTCAGCCCATTTTCTTCATAAGAATGTGCCAAGCTTGATTTGCTGACATGCTTCTATGTTACGGAGTAACTTATAACCAGCATATACTTTTATGATGACAACATTACTTTTAGCGACATAATAACTATTATTATTCGTAAATTATTTTTTTGATTTAATTTGATGAAAGGGGACTGTGCGGTTGATGCTAAAATATGGGAGGTGGCAACAAGTGTATGGATATTTATCCCACTATTACTAAATGGATTTTTCCTAACAGCCTTGTGTTTTCTACGGTGGCCAGCGCTGCCGCCAATGATCAATAACCAATAAAAATGCACCATTTTCACTGGCAGGTAACCTAGCCTAGCCGTCAGCGGAAATGGTTTTCGCAAGGGGCTAGGTTAAGCTGGCCATCTATGAAAGTTTGACTTTTTGCAGGTCCACCAATATAGATGAATTTTGGTAAAAAGAATAAAATAAAATAAAAATACCACATGCATGCATCTACCCATTTCCACATAACAAACAAGAAATACAAATCAAATCGTTTGCATTGTCACTACATCAAATGGATCTGCAAGAGGGAAGAACAAACACATAAAAATTCACCACTTCAACCCTAGCTCCCAAGCATAGCCCCCTGCAATTTACAAGAACCCTAGACAGCCACCGTGGACGAGCCACCACCGGAGCCACCCCCTCTACTATAGCCGCGGCCACCACCCCTAATTTTGGAGAGGAGAGGGGAGGGGAGTGGGAAGCCGTTGCCAGTGCCCCCTCTTTTGCTTCTGCCATCACCGGTCTCCTCCCATCCCACCATCGGATCCGCCTCCCATCGCTGTCGCCGAGAGCACCTCGAGGCTAGAGGAAGCCACCGTTGCCAAGAGCATGCACCTGGAGGCTGGATCTGGGACGAGAGGGGATTGTAAAGCTGCCGCTGTCGCTCCCTGTATTGATGCTACCGCCGCCGCCGGCCACCTCCCATCCTGCCATCGGATCTGGGAGAGGGGAGGGCAAGGTCACCGCCGCCGCTCCCTCTGTTGCGCCACCGCCAGCCATTGGCCTCCTCCCATCCCGCCACCGGATCCGCCTCCCATCGCCAGCGCTGCCGTTGACGTGGTCGCCATTGCCATCACCGTCGCACCTCAAGGCGGGAGGAATAAATGACTAAGATGAGGGGGAGTTGAGAAGATATATCTGGCTGAGAGGTATGGGGAGAAGCCGCTATTTAATACTACCTCCGTTTCATATTATAAGTCTTTTTTATTTTGTTTCTAGTTAAACTTTGTTAAGCTTGACCAAGAATAGAAAAATATAGCAACATTTTAAACACAAACCAAACGTATTATCAAAATATATTAAATATTGGTTTTAATGAAACTAATTTGGTATTATATGTTGCTATTTTTTAAAAAATAAACTTGATCAAATTTAAAAGAAGTTTGACTATTAAAAAAATCAAAGCGACTTATAATATGAAACGGAGGGAGTATGGTGATTTTTTTAGGCAGTCCTCTTCAGCAGTCGCCAACGAAAAATCAATTTTCACTGCAAGGGGACCTCTTAATTGAAAGTGATTTCTGCCTGTAGTTCGTGACCGGAAACCCTCCAATATATATCCACCGGTAAAAGTAAAAGTGCGGTGTCTTAAACAATGGCCTTTTATAGTGTCCTTTCACAAACAATAACTTTTTTTATTCCCCCAACCAAATAATAACAATGGCAATAATAATTTTATTAATAACCTGTAGAAACGAATATGTGAATGCTGGTCAAATAGTGCTTTTATTCTCCTAACATGAACCTATTATATAAGAATACAATTACTCAATGATAGTATGGTTGCTAGATCTCCTTAATTAGTCCTTGCCCTAATTATTTCGCTCGCAGCATCTTGCTTGGATATATACTTGGACTGAGCATGTGTACAAGAATCTAATAACGGCCGGTACTCTGTATTTTAGTATGGGGATTACCGATTATATATTTGTGATATACTTTAGATCTCGGCAGGCAGAGATCGATGTGCTTATAATATAAATTTAGCCCCATGTTCCATTGTCTGTTGTGCATGTGAGACAAGAGATGGTTAGCAGTAGAAAAGAACACAAGGATACTTTCTCTAATGCAGAATCAGCAAACAATCATTTCTTGGATGCTAACAGAACTTTGCATACATGCATGGAGAAATCTCTTCCAAGCTCCATTATATATATTGATCAAGTTCTAACTGACAATATTATTCCCTCTTATTAGTTTCTGTTGTAATGAGAATAAGTATATCAACATATCATGGCCTCCTGGAAATTAAAAGAAAAAAATTAAAACAGGGGTACCATAATGTTGCAAGAGCTAAATTGTACATTAATAAATGAGGCATCTTAATTTGATTGGTGACTAATTAGGACGTTTGTTTGCAACATACTCCCTCCGTCCCAAAATAAATCAACTTCTGTAATTCAAACTTTGTCCCAAAATAAATCAACATCTACCTTCTCATCCACTCTTGGTTAGCAAATCAAAAAATTTTATTCCTTCAATACCCCTTACCTACCCATCGACCAATACTAATATGCTATTAATAAGGGATATTTTGGTTCTTTATCTACCTCTTTAATTTTGTATTGGGAAGTTAGAAGTTGCTTCTTTACGGGACAAAGGGAGTATACTCTTATAGTTCTATATGCTTGATTGGTTATGCCTAGCTAGCATCTGGCTAGATATAGATACTAGCTAGTAGTACCTACTGAATAAGGGCCCGTTTAGTTCCCAAAACGTTTTCCTAAAAACATCACATCGAATCTTTGGAGACACGTATAGAGCATTAAACGTAGATGAAAAAAACTAATTGCACAGTTATGATGGAAATCGCGAGACAAATCTCTTGAGCCTAATTAGTCCATGATTAGCCATAAATGCTACAGTAATCCACATGTGCTAATGGCGGATTAATTAGGCTAAAAAAATTCGTCTCGCGGTTTCCAGGTGAGTTATGAAATTAGTTTTTTCTTTCATATCCGTAAACCCCTTCCGATATCCGGTGTGACACCTAAAAGTTTTCTTTTCACAAGCTAAACAAGGCCTCAATATGCTTCTGTCTCGATGCCGCATTCGTTCTGCCTCTGCGTGGGCAATCTATACGTATATGTGCGTCATCGACTGAACTATTCAGCTGCCGACACTTGGGACTCATCTTTTCGCTTATGTTTGCGCTTATAATCCAAAATTGAATTCTCAACTTTAAATTTGGACAGCGGTGGATCTACCCATTAGGAAGGGTGGGTCGACTGACCTAGCTACGACCCGCATTATCCCACATCCCCAAGACCCCCACCCCCTTATAGTAGTAATAGGCCATCAAAATTAGATATAACAAGGTGTGATGCCCAACAGATTAGTCCGTCTCTTCACAACACACGCACGCCGCAAACAATGATCGAGGCAGTTATACGATTGAACTATAAATATGACATGTTGATAACAATCCGGCCCAAATGGATTGGCCGAGACCCAATAACTTAAGGTTGCCCGGACCCCAACAGTTCTTAGGCACACCTACTCGGGGAAAGACCCAATCTTCCTAAAAGATTAGTCCAATAGGAGAAGGGTGGCTTCCTCCTCCCAAGCTAAGCGAGGTGGGATTATTCAGAGGCTCACACGGTCGCCGCCCGACTTTTGCGTCTTTGCCAGCGGGTAATAGTGGAGGATGTCTTCCTAAATGACTAGTCTAATATGGGAAGGGTGGCTCTCCCTTTTAAGGTGGCTTCCTCCTCCCAAGCTAAGTAAGGTGGGATTATTCAGAGACTCACACGGTCGCTGCCCGACTTTTGCGTCTTTGTCAGCGGGTAATAGTGGAGGATGTCTGTCGAGGGAAGATCCTCGATAGCGGGGAATCGTGAGACCCCCCTCTCGTGAGTTCGGCCGGGGGCTGAGGCTCGCTTCTTGGAAATCACTCGCTCGTCCCTAAGATTACCGACAAGCTTGCACGCCATCGGATTATATAGGTTCGGGCCGCTATGGAGCGTAACACCCTACTCCTGTGTTTGGGATTATGGATGAGTTTTACAGAGGTTTCTTCACTCCAGAGAGCGCACTCGCTTTCTTTCTTCTAGAGTTCAGGTTTTTTGGGAGTCGTCCCCTTATCTCAGTGGGCAGGGTCCTCCTTTTATAGCTCAAGGGGATACCACATGCGCTGTCTCTACCTACCCTCCATAGGAGGGGGATCCCACTTCACTTTTTCTGGGCTTCAAACCGTGCCTTCTCCCGGAAGCTAAGCAACAACCGGTTCTCGAGTGGAACCCGGCGCCGCCCCCCGCCTGACACGGGGGACAGCCCTGTCATTCCCTCATAAATGAGCGATGACTTGCGACAGCCCTTCCTCGAGTGACGCTCGGATGTGACGGGTCATACCCATCCCCACTCCGCCGGGTACAGGGGCGACGTGAGGACATGATTGCCCTATCCATCGGATGTGACGGTAACAGACCGGTCACATCCGATGGACAGGAGTCAGCTAGGCGCGCCGCATGTCTGCCCTTACCGCATTAAATGCGGTGAGGGACAGTTGGGGCGTCGCACATTTATGACTGTTCAGCCTGTGCTCCCCTCTCGCTCTCTCCCTCCGCCGCGTGGCAACCGGGTGAGGGCCTCGGGGCGAAGCCGCGGGAGAGCCCGAGGGGGTGATGCCATGCCCCGAGGCCACCCCCCCCCAAGGGACTGTGCGGTGATGTCTAAAATATGGGGAGGTGGCAACAAGTGTATGGATATTTATCCCGACTATTACTAAAGGATTTTTCCTAACAGCCTTGGTTTTCTACGGTGGCCAGCGCTGCGCCAATTGATCAATAACCAATAAAAATGCACCATTTTCACTGGCAGTAACCTCATGCCTAGCCTGCAGCGGAAATGGTCTTGTCGCAAGGGCTAGGTTTAGCTGCCATTCTATGAAAGTTTGACTTTTTGGCAGGTCCCAATATACGATGAATTTTTGGTAACAAAAGAATTCAAAATAATAATAATAATACCACATGCATGCATTCTCCCATTTCCACCATGAACAAACAAGAAATACAAATCAAATCGTTTGTCATTGTCACTACATCAAATGGATCTGCAAGAGGGAAGAACAAACACATAAAAAATTCACCACTTCAACCCTAGTCCCAGCATAGCCCCTTGCAATTTACAAACCTTAGCAGCCACCGTGGACGAGCCACCACTCGGAAGCCACCCCCTCTACTATAGCTCGCGGCCACCACCCCTATTTTGGAGAGAGAGGGGAGGGGAGTGGAAAGCCGTTGCCAGTGCCCCCTTCTTTTGCTTCTGCCATCACCGGTCTCCTCCATCCCACCATCGGATCCGCCTCCATCGCTCCCGAGAGCACCTCGAGCTAGAGGAAAGGCACACTTGCCAAGAGCATGACTGGAGGCTGATCTGGGACGAGAGGTGGATTGTAAAGCTGCCGCTGTCGCTCCCTGTATTGATGCCTACCGCCTACCGCCGGCCACCTCCCATTCCTGCCATCGGATCTGGAGAGGGGAGGGCAAGGTCACGCCGCCGCTCCTCTGTGCGCCACCGCCAGCCATTTGGCCTCTCCCATCCCGCCACGCGATCCGCCTCCATCGGCCAGCTCGCTGCGTTGACGTGGTCGCCATTGCCATCACCGTCGCACCCTCAAGGCAGGAGGATTAAATGACTAAGATGAGGGATGGTATGAGAAGATATATCTGGCTGAGAGGTTATGGGGAAGAAGCGCACTTGTAATACTACCATCCGTCAATTATAAGTTCTTTTTATGTTTTCTATGTTAAACTTTGTCAGCTTGACCGAAGAATAGAAAATATATAGCAACATTTTTGAACAAAACCAAACGTTTATCTTATCAAAATATATTAAATATTGTTTTAATGAAACTAATTGGTTTATATGTTGCTTATTTTTTAAAAAATAAACTGATTCAAATTTAAAAAGAAGTTGACTATTATAAAAAATCAAAGCGACTTAATAATATGAAACGGAGGGAGGTATGTGAATTTTTTTAGGCAGTCCTCTTTAGCGAGTCCCAACGTAAAAATCAATCTTTGCACTGCAAGGGGACCTCTTAACTTGAAAGTGATTTTCTGCCTGTAGTTCGTGATTCCGGAAACCCTCCAATATCATTATCCCACCGGTAAAAAGTACCAAAAGTGCGGTCTGTCTGAAACAATGGCCTTTCTTAGTGGTTCCTTTCAAAACAATAACTTTTTTATTCCCCCAACCAATCAAACTAATAACATGGCAATAACTTTTATTAATAACCTGTAGAAACATATGTGAATTTGCTGGCTAAATAGTGTTTTATTTCTCTAACATGAACCTATTAATATAAGAATACAATTACTCAATAGTAGTATGTTGCTTAGATCTCCTTAATTAGTCCTTGCCCTAATTATTTCGCTCGCCAGCATCTGCTTGGATATTATTACTTGGACTGAGCATGTGTACAAGAATCTAATAACGGCCGTACTCTGGTATTAGTATGGGATTACCGATTATATATTGTGATATACCTTTAGATCTGGCAGGCAGAGATCGATGTGCTATAATATAGGAATTTAGCCCCATGTTCCATTGTCTGTTGTGCTATGTGAGACAAGAGATGGTTAGCAGTAGAAAAGAAACACAGGATTACTTTCTCAATGCAGAATCAGCAAACACTCATTTCTTGGATGCTAACAGAACTTTGCATACATGCATGAGAAACTTCTTCCAAGCTCCATATATATATTGATCAAGTTCAAACTGACAATATTTATCCCTCTATTAGTTCTGTGTAATGAGAATAAGTATATCAACATATCATGCCTCCTGGAAATAAAAGAAAAAAACAAATTAAAAAACAGGGGTGACCCATTAATGCTTGCAAGAGCTAAATTGTACATTATAAATGAGGCATCTTAAGGTTGATGGTACTAATTAGGAACGTTTGTTTGCAACATACGCCCTCGCCCAAAATAAATCAACTTCTGCTAATCAAACTTTGTCCCAAATAAAATCAACTTCTACCTTCTCATTCCACCTACTTGGTAGCAAATCAAAAATTTTTATTCCTTCAATACCCTTACCTACCCATCGACCAATTACTTAATATTGCTATTAATTAAGGATAATTTGGTCTTTATCTACCTCTTTATTTGTATTGGGAAGTTAGAAGTTGCTTCTTTACGACAGAGGGAGTATACTCTTATAGTTCTATATTGCTTGATTGTTTGCCCTAGCTAGCAGCAGCTAGATATAGATACTAGCTAGTAGTACCTTACTGCAATAAGGGCCCATGTAGTTCCCAAAAACGTTTTCCTAAAAACATTCACATCGAATCTTGGAGACACGTATAGAGCCATTAACGTAGATGAAAAACTAATGATGCTTCCCTGCCACCAGTTATGATGTGAGAAATCAGCGAGACAATCTTTTACCTAATTACGTCCATGATATAGCCATAAATTGACAATCATACTACCACGATTGCTGCTTAATGGCGGATTAATTAGGCTTAAAAAATCGTCTCGCGGAGTTCAGGCGAGGTTATTGAAATTAGTTTAATGTCTTCATATCGAAAAGCAGCCTTCTCGGACATTCTGGTCAAACGTCCGATGGGCGACCACCAACAAATTTTCCAAATTTCAGGCCATTAAAACAAGCCCTAACTACTAAATTAATATCATTGTGCACATCGATAATAAAATCCACTAACATGAACCGATACTCTGCGTTGGACAATTAGTCAGTAAGATTAATTCTTTGTTGTGCCACAAGGTGAATCTAAGTTGAGAACCTAAATAGTGTTAGCACACAATGACTATGACGATTGCACAGCGAGGGTACAGCTCTATATATGACAAACCGGTAGCGCGTTCTCTGTTGACTTAATTGGAGGTTCGTTAAGGGAAAGGTCCTATTCTCGCAACAGGTATTATTGATCACAGCAAAAAAAAAAAGAAACAAAAGAATCATACTGTCATGCACTAAATGCCCCTGCAAGATTCGCCATGTCCCTAGAGGCCATATCATATCATATTCTGGTGTTAATACCTGGAGTTATCCTAGACAAGAACCACACTTACTTGCTATTTCAGATTGTCAGCACCCCATTGCAGTATGATCGAGGCCAGAGGTTGTGGATCAGTGATCACACTAATAAAAACATTTTATGTGATGTATTATCTCAAAACTACATGTACACCTAACTCTCAAGGCATTCCTCGAGTATATAGCTTGAACATACACCAAATTAATATGATGCATCTACAATTCCGAAGCACAACCAAAAAAGAAATTATCATGCTATTCATGTGTAAAGCCGGCGCTAGCTATAGCTTTATATCTTTGGAATCCCAATACTTATCTCACACCTAAAACACATGATGACTACATGATGAGTAGGAAGAGAAGAAACACTGAGAGCTTTCGAGCGAAACCAAATATCACTTTCCTTGGCACTTATTACATTAAAACATAAGCTACTATTCCTACTATTCTGAATTAATTAGAGCAGGTACAGTATAGCTTAGGCCCTATAAGCGGTGCTATTAAACATATATTTTAAGAGATATGATGCATATTGATTAAAAGAATATCGCAGCGGGCTACAATCTGTAGTCTACTGTAGCATGGACTCCAAACGTAATAATGTGTTATACAAGGTTGGGACCAATACATATACAGTGAGTAACTATTGTATGAAATTGGCTATATCTGATATATAACGATTAGAGTTAGTTAGTGGCTATTACTCATTATAATTTTGCTCATAGTCGACCGTTAATGTAGAAATCAGAACGTCAGGGTCGAACGTCGTACGTCGTGGTTTACGCCGACAAGCACGTATCGATAAGCATCTGCGTAATCTGCTAAAGTAATGGGGAGGCAGAGGACTCCAGATGATGTCTTCAGTACGCTTTCGCAAAAACGCTAGCGCTTTGGCTTAGTTTTAGTCGCCGGCGAAATCTACTCCATGATCACCTAACCCCTTCGATCTCCTCTCACTTATGTCTTCTGCCCCACACACGCCAGCAGCTTAATTAGTTATAACTCTCTCTTCTTCTGTTAATCTTCTCTTAGCTAGGTTTTGAGAGATCGATCGAGCAGTGATTCATGCATCGGACATTTCCTCGTGCCCACTATCTAGGATGTTTCCGCGCGAGCATACTAACACTATAGCCTAGCTGCCTTTGCCGAATGCCACTTGATTGGCTGGATGTGTTGGAAAAAGCTTCAAAGGTTGAAAAATGGCGAGGCCTACAGGGTTAGAGGTTTGATTGATTTCGTGGGAAGATTTCCAACAGAAAAGGTGCATGATCATGGACGTTTTTCAGGAATGGGCCTTCTCCTTTGTGTGAAACTTGACACACACAACCACATCAGAACTTCAGAAGGTTCATGCATGCCATCGGTACATCAATCAGTCGAGTGCATTTAACTGTTAAGAACTCGATATAATCCTCCACTAATTAATTATAATCCCCAAACGTTAACGCACGGTGCATTTCGCATCTACAGTGGTAAGCATGATAAATCATGTGCCGATCAAATGTGCTGATCGATGAGCTGTAACTTGTAACTAGAGCTACTAGGAATCTCTTGCAGTCTTCAACATCTTGACACTTGGTACAGCAAATTAATGGATCGGCATGGGCCAATGAAAAGGAAAGGTAGCTAGTAGCTAGAGAAGGAGATCATAACCAGCATGGGGTTTGTCAGCACGGCGGTGATGATTGCTCCGGCCGCGACGACTCGCCGGTCGCCTCGCCGTCGCCGGTGATGAAGAAGGAGAGGACGAATGCGAGAGGCATCATCGATCGGGGTTGGTTGTCGTCAAAAGGCGAGCAAAGGGGGACAGCGCCCGACATGCCAACTCGCGGCCCCCCCCCCCCCCCCCCCCCCCCCCCCCCCCCCCCCCCCCCCCCGCCCCCCCCCCCCCCCCCCCCCCCCCCCACCCCCCC
>CM020183.1:27779768-27820277 GCA_009805545.1 Oryza longistaminata
CCCCCCCCCCCCGCGCGTCCTCCCGCACCACGCCGCGACCCGCCGGGTGCCTACCTCTAGTGACAGACAGGTGGGGCCCACGTGATGGTGCGGGCCACTTGTCAGTGGGTTGGGGATTGAAGTGGCTGGGGAGCGCTGGGTAGGGGATCTCGTCGTCGATCCCTGTCCTTTGTCTTCTCTTGTACTGCAGCCTTGTTTGTTCCTGCGTTTTTTCCGTTGCACCCCCTCAGAGTTTCTGTATTTGTAATTTCATATATATACACGCGCAGGCAGCATGATTTTATTTGATTATTACAGTTGTAGTAATGCTTCTGCAGTGTCATGCACCAACGCATTGCCATCTCTAGCTCGAATGGTTAGGCAAAATGACTCAGGTAGTACTTAACCGTTACGTACTTTTCTAATACAAATGTTTGATTTTTTTTTCAATCATAAATATAGAAAATTAATTGAAAATGAATACATGAGAAAACTATCGGTATAATTTTAACAGAAAATATGTATATAGTGATTTAAGATTGTAAAACTTGACTACACTACTGGCTGAGCCATTAGTGCATGATGAATTTAGTATTAATTATTCTAAACTTAAAAATAGATTAATATAATTTTTTAAATAACTATAGAAACCTTTTTTTGAAAAACACAGCATTCTGCAGTTTGAAATGTGCGCACGCAAAACATAGGGAAATTCTCTCACATGCGTTGCTCACTAATGAGAAAGATGAAGATTAAATTAGCGCGCGAAAAATGAGAAAGTTATTAGCACATGATTAATTAAGTTTTAATTATTATAAATTTGACAGATAGATATATTTAATATTTTAAAGCAACTTCTATATAAAAAGTTCCGCACGAAACACACCGTTTATTAGTAGTTTAAAAAACATGCTAACGGAAACTGAGGTAAAATCTAAGTCTTCACGCTGACCACTGATGTAGAGAGCGGACAACATTTTTAAGTAGCAAGAACTATGTCTAAATATGAGAAATGCTAGAATGATTTATATTGTAAAACGGAGGAAGTACTATGTAATTCTCCGCTCCCACGGGGACTTTAAACCAAAAACCGCCCACACGCGCGCGGCGCGCGCCGAACCGAGGACGAGGCAGCAGCACAGCAGGTAGCGCGCGGTGGGACCCACCCCCACCCCCCGACCGCGCGCATCTTTATAGGCAGCATCCGCGCGGCCACCACCCCCCACCACCCACCACCACCACACCCCTCGTCTCTCTCAAAACTCGACGCGCCACTCGACAGCGACCCCGCAGCCGATCCATACCGCCCGCCGAAGCAACCGCCACGCTGCGCCGCCGCCGCCGGTACCGCATGTCGACGAGCTCCGGCGCCGACTCGTCCCCGCCCGTCTCGGGCCTCGACTACGACGACACCTCCCCTACCCTCCCTCCCGGCTCCTCCTCCTCCTCCTCCTCCACCGCCGCCGACCCCGAACGCAAGCGCGCCGCCCACCGCCGACCACGCCGACACAAGCCGCCTTCCCCAAAGTACGGTATAGCTTATGCTCTCTTTATGGAGATTCCTACGTTCCCGCGGGTTTCTGACCTGGCGATCGATCGATGCGTGTTGCGGCAGGGCCGCGGGGCGGTGCGGGTGGCGCACAGGCTGAGGCGTACAGGCCGGAACGCGCTGCGGGACGACCCCGACGAGGCGAAGCCTGTCGTCAAGGTGGCCGTGGACGGCGCGCCCGTACCTGTCGCAAGGTGGACCCTCGCGGCGCCACGCCGGACTGCACGCCCCTCCTCCCCGCCCCCACGCATGTTCGCCTCCTGCCTCGCCGTCCGCGGCGCGCGCGGCGGGACGGCGAGGGTACAAAGCTCGTCGACTTGGTCACCGGCCCGAGTACGTGCCCACTTACGAGGACAAGGACGGCGACTGGATGCTCGTCGGGCGACGTCCCCTGGGAAGTAAGCAACGCGGTACACATCTCAACAGTATTGCCCGATTAATTCACCGAAATCAAATGCAAAATCTGATCGATCAATCAACACAGGATGTTCGTCGAGTCCTGCAAGCGGATCCGTCTCATGAAGAGCTCCGAGGCCGTCAACTATATGTAAGAACTTGCAATCCAATCCTACCTAATAATAATCCCACATACATTACCACACATACAAATCACTGCAACGATCGATGAGGTGAATGACATTTCGATTCTGAATTTTTGATGCAGCGCCAAGACGATCATCCAGATAATCGATCCTACCACACGCAAACGATGCAAAGCCGCAATAATCTGTCTGTCTGTCTGTCTGAATTAGTTCGTCAGAAAGTGTGTGCAATGGAAGAGCTTGGCTGTACAGGTCCTCCATGCATATGTACCGTATACCGTAGTAGGATCAGTGATCGATGAGCCAAATTTGGTGTGTGTACTGTACAGCCACAAGAACAAAATTTCTCTCTCTTTAATTCAGGTGTGCTCCCTGCTGCCGGATCACGGCCGGCCCGGTTTGGTTTTTGGACGACGGCGCGCAGGATCGATCCAAGGGAGGCGCCCGCCGCCGCGGCGCCGCCGGCGGCTGTACTTTAATTTTCAAGTTGTCAGCTACTTCATGTAATTTGTTTCATGAGATTCGGTTCCGTCCACAGCCAGCACTTTTGTTGTATGATCAAATGCAATGTATACATGATATACCAGTTGTTATCGTTGTTGTTGCTGTTGTTGACTTTGTTCTGTCCATTGATGCATTGTTGAGGTCAAATATAGGAGCACAATAATCTGTCATTTCTGTCGGGCTTTTGAGTTTTGATGTCCCCTTTTGCCCATTTCTTTCGATTTGGTGGTGCTGAATGTTGTTCTTTTGGTTGGAAAATTGCGAGCTTGGTTAGGTAGATGGTGGTTGCGGCTGTGGAAATCACTGGCAGTGGGAATAATCAATCCATTTTTTCGCATGGGCAAATTCATCCACTGAAGAAAGCCAGTGCAGAATCTGAACCCAAAAAGGGAACAATCCACGAATGCACGAACTGATCATTGAACTAGGCAGCTAGCGGTTGCAGTCCATAACCAGCATTTTCTCACGGCTGGGAAGAAATCTATTGCCTCTCTAATCTGAAATACTGGCCTGTTCACGTGAATTTTTTGTGATCTGTTGATGCATGATAATAATCTGTGGCCCGATCAGGCCGTCTGCAAATTCAGTTTCTGCACATATTAGTTGATGCTCAATCGCTACAATGAGTAATGTTGGGTCAAATCTATCGATGACGGTATTTTATATAGGTCCGACACAGATAACTGCTATCGGTGACGGTATCTGACCTGACACAGATAACTTTTCACATCGCTGACCAATAATACGTGACGCAGCCTCCCTCCGACACAGATGATGGTTCCTGCCTCACACAGATGTCCTGTTTTGCACTAATGAGTGTACACAGAATACTGTATACCAAATTCAGGTAGTCCAACACTACCGCATAGACAACCCCATTCTGAGGATGTTTACGCTTGCGGTTGCCCAAATATACATGTCAGTACTAGCAGTGACATCCTGACAGCACGTCAGACCGCTTGCTCTGCATGTTACTGTAGTTAAGGAATCAAACTTGCGATGCAGCATATGCGGAAGTAAAATTGCCCTGGACGGCAGGACCCCTGTGGTGATGCAGGGTTTCCCAAACCGCCGGGGCCGGGGTTACCGCGCCCCGGCGGTAAGCACGGTTACCGCGCGGTAACCGTGCTTACCGCCGGGGCGCGGTAACCCTGGCCCCGGCGGTTTGGGAAACCCTGCATCACCACAGGGGTCCTGCCGTCCAGGGCAATTTTACTTCCGCATATGCTGCATCGCAAGTTTGATTCCTTAACTACAGTAACATGCAGAGCAAGCGGTCTGACGTGCTGTCAGGATGTCACTGCTAGTACTGACATGTATATTTGGGCAACCGCAAGCGTAAACATCCTCAGAATGGGGTTGTCTATGCGGTAGTGTTGGACTACCTGAATTTGGTATACAGTATTCTGTGTACACTCATTAGTGCAAAACAGGACATCTGTGTGAGGCAGGAACCATCATCTGTGTCGGAGGGAGGCTGCGTCACGTATTATTGGTCAGTGATGTGAAAAGTTATCTCTGTCAAGTCAGATACCGTCACCGATAGCAGTTATCTGTGTCGGACCTATATAAAATACCGTCATCGATAGATTTGACCCAACATTACTCATTGTAGCGATTGAGCATCAACTAATATGTGCAGAAACTGAATTTGCAGACGGCCTGATCGGGCCACAGATTATTATCATGCATCAACAGATCACAAAAAATTCACGTGAACAGGCCAGTATTTCAGATTAGAGAGGCAATAGATTTCTTCCCAGCCGTGAGAAAATGCTGGTTATGGACTGCAACCGCTAGCTGCCTAGTTCAATGATCAGTTCGTGCATTCGTGGATTGTTCCCTTTTTGGGTTCAGATTCTGCACTGGCTTTCTTCAGTGGATGAATTTGCCCATGCGAAAAAATGGATTGATTATTCCCACTGCCAGTGATTTGCACAGCCCAAACATCCTCCCAAAACAACATTCACCCAGGTGAAACTAAGCTAACTATCAGACTAAAGAAGAGCCTGAAGGAGCTCTAAGCCCCATATCCTTTTTCGTTTTTCCTGCATATCCAAGTGTTGTCATCAGCAGGCAATTCTTCTTGCCCCAGGCCTCCATCCAAACTTGGAGCTGAAGATATCATTTGCCACATGTCTTAATAGCTTGGCACCCAAGAGCAGCCTTCTTCGATCAGCCTCCGCCTTCTGCAAAATGGCCCAGGAGTCCATCCAATGACAAACCCAAAAAAATAACATCAGTAGGATCATTTGGCAATTTTTTTTGTCAAAACAGGCTTTGTTTCTTGTTTTCCAAATGGCCCAAATTATAGCTGCCACACCAACAACAATCAGGTTCTTCATTTTTTTTCCCAAATGCAGAGATCCAAGAGCCAAAGAGATGGTTGCTGTCTGACACAGGATTTATATCAAAAGCACAGTAGACAGTGTTCCAGATTAATTTGGCAATGGGGCAATCAAAAAAGAGGTGCTGGATAGTCTCACTTTTGTCACAAAACTGACAGTTTAAACTACCCTTCCTCCACCCTCTCTTGAACATATTGTCTTTAGTTAAGATTCTTCCCCTGAGCAAGAGCCAGAGAAAAACTTTAATTTTCAGGGGGATTTTGTAATTCCAAACCTTTTTCAGAGGTGAGCTGGCCTGTTGAACACATAGAGCCCTGTAGAAAGATTTCACAGAAAAGGTCCCATGTTTTGTCAGAGTCCAGCCAAGTTTATCTTTAGCCCCTTCCTGAAAGTCCAACTCCCCAAATTTCGATTTGATCTTGTTCCAGTCATGTAGCTTATCCCCATATAAGGACCTTCTGAATTTGATCACCTCCCAGCCTTTCTCTTTTATCTTGGCTAAGGTAATGTGTTTAGAAAAAGTGATATTATACAGGGCAGGGTGTCTATGCAAGGGATTAACGTACGTCAGCAATATATTTTCTCCTCTTTAATCACTGTGATTAGGTAGAATACAACTACTACTATCAAAAGATATCCTTAAATCATAGAGAACATATTCTATACACGAAAACTTTTTGTGCACACTCTGTACACACCAACTATCAAATCTCAAGAAAAATTCTAGAAAAATTTGGGCGCATACTTCCAATAGTATTATACCTACGAGTGAAATCTTATCTCCAAATTCATTATATTTTACCCGTAACAAAAAAAAAGAAGAGAAAATTCTAACAGATTTTTACCCTTAAAACTATCATATTTTTCACTTTTTTGTTATGTCTAAAATATAATGATTTTGAATATGAGACTTTGCAGATATGTGTACTGCTATTAGGAGTGAATGCCCAGTTTTTTTTTAGAATTTTCGTTACATTTGCTAGTTGGTATGCACGGGAATCTTATGTGTATATGATATATTCCCTAAATTATACTCTCTATGTTTGTTAACTAGGAAGAAAAAAAAAACTAGGAAGAAAGCCCGCGCAGATGTACGGGCAATTTTATTTATTATTTAATAAAGAGCATTAAAGAAGGCATAGCTCACCATATTTACTATAATAACAATAGATTACTTTATAATCGTAAAAGAAAGAAATATTTATATTGTGAAAAAGAACATAGACTTTGATATATTATCCGGTCATACATAAACTCACATATCGTCATCCTTCGCAAACATATGAGTTAATATATTTTTTTGTTTTGAGATTTTTTTCTCTTTTGTTATACATCTGATTCACCTATGCTATGCATGCTCATGGGTAATATATGATGAAATAATCTATGTCATCAAAATTATTTATGATAATTGTTACACAGTGAGAATGACATAACTAAAAGGGATACAATATGGTTCCGAAAAATGTGATATTTTCGGTTGTATGTATGTATGTTTTTTTGGCGAATAGTAGTCTCTCGTAGAATGTGCTTTTTCCTCTTTTTCTTTTGACAAATATGCCAATATTTTTCACCTAGTGTAGGTGTGCTAATGTGTATTTAAATGATGTGTGTGCACGCATTCATATATGCACTCATGATTGCCTTAACATCATTAGTAAAATAATACTTTAAAAAAACGGCGAGGTGGCGTGAAGCGGTGCTGCGACGATGTGGCTTCTTCGAAAACCTCGCTAGGAGTGGTCACTATATATATGCACAACTGAAGGAAAAACCTTAGAGCTGCAGAGAGAGAGAAAACTACTCGATGGGGCTAATCATATACACACTCTTCTACTTTTTTTGCCATCTCTTGTGTATGTAGGTACACAGAGAGGGATTAGTCTTTTTTAGGAGTGAGGGATTACTTGAATAGATTAATCTAATGGTTGAAAATAATGGATCCATCACATAAAAAAGGATACATCGGCTTAAATGTAAATCAATACCTAGATGCTTCACTTTTTCTTCAAATTTTCATTAGATTTTCTCTAATTTATTAGAGCGTCACGTGGCATCTTAGGAGTGCAGGAATGCTAGCCGGCCCGGTCCTAGGGGGTCAAGCTGGGCCACCGCACAGAGCCTGTGAAGTGAAGGGGCCAACCTCATATATGCTGTAGATAATAGCCCATAGGAATTAGGAAGCCCACTAGTCCAGGAGAGGAAGAGGCACGCGTACATAAGAAGTTTCCGTCAATTTGGCTTCCTTTCGTGCAATCGCTCATAGATGTTCGCTTTCGTCGCCCTTCCGGCCACGTCGTCTTGATCCGACGGTGCGACCTAACCTACGCAGCTACGCTGCGTCTACGACTGTGAGCCAGAGAGACTGCGTGTGGCTATGCGTCGACGACGTCGTGCTCGGTGGCAGCCAGCAGCCAGTCGCAAGTCTCTCGGTTTCAAGTTTAGGAGTTACCCAATTCAGAAGAAATTATTAGATGAAATTGATATCGACGCCATCGTGAATGACTTCACATCAGTAAATGTTAGAAGAAATTTTTAAGGTAAGATATATAACTCATTTGATAAGAATGTTTCTTATGCATTATATTTATTAGAAATATCGTTATATTATTATAGTTGTATTAAAGGGAATTTTTTTTTAGGTTTGTTCTATGCACTAAATTGATAGGAGGTTAAATGCCTCATGGCTGGAAATAGGGATGTGGTGGTGTCGAAAATCCATCGTGATCAAAATCCATTAGCCATATCTTAGCTAATAGAGGGAGGTGTGAGTTTTTAACGGCCTTTTGGCCTGATGATTCTTGTAATTTCATCTCACATCTTGTCGGTGTTGACTCTATAGCTTCGTAATATATCTCCCTTTTCCCGAAAAAAAAAAAGGATCGGGCCGGTAAACCCAACAAGTTCAAATAAAACTAGGATGATTTCAAAATTTACCGCTGCTATTTGTGATCGAGCGGAACGTGCTACCGGAACTCCCATCACGTGCACCCTTATCCCTCGCAGCACTCACAGCTCGACACGTGTCCTCCGCCCGTCCACTGCTTTGCGCCGACCCGGCAAAACAGCGTGAGACCCGCACACCGGATCACGCGGCCCACAAAACTAACCACCGCATCCTAATCCAGATTAGAGAGCGCGATTAGTCTAAACCGCATAATAATTTACAGAAATGCCCTCACCTCCCTTTTTATTTTATTCTTTTTCTATTTTTTTCCGCGGCCACCTCCCCTTCTCCTCTCTTAATCGCACGCGCACTGTTCACACTCCACAGTATGTTCGCTGCGACGACGCAGCTCCAAATCGGAACCCTAACCCTAGTAGCCCTCCTCCTCCCGCGCTCGATCCGAGGTCGTCATCCCGCTGGTTCCGAGGCTCTCTACTGCGGCGGCGGCGGCGGCGATGGAGGAGCATAGGCTTGGCGGCGGCGGCGGCGGCGGAGGCGGAGGCGGGGGGAGGCCGCCGATCCCGGGGGCGGCGGGGAGGAAGCTTCCGGGGCTCTCGCGGCACGCCTCGTTCGTGAGTAACCCCCGCCCAAATCCTAGCTCTTCTTCAGCGTTGTAAACTTGGTTTTGGTGTGGTTTGGTTGGGTGCTTGCTCTGTTCTTCCCTGTGAAGGCGGCGAGGTGTGAGATTTTTTTTTTTTTTTTGATGCGGAGGATTTGGGGATAATGTCGGCATGATGTGATGGGCGATGGAGAGTCTAATTCGGGGATGAGGGGAGAAAGGAGAAGGAATCTTGGGCTCTGAAATTGCCGGTACATCCTTGTTGTACTTGGGTAGTACAACAACCTGGGGGCGAGATGTTTGGATCCGTGTGGTTTATGTGGAAGCAGCGTATTGGGTGTCTACAAAGCCGTCTTAGATGCTTGTGATCCGATGGTCCTTTGCAAAACATTGCCTTGGGTTGTATGAAATGGTTGGTTTTATCAAACTGTACACAGAGTCCTATAATGTGTTTTGCATAAACTATGTTAAACTATGTTAGTGCTTTGTACTATCAGTGTATTTTGGCGGCCTGTATTCTTTTTTACAGAATTTGGCGGTGAATTTGATGTTTTAACTTTGCTAACTCATTAGGTATTTCTTCCTTGAAAAATTGTTGCCTAAATATGCATGTGGAGAAATTTCAGGGCACTGTAAAAGTGAGGGGAAAGGGGATCAGACTGGTAATGTAGTACTGTATGTGTCATGAAAGTGTCTTAATTCTTTTGGTACTTTTTGCTCTTGTCCTGACTACATGGACCCATAACATCATTGAAAAGAAATACATTGAAAGGTACTTCGATGTCTCTGCTTAACAGTAATTGCCCATTTAAGTTGTCCACAGTCGAAAACAGCAAAGCTGTTCTAAATGATATTCTGTACTTCTTCCAGTTTCAAAATTCTTGACCTTTTAGATATAATCTCACATACCAAGGAGTGATTTATTAGGGTGCATAATCCTTGTTTTGCCCATATTAAATACGGTCTGGTCCTAATGGAAATCAGAAACTCGTGCTGTTCCAAGTGGTTTGGGCCTATCATTAGCGTCTGTGCATGCCGGGTTCGAGTTTAATTGAGGCTATTTTTTTTAAAAAAAATTCATAGCGTTGTCTTGGTAATTTTTGGCTCGCTCGTGCTTGCTTTAGCACACAACGGTTGCTACATCATCACTGTCATCACACCCGCAGACCCGCTCTCGACGAGCAAGCGGTCACCGAGAGCACGACGGCAGCAAGCAGCCCGTAGATGAACGAAAGAAGCCAACTAGCGATTAATTAGGAGATGAGACAACGACCCGCGTGTGCTGTTTAATGACATACACGACGCTAGAAACAATGCGTTGGATTTTTATGCATGCATGCAGGGGCAAGCAGGTCCAAGATACTTTGCTTCAAGATCTAAAACGTCAACTATTTTGATACTGGAGGGAGTAAGGGGTTGGCAAAAGTGGTAATTGACTTGATATCATTGCCTTGCTGATTTTGGTTTCAATCTCGTCATTCTTTCCGGTATTGTTTAGAGTATAACAGTGGATCCTTTAGATCTACACTACACATTGTTTTTTCAATAGAAGCTAGATATGGTGATACACATAGTATGCTTCCATAACAAAATCTATGCACTTGCCTGTCCATTTGTAGTTATGTACTTGTCTGACACCTGCATGTTGCTTGGTAATTTCTAGTAGATCACATTATTTGAGCAAGGAGGGAATCATTATAATGTCACACTTAATTCACATGGGAGGGGACAAGAATAGTTGTTTCATAGTTACAACTAATTGCACCGCTTTTGGGCATGTGGTAGGGCAAACTTAACTATAGCTAGTATTTGCTATAAAAATTTTCTCTTCAATCCTTGCAATTAAATCATTTTAATTGGGCATCCACGGACGAGCCTAGGCAGCCATCGGGCCATGGATCAGCCAGTGAGTATGAGTGATATTCACTTTTGGAAGAACCGAATGTATTCCCTCTGTCCCAAATTATAAGAGATATATTTTTTACACAATCTTTAATAACATACTTTGATCATTAATTTATTTCATATTATGTCATCAACAACTATAAAATTGTAATCTAATGATATAACATACATAATACTTGGTGTAGATATTGTTAGTGTAATTATTAGTCAAAAGTAACCGAGTTTGATTTTCCTAAAAATAAGAGTGCCCTATAATTTGGGACGTAGGGAGTATATGACAGTGCAATTTTTGTTCTTGCCTTTTGTTGGATCAACATTGTTAGTATATGTATGAGATAATTTGGAAACCCTTTTTGGGTCATGGTAGTGCAACTTCAAAATGAAAGAGCATACAACATAGATTCTGTGCAGTATGGTTAATTATTTTTTTGCCATGCTTGGCATTGGTTTTGCAGGTGAGGAGTCCTGCAAACAGTACAAAATCTGGAACTGAGAAAACTTTTGAAAACATGGATGTTGTTGCATATATGCCTGTTGTAAGGTCTGGAGGTTGGGCTGATATTGGGTCAAGGCACACAATGGAGGATGTCTTTATTTGTTCTGATAACCTCATGCAAGAGTTTGGAGTTCAAAGTTTTGAAGATGGGCCGAGCGCATTTTATGGGGTATGCTTTTATTCTACTGTATTCAAGGCCCAGACTTGTTTCTTGATATATGCGATATATGTTAGCCATTTCATAACTAGACTAACAATAACAACTTTCCTCTATGAGTAATTTCATGCCCCTGGCAGGCATTTTCTGTATATATACCCTTCATATGATTTTAATGTCTTAGGTTTTTGATGGGCATGGTGGAAAGCACGCTGCTGACTTTGTGTGCAGCAATTTGGCAAGGTTTATCGTTGAGGATGAGGATTTTCCAAGGGAGATAGAGAAAGCTCTGTCCTCAGCATTCTTACAGACTGATGCTGCTTTCGCAGATGCTTGTTCTGTGAACTCCTCTCTTGCTTCTGGCACAACTGCTCTTGCTGCTCTTGTGGTTGGGAGGTATTGGCCTAACTTCTTAAACTGTAAAGTGTTGTACTGACTACTGAGTTCCTGGCAGCATATCTGTTTAACTACTATTTGATGATTGTCGTTACTTATTAATGGTAGGAGCCATTCCCCACCCCCACCCTGTTATGGCCATGCAGTTCCTGTTTCGTTGCCTGTGGCCTTGTGCAAATTATAAGTCTTCAGTGCACTCAATTGTGCATGAAGAGACAGGGCCTTCAAAACTTATTTCTCTCATGAATAGACAGCATTGATTCTTGATCTTTGTTTCTTTGCAATCGTGTGAAGTGCATCTATAGCCTTTCTATTCTGACTATCTTGTCAGCCATGGTTAATATCAGCGTGCTTTAGCCTATTGCATGCTACAGTATTCTCTTTCATGAAAGCAATTATATAGTATAAAATTTGGTACCCAAAAATGGGACTGTGTGCCCCCTTTTATAGTCCATTATGTAGTTCTCCTTTCTGTCTATTTCAGTCTCTGCTTTCTGTCTTACTATGATCTCTGAGAGAATTATGCTTCCACTTGGGATAACCAACTTTCTTGTCTTAACCGTTTTGCCATTTTTCATAGGTCACTTCTGGTAGCAAATGCTGGTGATTGTAGAGCAGTACTTTGTTGTCGTGGAAAGGCCATTGAAATGTCCAGGGATCACAAGCCTTCTTGCAACAGAGAGAAGGTTCGCATTGAAGCCTCTGGTGGTTATGTTTATGATGGCTACCTGAATGGGCAGCTTAATGTTGCGCGGGCAATAGGAGACTGGCACATGGAAGGAATGAAGGCATGTGATGGTCTTGGACCTCTTAGTGCTGAGCCTGAGGTGATGATCAGGAATCTCACTGAGGAGGATGAATTCCTCATCATCGGTTGTGATGGGATCTGGGACGTATTCCGCAGCCAAAATGCGGTCGACTTTGCACGCCGAAAGCTCCAGGAGCACAATGATCCTGTTACCTGTTGTAAAGAACTTGTTGATGAGGCCATCAAGAGGAAGAGCGGCGACAACCTTTCTGTTGTTGTCATCTGCTTCAACACTCGGCCGCCTCCTGTCCTAACAACTCCAAGGCCTCGTGTACAGAGGAGTATATCTGCAGAAGGCCTGAGGGAGTTGCAAAGCTTTCTTGATAGCTTGGCTGATTGACATGAGGCTTCTTCCTTGATAGAAGCCTGACATACTGTCCCTAGTGTACTTCCATTGCTTAGCATGGAATTTTTAGGTTTAGTGCGGCTATTCCAAGGCTTAGTGCCAGCTATCTCACAAATTCTCTGAGATAGCAGCTGTTGAGTGATTCTGGTGTTGTAATGTATGCTGCGGCTAATTCTATCTGCAGTTTAAGTATTTATTGGTTCAGGGATATGCTGTCTTAAAGAGTCTGGAATGATCAGGGAACATTTCTAAGATCTCTGAAATGGCGAGTGATGTTGTCTATTGACTGTATTGCAAATTTTGACATACTATGGGAACAAAGCTATGTTTATTTACTGTGGTTGGAGCACAGTGATTCTGTAGTGTCTGCAGTGTGGTGCTCTGAACTTGTATGGTCAGTCTTGCACTTGGGTAAGATCAGTTACACAGTGACTATGCCAGAAGAAACTCTAGCTCCACAGTCCACACTACAGTCAATGTGACCTCAGATGGTTCCAACAGCATGTTTTTTATGTTCTCCCCATGACATCAGGTGCAGTAGAAGCTGAAGCTCTGCATGTGCACTCTGCCATCCCTGCTTCTGAATCTGAAGACGGAGACCAGCAACGATGAGGAGGTGATGTCAAAGACGTGCGAATCCATCTACTACTCCCATCAGCAGCTGTTGTCGGATGATGAAGCCTCTCGCCATTATATGAACGCTCTAGCCATCAGCATTCTGATCCTGATATCACTACCTCTGAAACTGTAGTAGGAGAAAAGAAAAGCTGGAGAACAACCAATCAATCATTCATGTGTCCTGCGATGGAAATCCAGATCGGCGAATGGCTCTCTGAAGATTGTTTTTCGATTCAGATTTTTTTTATTGAACTATACGGAGATCAGTGATCAATCCCTCTAGCTTCGCTGAAACGAATCCACCTACTATTTTATATAGCGATAAATCACTAGTCACGCTAAAATGAAATGAATACACTCCTAAAACATGCTCAAAGAGACTATGGACAAAGGATAAATCCTGATCTCGCTACGCTAGTGCATACATAATATTCGTGAACATCAGAATTTAAATTCTAATAGATAGAATTATGCACCGCCACATCATCGGTGCTTCCTGCTTCTCTCTGAATATTAGTGGCATACTGGCATCGTAGGATCAATCAGGCTCTACCCACTCCCTCGCTTTATCGTGAGAACTTGCAGCTTTTGCTGGCCCATAATCGCAAAGAGATCGATGCTGGCCCATTGCAAATGGCAGCCGGGGCCCCCTGCCTCAGTCACTCAGGGCCTAGGTCACTCTACTTCGGCTACAGTTGGATGATCTGCTCTCTCTTTTTACCTTTGGAGATTTATTATGGTGTTGGTGTGGGTCACTGGGTGCTCTGACACTCCAACATCTATGCTCCATGTTGGGACATTTCACTTTGTCCTGTAGCTCTAGCTAGTAACTAATCTAGATTTGTAGCTTGTTTAGGACTTCCCTAAAGAACATCAAGCACCCTCAAAATGTGTTTTGAGATTTAGGTAAAAAATGGTAGGGTTACATTGGGTTCATGTCATCTAAGTAAATTAGCCATATTCAGATGCTAAGGGCTAGTTTGGTTCTCTACCTACCAATTCATTGGTAGTGTAAAAACCCATGTAAATTTTGGCACTATCAATTACTCCTAGTTGGAGGGTAGAATTCTCAATTTGTTTGGATTTAGATTGCTACCAAAAATGCCAAATCTAACTAGAGTATAAAAGAAGGTTTGGATTGCTACCAAACTGAGTTTGGGTATAGCCAACGATTTGGCTCCAATTCAAACGTACATGATTACTATTCAAGCTACCAAATGCTACTATTTGGTAGGGCACATTTTGGTACAAACCAAAATGGCCCCAAGTTTGCCTTTTACCACCGTCACCCACACTCCTCTCACCTGAGGTTATGTTTGAAACACAGTAATTTTGTACACAACAATCTGATTCTGTTGGAACTGCAACCAAGTGTTTGCAATTTTGATAATTTTGCTCCCCACCGGCAAGCACATATCGTGCCCGAAATTTCCGGTTTTTTCTAATTTTTTGTGAATTTGGTAAAAGTTTATTCAAATTCATTCAAAATTCATCAAATTTTCGAAAAAAAGAATCGACCAAAAATACCGAAAATTCTGAAATTTAGGTTCTTTCGGCCCCCACCGGCAAAAATCCTTTGTTTCAAAATTGCAAACCCTGCCAGAAGCTCCCCGTTCTAAAAAAGATCTAAAGTTTAAACCTTAAAGTAAGGCGTGTGAGAAGCACAACTCTCACTACCACCTACTCCCTTCCCTCCGTACCATAAAAAATCAACTTATGGGGATGAACCTAGACAAACATTTGTCCAGATTTATCCCTAGAAGTTATCTTTTTTTTTTGGGATGGAGGGTGTATGTGATTTGTGTATTCGTGGACTAACCACGAAACTTTGAACGGCGAAATTGATATTTCTCTCTTCTCAATCATTGATCTACACTATGGCTAGATGCCACACCACAAGCTCTTGAGTGAACACCAAGCATTGACATTTTCCCTTGTTGCACCATATGTGGGACTCAAGTCACTCAACTCCAAGGGACCCATCTCCACCACTAAAAACTGCCAACTCCCCTGCATGACACCACACATCACGGCCCAAGAAATTTCTCCATCAGCCATTGCCATCACATCGCTGGCCGTTAACTGCATCCCTGCAAGCAAAAGCCATCCCTTCTCTCTCCATTGGATTCTTGCTTCTACTACTCCACGAAGGACCAAATTAAATCAATTCACACACTGTCTATCTCTCTGAAGCAGCCTGGTACTACTAGCAGCGATATGATTAGATCCTGGGCCTTAGTTTGTCGATCGTCTGAATTTTTTTCACAGTAGCTCAGCTGCAGGCATTTGCAACTTCAGTAAACTAATGGCAGCAGAGGTAGTAGTTACTGTAGTTAACTCTGATGGCTTCGTCGACGGCAACGACGTCGACGCAGGAGGACGAAAAGGACTAGACCTGGGCAGGCAGGCAACCTTGCCGTGCCCGCCATTGTCGACCATAGTGGGGGTGGTGGCCCAGCTAGCAAAAGCCCCATCTTGGATGCAGTCTCGGATGGCTGCTAGCCTGCTACACGTAGACACCACCACATCATCTTCGCCAACTATGCGCTGTTGCAAACTACTCGCTTTCAAATTACTTATCGTTTTAGCTTTGTCATATGTTAAACATTCATAACTTTAAACATTAATTTTTAAAAATATGTATAATTTACTGAGAAATGTTTTTATAATGCTGTTCAACTATCTTAATTCTATAAATTAATGGTCGAAGTTAGAAATGTTTGACTCGAGAAAAATCTAAAACGATAAGTAGATTGAAACGGATGGAGTGGTGCCAAGAATTCAGAGAAAAGCCGGTGCTGGTAAAATATGTGTATGGGTGTTGTACTGCTACTAGTTGGTTGAGCACTTCTAAGCTTTGCAATTGCGCCCTGGAGCTGGAGCAGTATCTTATCAGAATCAGCAGCAATGGCGCCATATCGCTTTCCTTGGTGGAAACATCAGGTTTTTCAGGTCACAGGCATATAAACAAAGAACAATATACACTTTCTTTTCCACGGTTTAACCATCAGGCAAGAGTGGCAAGCGGCCATGCATGGAGAAATTTAACTATTTGCCACTCTTGTGACATGGCAATTAACGATTTGCCACATCCTGTCTATGACATGTGGGCCTAGTAGCAAATCGTTAAGCACCACTCGTAAGAGTGGCTCAAATAGTTAAAAGCCCCGCCATGCATGCGCCTAGTAGCAGCTAGTTTGATCAAAAGCTCAAAAGCAATTCTGCTTTGTGGGGGACGCGTTGTTCAGAGTTCAGAGCAGTGAAGGTGATGGAGGAGACCTCAATGGAGGGCCGGCCTCCTTTGGTCCATGCGTCCATGTCTCCATAGGGTACCATGGCTAACACCATATTATATGAGTGACAGTGGTATCATCAACAGGACATCTTATGTTCTCAACTCTAAAGCAAAGTAAGTTGCCAAAGTTAGGGGAGGAGAGGTGGGCATAGGAATCTCGTCGGAGTTGGTGAAGAGGAGTGACTTCGATAACGATGAGGTGATCGCGTGGAGTCGAGATAAACGTCGGGCAAAATTAAATAGGACAGAAGTAGAGTTAGGTGTGTCCATAAGACTGAGTTCTTTCCCCAATTTTCCTAACCCAACTCCCCCGTTTTCCGCGCGCACGTTTTTCAAATTGCTAAACGATATGTATTTTGCAAAAAAGTTCTATATGAAAGTTGTTTTAAAAAAATCATAATAATCCATTTTTTAAAAGACTTAATACTTAATTAATCATGCAATAATACGTGCTCCGTTTTACATGCCGGAGAGGAGGGGTTCGGGAGGAGGGGTTGGGAACTATTATCGAGATACTATTTACAAGTTGTATCTCGATACTTGTAAAAAAGTATTAAAAAATATTAATATACAACTTGTAAATATTTCATCCAACCCAAAATACAACAACTTTTGGAGTTTAAATTTCATTTCAAATATAGCAAACCTAGTACTTACAAAAAATGACTTTTACACACTAAGACTGTGTTCGTTCCAGCTGGTTCCCAACTCTCCTCTCCTGTTTTCCGTGCGCACGTTTTTCAAACTGTTAAACGGTGTTTTTACGAAAAAAATTATATTCGAAAGTTTCTTTACAAAATTATATTGATCTTTTTTTTTAAAAAATAGCTAATAATTAATTAATCACGCGCTAATAGACCGCTCCGTTTTCCGTACGCATTCATGCTGGGAAGCATAAAGAACGAACTCAGCCTAAATTAACCATACTATCCGTACTACCCCTTGTATTTATTATAGGTTTAACTAGTCTAAACTTAAGCCTCACCTATTTTGAAAATGCAACAAAGGTTTTTTTATCCCTGTCTTTAATAGTCATGTTTAAGGTTACCACTTGTTATATTTTAGTACAATAGAGGGAGTAGCAAATAGCAAGACCCAAACTTGCATCGGATTACCAACGGCCGAAATGCATGGTAACTCTAAGGGCCTCTTTGAATCGGAATAGGAAAAACGCAGGATTCTGACAGGAATACAGGTGTAAAACAGAGAATTGGAAAATACAGGAAAAACACAGGAATGACCGTTTGATTGGACCACAGGAAAATCACAGGAATCGGATGAGAGAGATAGACTTGAAGGAATTTTTCCAAGAGATTGAACCTCTAGCTAACTTTCCTCTAAAATCTCTATAGGATTAGCCATTCCATAGGAATTTTAAAGGATACTATAGGTTCAATCCTTTGTTTCAAAGGCTTTCATAGGAATTTTTTCCATAGGATTAAAATCTTTCAAATTTTCTATATTTTTCCTACCAATGAGCCTACTAAAGTTTGCTCCACAGATCGATGCCGTACCAGTTTGCTCCAGAGGGTGTCACTGTCCCGTGGCCCCGACAAGCGTACGAGAAAGGGAGTCCATCTAGAGTTGAGAGCGTCGATGATGAGTTGACTGGGGTCTTTTGATGGTGGAATAATTTTCAGTTAGTGCGGAGTGATTCGGCCCACCAACGTCTGATCCCCTCCTCTACAATCTCTGTACCAGTGTACCACCTGCATGCTGCTCGCTCACTCACTCGCTCACCCATACGACCCATGCAAGTTTAATAGTATAGCCAACTACTCAAATTCATATATAGCTAATCTAATAGCTCATTTATACAATAGTTATATACTACACTATTAATATCTGGTCCCATCTATCATACACACATTGTGTCTTGGAGTTCGTGCTACAGTTGGCTACAAATCTGTAGCCCGCTGCTCTTCTCTCTCCTTATTTATGTTCTTAAAATATGTTTGCGGCTGGTTTATAGCCTGCTATTGTACCTGCTCTTATGCATGCAAAAAAAAACTAGCCCCAGCTGCTGAGTCAGCTGCATGCTCATCTACATGTAATTATGTAAAGTGGTAAAGGCGAAGCTAACCTAGTTTGTTCATGTCGTCCTCCATTTTGGAGCTTGCTCCCAGGAAGTTTGGTCCTAGATCAAATCAACACACGCTTGGGGTTGTGCAAAAACAAAAGGAAAAGAGCCAAAGCCTTTCTAGGTCGTCTAGACACTATACGGTGACTGTTCAGCGTTCAGTTCAGTCGTGACAGAACTTCTGTGAGATATGCTTTTCCTGTCATGTCTACGTGGATTCACTCTTTATCTCTTTCTCGTATGCATTTCAGTTGAACCTCTCATCGATCCTTCCAAAAATATTTTTGGGAGTGTTGTTCCCTATCTTTGAGCTAAAATATCTTTCTATTTCAGAGGCTGTTAGGTTTATTTAATTTTCAGAATTCGCGTACTTTTTTCTTAATGTTTAGCGAGTTTGATCAAGTTAGATTTTTATTTGATTTGTTGTCATAATCATGAGAAGACTCTTGGGCTTTTTTTTGGAACTCAAGATTCTGAAGCACACAGAAACAAGGAAAACAAATACATGATTGAAATGCCCTAACATCTTTTTTTTTTTCTGTTTGCATGATAGACGCACACGCATACACACCACTATACACATAGTGCTACACTCACACCCTCGCAAATACACCACCTAACACAGTAACATATCCTATGCATACAAGTTTTTCGTGTACATCAACTAGCAAATGCCACAAAAAATTCTAGAAAAAATTGGACACATACTTCCAATAGTATTACACCTACATGTAAAATCTTATCTTCAAATTCATTACTATTTTATCCGTAAAAAAAGTCAAAAAATCCGACATATTTTTATCCTTAAAATTGTTAGATTTTCAATTTTTTTATGGCTAAAATATAATGGATTTGAATATGAGAATTTAGTAAATGTCCATTTTTTTTAAAAAAAATTGTGACATTTGCTAGTTGGTATGCATGGAGTGTGCCTAGGATATATATTTTCCCACCAAACACATACCCTACGAGACAAAAGCCAGCGGCACATTCCTACTCTCACTAAAATATAATGAAAACTCACCTACATGTGTCTAATATTCGTGTACTGGTGCTTCCCCAAATGCCCTAATTAACATCTTAAATCCTATGGATTGAAAAAACATAGGAAGCTGTAGGAATTGTTGTTTGGATAAAGCGCATGAAAAACATAGGAATTAGTATAGTTGTAGTTACACTATAACTATACTATAGTTATATTTGAAAGTTTTTTTCCCAGAAAACTTACGGCGAAATTCAATATACGTAGGTAGGTAACATGTGTATATACTCAAACTGGATATAATACTTCAGTCTTGACTTTCTTTTCCTCTAACAAATCCATTCCTCCTAGCCTCTTACGTCATACCACTTCTACCCCAATAGCCAATTACCTTAAATCTTTGAACTCTAACCCACCAAACACTAAAAATAGGATATTTGCAGTTGTTGGGTGTACACCCAACCTTAAAATCATTGTCCATAGCAATATTCATTGTGTTGTGTTGCCGGATTTGATCGCTTAACATGTTTAACACAAAATCGTGACATGTTTTTTACTCCCTCCATTTCACAATATAAGTCATTCTAGTATTTCCCACATTCATATTGATGTTAATGAATCTAGACATATATACCTATCTAGATTCATTAACATCAATATGAATGTGGGAAATACTAGAATGACTTATATTGTGAAACGGAGGGAGTAAAAAACATGTCACGATTTTGTGTTAAACATGTTAAGCGATCAAATCCGGCAACACAACACAATGAATATTGCTATGGACAATGATTTTAAGGTTGGGTGTACACCCAACAACTGCAAATATCCTATTTTTAGTGTTTGGTGGGTTAGAGTTCAAAGATTTAAGGTAATTGGCTATTGGGGTAGAAGTGGTATGACGTAAGAGGCTAGGAGGAATGGATTTGTTAGAGGAAAAGAAAGTCAAGACTGAAGTATTATATCCAGTTTGAGTATATACACATGTTACCTACCTACGTATATTGAATTTCGCCGTAAGTTTTCTGGGAAAAAACTTTCAAATATAACTATAGTATAGTTATAGTGTAACTACAACTATACTAATTCCTATGTTTTTCATGCGCTTTATCCAAACAACAATTCCTACAGCTTCCTATGTTTTTTCAATCCATAGGATTTAAGATGTTAATTAGGGCATTTGGGGAAGCACCAGTACACGAATATTAGACACATGTAGGTGAGTTTTCATTATATTTTAGTGAGATTAGGAATGTGCCGCTGGCTTTTGTCTCGTAGGGTATGTGTTTGGTGGAAAAATATATATCCTAGGCACACTCCATGCATAGCAACTAGCAAATGTCACGAATTTTTTTAAAAAAAAATGGACATTTACTAAATTCTCATATTCAAATCCATTATATTTTAGCCATAAAAAAATTGAAAATCTAACAATTTTAAGGATAAAAATATGTCGGATTTTTTGACTTTTTTTACGGATAAAATAGTAATGAATTTGAAGATAAGATTTTACATGTAGGTGTAATACTATTGGAAGTATGTGTCCAATTTTTTCTAGAATTTTTTGTGGCATTTGCTAGTTGATGTACACGAAAAACTTGTATGCATAGGATATGTTACTGTGTTAGGTGGTGTATTTGCGAGGGTGTGAGTGTAGCACTATGTGTATAGTGGTGTGTATGCGTGTGCGTCTATCATGCAAACAGAAAAAAAAAAAGATGTTAGGGCATTTCAATCATGTATTTGTTTTCCTTGTTTCTGTGTGCTTCAGAATCTTGAGTTCCAAAAAAAAGCCCAAGAGTCTTCTCATGATTATGACAACAAATCAAATAAAAATCTAACTTGATCAAACTCGCTAAACATTAAGAAAAAAGTACGCGAATTCTGAAAATTAAATAAACCTAACAGCCTCTGAAATAGAAAGATATTTTAGCTCAAAGATAGGGAACAACACTCCCAAAAATATTTTTGGAAGGATCGATGAGAGGTTCAACTGAAATGCATACGAGAAAGAGATAAAGAGTGAATCCACGTAGACATGACAGGAAAAGCATATCTCACAGAAGTTCTGTCACGACTGAACTGAACGCTGAACAGTCACCGTATAGTGTCTAGACGACCTAGAAAGGCTTTGGCTCTTTTCCTTTTGTTTTTGCACAACCCCAAGCGTGTGTTGATTTGATCTAGGACCAAACTTCCTGGGAGCAAGCTCCAAAATGGAGGACGACATGAACAAACTAGGTTAGCTTCGCCTTTACCACTTTACATAATTACATGTAGATGAGCATGCAGCTGACTCAGCAGCTGGGGCTAGTTTTTTTTTGCATGCATAAGAGCAGGTACAATAGCAGGCTATAAACCAGCCGCAAACATATTTTAAGAACATAAATAAGGAGAGAGAAGAGCAGCGGGCTACAGATTTGTAGCCAACTGTAGCACGAACTCCAAGACACAATGTGTGTATGATAGATGGGACCAGATATTAATAGTGTAGTATATAACTATTGTATAAATGAGCTATTAGATTAGCTATATATGAATTTGAGTAGTTGGCTATACTATTAAACTTGCATGGGTCGTATGGGTGAGCGAGTGAGTGAGCGAGCAGCATGCAGGTGGTACACTGGTACAGAGATTGTAGAGGAGGGGATCAGACGTTGGTGGGCCGAATCACTCCGCACTAACTGAAAATTATTCCACCATCAAAAGACCCCAGTCAACTCATCATCGACGCTCTCAACTCTAGATGGACTCCCTTTCTCGTACGCTTGTCGGGGCCACGGGACAGTGACACCCTCTGGAGCAAACTTGTACGGCATCGATCTGTGGAGCAAACTTTAGTAGGCTCCTTTATTTGTAGGAAAAATGTAGAAAATTTGAAAGATTTCAATCCTATGGAAAAAAATTCCTATGAAAGCCTTTGAAACAAAGGATTGAACCTATAGTATCCTTTAAAATTCCTATGGAATGGCTAATCCTATAGAGATTTTAGAGGAAAGTTAGCTAGAGGTTCAATCTCTTGGAAAAATTCCTTCGAGTCTATCTCTCTCATCCGATTCCTGTGTTTTTTCTGTGGTCCAATCAAACGGTCATTCCTGTGTTTTTTCTGTATTTTCCAATTCTCTGTTTTACACCTGTATTCCTGTCAGAATCCTGCGTTTTTCCTATTCCTTCGTTTTTCTATTCCTGTGATTCAAAGGGGCCCTTAGAGTTACCATGCATTTCGGCCGTTGGTATCCGATGCAAGTTTGGGTCTTGCTATTTGCTACTCCATCTATTGTACTAAAATATAACAAGTGGTAACCTTAAACATGACTATTAAAGACAGGGATAAAAAACCTTTGTTGCCTTTTCAAAATAGGTGAGGCTTAAGTTTAGACTAGTTAAAGCTATAATAAATACAAGGGGTAGTACGGATAGTATGGTTAATTTAGGCTGAGTTCGTTCTTTATGCTTCCCAGCATGAATGCGTACGGAAAACGGAGCGGTCTATTAGCGCGTGATTAATTAATTATTAGCTATTTTTTTTAAAAAAAAAGATCAATATAATTTTGTAAAGAAACTTTCGAATATAATTTTTTTCGTAAAAACACCGTTTAACAGTTTGAAAAACGTGCGCACGGAAAACAGGAGAGGAGAGTTGGGAACCAGCTGGAACGAACACAGTCTTAGTGTGTAAAAGTCATTTTTTGTAAGTACTAGGTTTGCTATATTTGAAATGAAATTTAAACTCCAAAAGTTGTTGTATTTTGGGTTGGATGAAATATTTACAAGTTGTATATTAATATTTTTTAATACTTTTTTACAAGTATCGAGATACAACTTGTAAATAGTATCTCGATAATAGTTCCCAACCCCTCCTCCCGAACCCCTCCTCTCCGGCATGTAAAACGGAGCACGTATTATTGCATGATTAATTAAGTATTAAGTCTTTTAAAAAATGGATTATTATGATTTTTTTAAAACAACTTTCATATAGAACTTTTTTGCAAAATACATATCGTTTAGCAATTTGAAAAACGTGCGCGCGGAAAACGGGGGAGTTGGGTTAGGAAAATTGGGGAAAGAACTCAGTCTTATGGACACACCTAACTCTACTTCTGTCCTATTTAATTTTGCCCGACGTTTATCTCGACTCCACGCGATCACCTCATCGTTATCGAAGTCACTCCTCTTCACCAACTCCGACGAGATTCCTATGCCCACCTCTCCTCCCCTAACTTTGGCAACTTACTTTGCTGGATATCTGTTGTCGTCCCTCAACCACTTGTTCTTGTTTTTTCCCCACCACCTCCACCATCCATCACCCCTCCTTCGTCCCTGCGGGTTTGATGATGACATCATGGTTTTCTCCTACTTCAATCATCCCTCTAAAGCTACTCTCACCGTCAACCTACTCCATCTCACCGCCTCTAACCCTAACTATCTAATCGAGTGAGATCTCACCATCTCCATCCCTCTAGAGTTCAGGTGTCATCCTCACCATCAATGAGACCTCGCCATCTCCATCCCTCTTATCTTTTTTTTCCTATGCCCCCGCGCTAGTGGTCGAAGACGATACTCGGGGCATTGAAGATGTACAACAAATATGTGAGTCTTTTTTATATTACCACTTATCGATGTTGAGTATATCAGCTTAAAAGCTACATCCTTCTCCTATTAAGTTGGAGTAGCCTTTTATTGTTTACATTCTAGCTTATCACTCGCAGCCAAAATTTTAAATTTTAAAAACTAAATTTAGATAGTTAATTTCGAGTTATTTTATTGAAGTTTTTAGCATCTACTTTTAAAAT
This sequence comes from Oryza longistaminata, assembly GCA_009805545.1. Taxonomy (NCBI): domain Eukaryota; kingdom Viridiplantae; phylum Streptophyta; class Magnoliopsida; order Poales; family Poaceae; genus Oryza; species Oryza longistaminata. Next base: position 27,804,073 of record CM020183.1, read on the forward strand.
CGCTAGAAATCTTAACTAATTAAAATATTCGTAATTTTCCGTTCGCCACAAGATGGACGAAGGCGCCTTCGTCCGTCGGCGGTGCGCCTTCGCAGCCCCCAAATCCCAATCGCTCTCAGAATCGGATACAGGGAAACACTTTCTAAAATCGGCACAACCAAAACTCAACCACTCTTTGTCACAAAAAATCAACCACAATCATCATAAAATCACAAAATACATCACAAAACTTCACAAAAATATACATAAAAAAGAACAACAACATACATCACAAAACATCACTTGCCTGCCGCCGGATCCACCCTCGGTCATCGCCACCGCGGCCCTCGGCCGTCGCCACCACCGCACTTGGCCGTCGCCACCGCCACCGGATCCATCCGCGGTAGCCCGCCGACGCACCCCACCGCCACCGAAGGGAGCCGCCTCCTTATCCGCCCGCGGACGCCGCCACTGCCGCCGAATCTGCCACAGGAGGAAGACGAGAGGGCGGAGGGAGCCACCGCACTGGATCCGCCCGTGGCCGCCGCCGGCGGATCTGCCGCGGAGGGAGGCTAGAGGGAGTGGAGGAAGCCACCACCACCACCCTCGGATCGGCCTGCGGCCGCCGCCAACCCTCCGCCACCACTGCCATATCCATCGCAGAAAGGAGGCGAGACAGGGCGGAGGGAGCGGCCGCCGGCGAGGGAGGTGAGACGGGGCAGAGGGAGCCGCTGTCGCCGCTGCTCGCGGGAAGGGGGGAAGGGCGCACCGCAACCGCTCGGAGGTGGGGGGGGTGGAGGGCGCTACCACCTGCCGCCACCGTCGGTTTTCGATCGAGAGAGAGAGAGAGAAGATCGGGGGCGGGGAGGGAGAAAAGAAATTTAGGATTAGGGTTTTTGCTGCAGATATTTATATTGGTCGCGATCAATCTGGACCGTCCATTCGATCGAACGGCTCAGGCTTCTCCCGCGTCGGGCCACCGGACTATTGGGCCTCTAAACGGGCCGCAATTAAAACCAATGTTTTCTCTCTCAGTAATTTTAAGCATCTTTCTATTTTCAGAAATAGCATTAACACCATTTTAATTGTTTATGACTGCTTATTAATTTAATTCCAACTAAATCGAATAAACTAAAAAATTGGCTATATTTTTCTCATGATATGGATTTATTCGACTAAAAATGTAATTATTTATTTGTCATGATATAGAATTTAAATTTAGACTAAAATTAAATAATTTTAATTATTTTTTAATTCTATATGGACTCTATTCTTCTTCCAATATTCCTATTTTTTATTGTTCTAATTAGTTTTATATATGGACTCTAAACTCTTATGTCAATATTTTTATTTTGAATTTTAATTATTTTTCTAAATTGTATTCCTATATGCACTCTAAGCTCTTTTGGAGAATATTCTAGACTCCTCATCCAATATTATTTATTTTATAATTTATACTTTACATTAAGTTGTATTATTTATATAGACAGATTAATCTATCCAGTGTAGGTATTTTTTTGCAAAAAGATTTGTTTTATGCATATATCCGATTGGATAACGTGATTTTTTTTTAAAAAAAAACAAAATGAAAGAGTCTGGTCTACAATGAGTTCTCCTTATTTTTTTTTATATTTTACTCAATTAATATGAGAATTTCTATCATTTGAGACATTTCTAGAGAGCAAAAATACCAAAGCAGTGTGAAAATAACTTCGGTTAAAAACAAATATTTTTAGTGTTAATACACCGTAGTGAAGCACGGGTATTTTGCTAGTACAAATATAAACTTTTTACCCATAATTATTTGGTTCTTTTTTTTGCCTTATCGTAGGGAGAGAAAACGATGAGGCCGTTAGTTTTGTGATCTAACGGCGATGATGCAATTATGATATTTTTTTTAAAAAAAATGCTTGGGTTAGACATGATCTGAGATGCACTTGATACTGCAGTAGTAAGTGGTGTGTGGTTTAAATTCTGAGATCCCGTGTGGAATTCCCAACACGCTCGTAAGTTCTTAAAAAAAATTTGGAGTGACGTCTCTCTCCAAACCTCTCTTTCTTGGGTGGGGTTTAGACAGGATCTGAACCGGACCTGTACAAGTTGAACATGATGAGACGAGATACTATGCATACATATAAACATTACACGATCCTAATCCCACCAAGGAGAAAAAACCGATCCTTGGCGAGGCAAATCCTGACATATCCTGGTAGATGTTGAAATAAATAGTAGTGGGTTCTGAACAAACTAGATAGAGTTACAGTCCCCTCTCCCATCTACATATGGTAAAAAATTTTAGTGGGGTCTTCGTGGGGTCTCTCATAGTCTTCATGCCAGTAGTAGGGGCTCGAGACCCCCCGCCCCCATGCTGGATCCGCCACTCCTTGTCCTGCCGACCACCACAGTTGATCGTAGCCACCCTGGCGTGCATGCATAGCCAGTTTAGCCACACGAAACTGTAGCTCTCTCGACCCAAATTCCTCGAACCCACCTACTAGCTACTACCCTGCACTGCAACAGCAAATGCAAGGAGAAAAGCACCGAGCCAGCCGATGAGACTCGGTGACCGTGCCCCGGCGCCGACCGCCGCGTGTGCGTTTTCGCCCAGGCAAAAGACACACCGCAATTGCGTGCCCTCCCTTTCGCAGGCCGCGCCGCCGCCGCCGCCGCTTCGCTTTGCAATTGCATGCGCCCTTTCGCCGACGCCGCCTAGCTTATCATTATCCTTCCTCGTCGGCCGCGGTTTTCACCGTCCTCTCTCAGCTCTCCCCTCGTGTTTTCACCGAGCGACGCACTCGTAAAAAAATACATCAAAGAACGCCGCGGTAAAAGCTACGCACCCCGTACGTACGTAAAAAAGTGGGTGGTAAGAAAAAAGGATGGGTTGGTGTACTGGTCTCTGCGTACGTGAAAAGACTAGCTATCGATGCGTGTATCTCTGTGCGTGCGCGAACGGAAGAGGGGAGCAGCAGCGAGAGGCTTTAGCTAGTCTCGCCTTTTTCTTTTTTCCGGCTTTATATAAGGCTCACTCGCTCACACTCACTCACTTGTGTTTAGTTTACACCGATCAGTAGTAGTGCTACTACCACTTTGGGTCGGATCGAGCTTGTTATTGCCTGCAAATCTGCAAATAATCTTAGCTCCTTCAGCTAAAGAGCAAGCAACGGCTACTAGCTTCCCTCAACGCCCTCGTCGCTTGCCTCACCGTCACCGTCGTCACTCGTCAGTCACCAACACTCGTCAGGTACGCTTCTCGCAGCTCGTAGTATGGATATGTGCTGCAGTGTTTACCTTCTACTGGTGTGATGATTAATTTCTTGGGCTTCTTCCGACCCTGTGACGAAGTGGCTTGTGATAATTTGGGGCTTATTCTCAGCTCAGACGACCAGATGCGAAGCCTGAAAGTCTGTCGTCTGTTAAGCCTGTAGCCGTAGCACGTCGTCTTCTCGTGAGCCTCTGGTTGGATGGAACCTTGGAGAGAGGAGATGGAAGTATGGTAGTAGTGTCGTACCAGTACTTGTGCTGCTGCCGCTGCTCGCTGCACATTGCTGCGTGGCGTATGCGCCGCGCATTTTGCTGCCTTTGCAAAATGCTCGCCGATGCATTATGCATATTGGTCTCGTTCTCCTCTTCTTTCGCTCGCTGCTCTTTTGAGGAGAGAGACACAAGCGAGGCCGGCTTTCTTTTGCCCCCCAAAGCTGCGTGGCCATGGCGTGCAGCCAAACGCTTCACATCTCTCTTTTTTTTTTATCTCTTTGGCACTGTCGAGATACCAGTCACGCATCACGGCCATGTACGAACACGTCTCCTCCTCTGCAGCAAACCTGCTCTTCTTTCTCTCTCTATCTATCTATCCAACGCAATCAAACTGTAGCCGTAGGCCTCTCTGGCGAGGCATTAAATGCAAGCGAGGCGTTTTCTTAAAACGCAGGCACAGCTCATGATTGCGTCGCTTGTTGGTTTCCTCCTCGTCGTGTTCCAAGCTTCGGCCTGCAAAGCTCGGACGGACGACTTGCCTTCTTGCCGTCGCAAAAGGGTGCCCTAAAAACCGATCCTCGGTCCTTTCCATGTCACCCACGACGAACAAACAACATTGCTCGCACAGCGTAGGAGTAGCATACCATTCCTTGTCCTGTCATGGAACATCACCGAGGAAAAACGAGTAATTTATGTCTACTACAGAATCTTGGCTGGCTGATTTCTATAGCTACCTGGACAGCGCATTTTCGAGTAGTATAGGAGTATAGTTCTTTATGATTTTGAGGGTAGTAGCTTTTGCATGTTTGGGTGTGTTTAGTTCATGCTAAAATTGGAAGTTTGTTTGAAATTGAAACAATGTAACGGAAAAAAGTTGAAAGTTTGGTTGAAATTGGAACGATGTAACGGAAAAGTTGAAAGTTTATGTGTATAGAAAAGTTTTGATGTGATAGAAAAAGTTGAAAGTTTGAAGAAAAAGTTTGGACTAAACAGAGCCTTTGTATCTTTATTTTACAAACTTTGTGCTGTTGGAGTAGTATAGTAGGAGTAACTTTGTATTGATAATACTAGGAGATGAACGTACTTATAGGTAATGGTACTAACAGACTACGAAAGATTCCAACAGCATCTATATATGAAAAAGGGAAACAAAGGAGAATTCTGAAAAAAGAAAAGCACGCAACTCCTCTCTTTGATTTTTTTGCTTTTGTCCATCCATGCATCAGCCAACGGTTAAAAAAACCCCGTCGTCGCATCATGGGTCCGCAGCACCAAAAGCCCCTCATCCTCCTCCCCCTTTTGCAGAGCATTTCTTCCCTTTTCCCCCAGCAACGAGGGTAAAAGCAAGCTAGTATCCTACTATGGTCTACTCCAGCCAGGCTACCACTGCCATCCTGCATGTCTCCCGTCCGTCGATCGTGCCATCATCCGCCTGCAGCGTCACGCGAGTCGGGTTCGCCGTGACGACGACGAGAGATCATAGCAGATGGAAAACTCAGGGTTTACATTACCATCGGTAATCGCACGGTTACCGGTCTTACTAGAAGATACGGTAATAGAAAAACCATGGTAACCTCTTTAAATTCAAATAAATTTTTAAAATAATTTGAATTTTTGATAAAATTTTGTATGGTCTCGTACGATTTTTCCCTACCCCGGCGGTTTGGGAAACCCTGAGAAGGCTACCACCAGCGGTAGCTTAGCTAAAAGAGCAACCAACTAGTACTAACTTTAAATCATCTACAATTAATTTAATAGTCAATTCATACAATAGTACACTACTAATATATGTTCCACATGTCATACAAATATTGTGTCTCAAAGTCCGTGCTGCAGCTGGCTACAAATCTGTAGTCCGCTGCCCATCTCTCTTCATTGATCTCATCAATATGTGTTTATAGCTGGTTTATGGTCTGTTATTTTACTTGCTTTAACAACGGTCGTGACTAAGGACTAATCTCGCCTTTGCTCCAAAAAAGAGGGGCAGAAAGAGTCGCGGCGTGCTCGTGCTGGACCATCCGCCGCTCTCGCGCGGGACCAAACCAACCAACCAGCCGCGCGCGCGCGCGCGAGCCCAGCAGCCGAGCTAGCTAGCCACGCCCACCAATTCCACCGTGCACGCGCGCGCGCATGCGTGCATGCTCGCGAGAACGGTCGGGTCGGGCCCTCGGCGTGGGATCGAGTTGTTTGGTTGCCTCTCCCGTGCTTGATAGATAGCGCCGGACGACGGCGACGACGTCTTTCTGGTCTTTTTGGGTGCTGCCACTTCGGCTAAAAGTCGTGCGACGACGGGGATCATATCCGTGTGTGTTTGCGTTCGGTTCGACACGTGACACGGCTGTTGTGTTTGATTGTCTCGTATGTACTATATTTTTCACCTCCCTGAAGGAAAAAAAAAAAGGAAAACTGAGATTAGTAGGGGAACGTGAAACCCACTTAAGCCGAGTTTAATTTAAAATTTTTTCTTCAAACTTTTAATTTTTTCATCACATCTAAACTTTTCTAGACATATAATCTTTCAACTTTTTCGTTACATCATTTCAATTACAACCAAACTTTTAATTTTGGCATGAACTAAACATACCCTTATAAGCTAAAATAAGTCGTGAACCCGTTTATTTGGATCTATAAGTGGGTTGGCGGCCGACCCGTTACACCCCTACCTAAAACTAAGATCGGTGCTGCTGCTTCTGCGCGTGCGCGCACGAGTAAAAAATGGGTTTGGGCCATGAGGGAACGAGGGGGTGTGTGTTGTGTTCTTCTATTCTGCAATAGTGGAGCGCCTTCTTGTCGGGGGCACGCACGCTTCCAAAGTTGTACCGCACGGGCACCGAGAGGCAGGGCAGGGCAGGTTCTCTCGGCTTTGGGACATTTCTTGCTGCGTCGCTGGTGGTGTAGCAGTGGTGGTAGTGGGAGTAGTGGCGTTCAAGGCCAAAGGATGTTGCGTTTCGATTTCTCTAGTGCTTGGGCCATGCTGCATGCGGCTTAAACTAAACTTTGATCACACTTTGGATGCATGTTCCTGCACAACACCAAAAATAAAAATCCTCCAAAAATAGCGCTTGGTAGGATGTCCGTCATGCCAGCAATACGCAGTTGAATCAGACTTAAGTGCCTGTCAGCATTGAACAAAATTTTGTAATGTCAAAAGTTCCATTATTATATACACACAATCTGCCTCTCAGTGATATTTACAAGTACTACTAGTACTAGTACTCCCATGGTAACATAACACCACGCACTAGCGGCCAGCCACACGAACATGTGATACACTTCTCAATAAAAATCCCCATCCATTCTCCCTTCCTTCCATCCTTCCATCCCCTTCATCCATTGGAAACCTCAGCTCCACTACCCTCTCGTGTTTCTCGCGCCCCAATTAATCCACGGGCCACTACGTTTTACCTACCGTCTCCCCCCACCTACAAGAAATCATTTCTACGACGCCTGCTACCTTTGGTAAAAAAACGGAGCATATTTTGCTTCATCCCTGATCAATCTTACCACCGGACGGCAAGGCGAGGTCTATTTATTTATTTACCGCGCGAGGCGGCCACTACTACTACTAGGACCAAACAGGGTCAAAGCAGCTGCAGTAGTTGCATCAGTGACGAAGGGTTCTAATGCCTTTCTGTCCCGCCTCGCATTAATTCTTTGGCTTGGTTGGATGCGAGAGAAAAAAGAGAGGAGAGATTTTGGTAGAATTGTAAGATTTTTATTACTACTAGTGCTCGTTTTCTTGGCTTGGTTTGGTTTGGTGTTTGATCACGCGGAGGTGAGGGGTGACATTATAAGGGCGCGGTTGCGCAGGTGTTCGACCAGCGGGTGGCGAGGTCGGCGGCGAGGTGGTGGTGGTGCGCACATGCTCGAGGTGCTGGACATGGCGCCGCCCCGGCACCAGCCGGCAGCTGGGAAGGCGGGCGGCGGGCGCGGGCATGGGCATGGGCATGGTGGTGGTGGTGGTGGTCCGGCGGCGAGGAAGCAGCCGTTGCAGAGTAGCATGGCGCAGCCCAAGGCGGAGACGGCGGCGGCGCGGCCGGCGGTCGCGCGCCGGAGGGAGGGAAAGAAGTGCGGCGGCGGTGGCGGGAGGCGGCGCGGCGGGCGCGGGCGCGGCGGCAGGGCGGGTGCGGGGGCGGGGCCGGGGCTGGCGGCGGCGCCGGCCGTGGTGTTGGCGCCCGCGGCGCGCGCCGTCATTGGGCCGCCGGTGGCGAGCAAGGGGTTGTCGTTCTGCGGCGGCCGGGGTTCGGGACGGTGGGCGCCCGGTGCGTCGTGAAGGCGAACCACTTCTCGCCGAGCTCCCCGACAAGGATCTCACCCAGTACGACGTAAGTCTCTCTCTCTCTGCTCCATATGTACTTTGAGCATGGAAGAAAGGTGAGAGCGGTTTTCTTGGTTTCCGTGGCGCGGCGGCGGCGGACTTTGCAGGTGAAGATCACGCCGGAGGTGAGCTCCCGGAGCGTGAACCGGGCAATCATGTCGGAGCTGGTCCGCCTCTACCGCGACTCCGATCTCGGAGGTCGCCTCCCGGCCTACGACGGCCGCAAGAACCTCTATACCGCCGGGACGCTCCCGTTCGACGCGCGCGAGTTCGTCGTCCGCCTCACCGACGACGACGACGGCACCGGCGTCCCGCCACGGTGCGCGCATTATTTGCCCACAGCCCGGCGCTCCATTCTTCTCCGGCCATGTCTCAACCGTCATCGCGTCTCTTGCTTTCCGCAGGGAGAGGGAGTACAGGGTGGCCATCAAGTTCGCGGCGCGCGCCGACCTCCACCACCTCCGGCAGTTCATCGCCGGGCGCCAGGCCGACGCGCCGCAGGAGGCTCTCCAGGTGCTCGACATCGTGCTCCGTGAGCTTGCCAACCGCAGGTACACACGCATTGCTCGTCGTCTTGTGTTCTTGCAATGGAAAAAAAAACAACTAATGCTGATTGGTCCCAATGGTAGGTATGTCTCGATAGGGCGGTCGTTCTACTCGCCGGACATAAGGAAGCCGCAGCGGCTCGGCGATGGCCTACAGTCATGGTGTGGGTTCTACCAGAGCATCCGGCCGACTCAGATGGGGTTGTCGCTTAACATTGGTGAGATGCTCGCGAATATTTGGTGCCCTCATGCATGTATTTTTCCTGGTTGTCATGTGCTTGGCTGCTTACATGGTGGATGATGTTGATGCCAGATATGTCATCTACCGCGTTCATCGAGCCGCTACCAGTGATCGAATTCGTGGCCCAAATACTAGGGAAGGATGTCATATCGAGGCCATTGTCGGATGCAAACAGAATCAAGGTAAATTTATGCTTGCGGGGAAGGAATAGTCTAGCCTTGTTACTGTAGTGGGATGTAAGATGTGTTGTTTGGATGCTTTTGGTTAACTGATAGATGGCTTAATTGTGATGCTTTGCATGATCATCTGATTTACCTGTGGAATTCGCCAATTCCATGCAGATCAAGAAAGCCTTGCGGGGAGTGAAAGTTGAAGTCACTCACCGGGGAAATGTGAGGCGGAAGTATCGCATTTCAGGGCTGACAACACAACCAACTCATGAACTGATGTATGTTATAGTGTAATTCATTTCTCGTCATGTACTTTCAATTGTCAAATGTCTTGTACCGAGCTCTCGCCAAAGTAGAAACATGCATGTTAAGCACACCCTCTTGCTTCTAAATCTGAGTATGGCAGACCAAATTAACTATCAATACCCATATTTCATATATGTTAGCTACAAGGCATTGTGTTAAGCTATGGAACTGATTTTGTTTATTTTAACAGTTTCCCAATCGATGACCAAATGAACATGAAATCTGTCGTTGAGTATTTCAAGGAAATGTATGGCTTCACCATTCAGCATCCCCACCTTCCCTGCCTTCAGGTGGGAAACCAAAAGAAGGCAAACTATCTACCAATGGAGGTTGGTATTAATCTCATCAAGTCACAATTTCATTAGCTGGTCAATTATGTAACACTCAACCTTGGTCAAAGACATCATCATTTTGAGATATTTTTTACCAGGCCTGTAAGATTGTTGAGGGTCAGAGATATACAAAGAGGTTGAATGAAAAGCAGATCACATCATTGCTAAAGGTTACGTGCCGCAGGCCTAGAGAACAGGAGATGGATATTCTACAGGTCTAGCGTTTTCTCCTAATTGGATTATAACGTTTTGAAATATATGGATTACATGTTTGTCAGGAGTAAATGTTTCAAGTATTTGGTCTTACTAAACTGGGTGATAAATCCAAACAACAAATCAATGCATTACAATTTAGAAGAGACGCATGCTAATGTACGTTAATTGTCTTATGCTGAAGTCTTTGTTTTCATTACCCACTACCCAGTGGTCCAAGCATTCCATGCAGTTGATGTTCAATAGCTACCCACCCAATAAGTGCTACTAGGGTTTTTCTTCACTTGATCAGCACTCCTGTTATAATGGTTCAAGACTAAAATAATTTCTTTCCAGACAGTTCAACAAAATGGATATGAGCAAGACCCTTATGCAAAAGAATTTGGAATCAACATTAGTGAGAAGCTAACCTCAGTTGAAGCTCGGGTCCTTCCTGCACCTTGGGTATGATTTGCCTTTGTTAATCTCAGTAGTTGGCTAACTGCTCATCTAATAATTTGGGTATGAAATTTTGTGGTTTTCAGCTGAAATATCATGATACTGGGAAGGAAAAGGAGTGCTTGCCACAAGTTGGTCAGTGGAACATGGTGAACAAGGTTAGATTCCCCGTTTTCCGCAGCTCTATACAACAGACGTCCTTTATATATCATGATGATGGCCTGATGATCCTGCTAGTTTTCCACTAATTAAACTTTTTTTTTTTCAGAAAGTGATAAATGGGTGCAAGGTGAATCACTGGGCTTGTATAAATTTCTCAAGGAGCGTGCAAGAAACTACTGCTCGGGGATTCTGCCAGGAGTTGGCACAAATGTGTCTGATATCCGGCATGGTATATAACTCCTAACTTCATCTAATGGTTTTGCATAATATTGGTGCTTTTATAATGTTATTTGTTGGCTGCATCTTTTCAGTTTTATCTCTGCTCTTCTTGCAGGAATTCAACAGTGAGCCTGTGATACCAATATACTCAGCTAGACCAGATCAAGTAGAGAAGGCACTTAAGCATGTGTATAATATGTCATTAAACAAGCTCAAGGGAAAAGAGCTTGAGCTTCTTTTGGCCATCCTCCCTGACAACAATGGTTCTTTATATGGTGAGTGTCGGTTTGGTAATTGCATCGCAATTTTTCCTTGGAATCCTCATATAGTGTGAGATTCTTAAGATGTAACTTAATATTTGCAGGTGATATAAAACGTATCTGTGAAACTGACTTGGGGTTGATATCACAATGTTGCTTAACCAAACATGTTTTCAAGATCAGCAAGCAGTACCTGGCAAATGTCTCACTTAAAATCAATGTTAAGGTACCAAATACTTATAAACCAAGCAGTGGATACTTCGTTTGCCTACACAAATGCAGTGTAATGCAGTAAGCAGACTTGCAGCATTGCTAATGCCTTGCATTTCGGAGTTGTGATACAGATGGGAGGAAGAAACACCGTGCTGCTGGATGCAATAAGTTGGAGGATTCCTTTGGTCAGTGACATACCAACTATTATATTTGGTGCAGATGTCACGCATCCTGAAACCGGGGAGGACTCTAGCCCATCCATTGCTGCTGTAAGGCTGAGCATTTCTATGGTTACATGGCCATCATTTTTTTTTTCAACCTTTTACCCTCTCTAATAAGCTGCATGCAGGTTGTTGCATCTCAAGACTGGCCAGAAGTTACAAAGTATGCTGGATTGGTGTGTGCTCAGGCTCATCGGCAAGAGCTCATTCAAGATCTTTACAAGACATGGCATGATCCTCAAAGAGGCACCGTAACAGGAGGCATGATCAGGTCTTTTTTGAGGAACAATTTGTTCTTCCAACCAAAATTAATTGATGAAGCCTCCTATTAAATAGTTTAGGGTTACCTCCTACCGAGTAACTTATTTTTGGTTCTGGTCTTGTTGTGTAGGGAGCTCTTAATATCCTTCAGGAAGGCCACTGGGCAAAAGCCATTGAGAATAATTTTCTACAGGTATGCTACTGCAAATACTGTTTATAAACTAACGTTTGTAGAGTACAGTTGTTAGATATTTGTGGAATCAATTTAATCCTATGTATCTTCAACAAGTACTGAGCCTAGTGTTTTTGTTCGCTATTTGAAGTATGAAAGTTGCTGTTATAGGCTTCTATTTGTATATCTGCTAATAGTATCGGTACTGCTTCTCTTCTAGGGATGGTGTCAGTGAAGGCCAATTCTACCAAGTTCTCCTCTATGAGTTGGATGCTATCCGCAAGGTTGGATGCATTTGTATTTTCTTTACTCAGATATTTTGTCCACTTTATTAGGTTGCCTGAGGAAATGTTTTCTTTTAGGCATGTGCATCTCTAGAACCAAATTATCAGCCTCCTGTAACATTTGTGGTTGTCCAAAAGCGTCACCATACAAGACTCTTCGCAAACAATCACAAAGACAGAAGTAGCACGGACAAAAGTGGAAACATTTTGCCTGGTAATTACTATTCATCACCTCTTAAGGCATTTCATTGGATCTACCGCAGATGATAATCCAACCAACATATTGCAAAAATATATTTTTTTTATTTTAACTAAAACCCTCAGTTTGTTGGTAGAACTGGTTCAGTGATTCGATACTTGTTTTCCTATTCATGATATCACATTCACAACTGTTTTTCTTGGATTATTAAGGTATCACTTTGGGTGAACTAACTTTTATATTTACTGTTATTCACTTGATTTCTGTAATTGCTCATGTGTTTGCTAAAAAACAGGAACTGTTGTTGATTCAAAGATCTGCCACCCATCAGAGTTTGATTTCTACCTCTGTAGCCATGCTGGAATTCAGGTAAGAATATTGTAGTGGTCCTTTTGTAAGGCTGACATATACTGAACTTGTCGTTACTCTGGTCCCCATGTCTTCTGTGATTAAGTATTTGAGGAGACTTCATATTGTCTTTTCAACCACAAGCAGTGTAGTAGTATCACAGTAGCTAGTTACTGTAGTACCTAGCAAAGGGCACATCTGCACATGCTAGAACAAACAAACTTACTATACCATGGTCAAATTTTTAATCATGTGATTGTACATTATAGTACTTGGATCAGCAAATATTCTGTCTGTAGTAGCGCTGGAATATAATTCCCCAAGTTTGTCCTCCATGTACTGAAATGACTGATGTGTGTGAGTTTTCCAGGGAACAAGTAGGCCAGCTCACTACCACGTCCTTTGGGATGAGAACAATTTCACTGCAGACGAAATGCAGACATTGACAAACAACCTTTGCTACACGTACGGCATTACTGAATCTTGTTAAGTTTATCCTTTGCACTCTGAGCTTCTCTCTATAGAAATTGTCTGACTTGACTTGGTACATTTGCTGATGCAGTTATGCACGGTGCACACGCTCTGTTTCTGTTGGTACGTTCTTCTGAAATGATTTGAACATTTTTCCATCATTTTCTTTGTATTCATGTGTTATTATTAGTTGGACACGAATCCTGAAGGTGAATCTTGCATTTCTTTTTTCCTGGTCCAACAGTTCCACCTGCATACTATGCGCATCTGGCTGCGTTTCGAGCGCGGTTCTACATGGAGCCAGAGATGTCGGAGAACCAGACGACGTCGAAGAGCTCCACTGGGACGAACGGAACCTCGGTGAAGCCATTGCCTGCGGTGAAGGAGAAGGTGAAGAGGGTGATGTTCTACTGTTGATGATTGGGAGACTACCTTTAACTACTCACATATGATGTACCTAACATTGTAGAATTTTAGTGGTAGGGATTTAGAATTAGCTTCCTTCAGGAAAGGGAGCAGAGCAAGCATTTGGATCCTGAGCGACCTCTTTTGACCACTCTGTAAAGTACTAAGTAACGCATGTATAATAGTTGTTGTATCAGTCTGAAAAAAGTAAGTGCACTCAGTGCTTGTTTTTCCAGTTCTAGGATGATTTTCTCTTCATGGTTATGATCTGGTAAGAGACTCAATACACGAATCCATTATCAGGATAACACCAACAATTTTCACTTATAGAACATATTCGAAAATTTCTGAGAATAGGCTAATAATTCTCAAAATAAAAATAAAAATAACCTGCAGGATGAGCATCATTCGTTGCTGCCATTAAGGACAGTAACTAAGGATATAATGCTGAATATACGAATCTAGTTAAGACGGCCTGAAGCAGGTCCACAGAACCCGACTTAAAATCATTGTTAGTTCAGATTCCGGGCCACATTGTATTTTTACTGTGACTTGCAGATGAACCTTCTTCCATAAATAAATATTGCATTCACTTCAAAGTGATGTTTTATGTGTTAGTGAGTTTTGAGTGGATATGCTGAATACATCAACAAGAGCAAACTGAAAATCCAAGTATAGCATTTTTAACAAGCTGACAAATGACAGAATCATGCTGCGATGATAATGTTCGTCAATCCATTGTTAAGAAGTTAAGGTTGCACATTAGATATAATCATCTGCACGGATAGGCATAGGCAACAACAGAAAAAAAAATACTACTGGCATTGGTGTCTTACCTTGTTTTTTCATCTGCAGAACCGTGTTCCATTTCCTGGCAGGAGTAAAAAAAATCCAGCTCTGCTACAAGCCTGAAACAAGCTAGCTGAAGTTCAGTAGTCCTCAAATTAACTAACTGTACAAGCCTGATCACTCGAATGTCTGTTCAGACAAGGTTCTTCAAAATTGCTAATGAAACGGCTTCCAGTGATTGATCATGCTTCTGTTGGTCCAGTCAAACTAATGGATGCTTCAACAATTCCTTTGTCCAAGCATTATATGCTTCAACAACTCCTCAGTACCCCTTCACCTCAATCAAGCTACACCCTGCAGTCTTCTTGACAGTAGGGTGTGCCATCTTGCCCCGTACCCTTATCACATCCTCCCATCTACTTGCTGTTGCATATACATTAGACATGAGCAAATTCACATCAGTAATTTGGGAATCTTGCTCACAGATTCGTTTGGTTAACCTTTCACTCATCTCAACATTCCCATGAGCCTTGCAAGCAGTGAGGAGTGCACCAAACAGTGGCATAGCATCCTTTTTAATTGGAACGTCACCGATCAACCTCTCAGCTTCATCTAGTAGACCAGCACGACCTAGGAGGTTCACAAGGCAGCTATAGTGTTCAACTCTTGGTTCTAGCTGATAAACCTCCCTCATTGCATGGAACTGCTTCCGGCCTTCATCAACCAAGCCACCATGGCAGCATGCACTTAGCACCCCAATAAACGTAACACCGTCGGGCTTAACTTTACTTCTCTGCATATCTTGAAACAGTTCAAGAGCTCTACCAGCCTGACCATTTGTGGCCAGCCCACAGATGATGGCAGTCCAAGCTGTGGCATCTCTGCCTTGCATTCGCCAGAAGACCTCTAGAGACTTCTCAATGTGCCCACATTTAGAATACATGTCAATCAACGCGGTGCCTAGGACTGCATCGATCTTCATTTTCCTTTGTTCAGCATACTGGTGAATCCATTCACCTTGATCAAGAGCGCCAAGATTGGCACAGCATGTCAGGAGAGTGACAACAGTGAACCTGTCTGGCTCAACCCGTTGCATCTGCATATCTCGGAACAATGTCAGCGCCTCCTCGAAGCATCCGTGTTGCACACACGCATTGATCATTGCAGTCCACAGAATTAGATCCTTCTCTTTGCACTGGTTGAAGAGCACTCTGGCCTTGTCCAGCTGCCCAGCAAGGCCATATCCCGACACAAGTATGGTCCAAGAAATTATGTTCCTCGCAGGCATTTGCTCGAACAATTTCACCGCCTCTTCCAAGCAATCATTCTTCGTGTACATGTCCAGCAGAGCATTTGCAACTGGCAGATTGAAACCGAAGACGTTATCCATGTACACATGAATCCTCCTTCCCAAGCTCAGGTCCCTCGCTCTAGAGCACGCTGTCACCGCCGTCACCAACGTCACCCTGTCAGGTGTGACACCGCTTCTCTCCATCTGTTCAGACAAAGCAACTGCCGCCGAGTACCGCCCGCACCTGATGTAGCACCTGACCATCATGTTCCACAGCACCAGCGCCCTACTCGGCATTTCGTCGAACACCTTCCGCGCGATGTCCACGCGCCCCAGCATCGTGTACATCTCCATCAGCGAGCTCCCGGTGTAGGCGTCCCACCGGAACCCGGTCTTGACGGCGGTCGCGTGCGCCTTGCGCCCCTCGACCGACAGCTTGAGGACCCCGACGGCCCTGAGCACGAACGGGTAGGTGAAGCTGTCCGCCACGAGTCCCCGCGCGCGGAGGTCGTAGTACACCGCCATGACGCGCGCGAAGCTCCCCCGCCTCGCCAGCGTCCTGATCAGCACGTTGCACTCCCAGAGCGGCATCCCGTGGCCCCTCCTCGCCGCCGCCATCGCCATCGCGCGGGGTGGGTGGCGGCGACGCGACGCGGCCAAGACGTGGGGGGAATCTTTTCCTATATAGAGAGCGGAAAGTCACAGCCTCACGGGAGAGAAGGGTAGGTGTTTGTGTGTGTGCCTCTCTCTCGAGTCTCGAGATGGTGGGGAAGCGAGTGGCGGTGGTGGTGGGAGGGAGCGTGGCGGGGCTGGCATGCGCGCACGCGGTGGCGGAGGCGGGGTGGGAGGCGGTGGTGGTGGAGAAGGCGGCGGCGCCGGGGGCCGGGAGCG
>CM020183.1:27820302-27868846 GCA_009805545.1 Oryza longistaminata
GAGGGAGGCGGAGGCAGGCGGCAGAGGGGGCGAGGGGAGGTTTCGGCTGGTCAGTGGGACAAGAATTTGGGATGTAGCCGGATGGGGAAGGGAAGGGAAGGGTGGAGAGATCCAACTGTTGTTGGAACGCCACGTAAGTGGAGGCCCCGATCGAACGACTCATGGTGCTTCGCGATGCGTTCCCAGCGGGTTACTACGGGACAGGCAAGCAGGCAGACAGATAGTACGGAGAAAAAGAAATCATGTTTTTCCTCGGAAATGAACGGTTTCTATCGAGAAGAAAAATAAAATAAAATTAACGGTTTTTTATTTAGTACAGATTTCATTTAATCGAAACAGGGCAGGAGCTATAAATTTGAAACTTTGGTTAAAAAAAAAAAACTATGAGAGATATAACCATTTCTTTTTCTAATATAAAATTCACAAAATGCATTCATTCGATCACTCAGTGGTTGGCACGCCACTGAATACGGCATGCTGCTCTGCCGCAGCTGCGAAATCTCCTCCCTTGTCGCCGTCCTCGCGTCGAACCCCTCCCCGTCCCCGGCGCTGCCCATGCCCAGGCCCTGCTTGAGCCGTCCGAGCCTGCGCGCGCGTGCAGCACCTGCGGCCACGACCGCCGCCGCGCCGCCTCGTACTCGGCCAGCGCACGCCGCGGCGTCGGCTCGGCGTCGCCATCGCCGCACCACCTCGCGAGGCAGCAGCCGAGCACGCGGGCGTCGACGACGGACATGTTGGTGCTCCTCAGCCCGTGCGGGGTGGTCGGGTGCGCCGCGTCGCCGACCAGCGCCACCCGCCCTCCGCACCACGACAGCCGGGGCAGCGGCTCGGCGTCGTAGATCACGTTCACGAACGGCTCCGCCGTCTCGCCGATAGCCGCGCCAGCTCGGGGCACCACACGCGCTCGGCTTCCTCCTTCATCTCGCTCACCGTGGCTTCGCTCACCTTCATCGTCACCGAGCTCCCCTGCAACACCAAACGGAACCAACATCACATCGGAAAGGAGGGGAAACACACTGATTTATTTCTCATCGATTGACAATTACCATGAGCTCTGGTTCATCGCCATTGATGTACCAGAGCCAGTTGAGCCGGTTCTTGGGCAGCTCGTAGAGCACAGCGTGCGTCTTGTATGCCAGGTCGAAGTAGAGGCAGTTGCCGAGCTCTGGGTAGGCCCTCCGGATGTCGACCATGGTGGTGCACCCCTCCTTCCCGGTGAAATCGAAGACGCCACGCCATGCACAGTATCCAGAGTACCTACATTATTGAAAAATAATCGAGAAATCGAAAACAATCTTAGCTAAGTTTGCCCATTTTGACATGATATTATATTGAAATACTGAAAAACTCAGCTAATATTTTCCTTTCATTAATGGAAGAAAAACACACGCACACACCATCACGACTCATGCACCACACTATCGTCCACGAATGCGCCCAAAACACACGTTGAAAGAGATGAAAGGCAATCGTAAATCCTTAATATCACTAAGGCTGTTCCTTAGGATGAAAGAGAGAAGAAATCCCTCGTTACGTTTTCCGAACCACTAAATGATATGTTTTTTAAAAAAGATAAAAAAATGTATTTTTAAAAAAAATTATATTAACCTATTTTTAAGTTTTAAAAATTTAATATTTAATTAATTATATGATAATGGCTCATCCATTTTTATACTTTTTTAAAAAAATCTCTTCTCTCAAACACACCCAAAATCTTAGGGATGGCAGTATTGCTCATAGGTTTGGGTATCCGCGGATAACTTTTTTTTTTTTGCCTGTGGGCACGCCCGATCCGATACCCGCGAACTTAGTAGGCGCGCGCGGGCTGTAGGTAACCCATGCCCGACCTGAAAATTTTTTAGCCCATATATATTTTTCAGGCCTTAAATAGTTTTATCTCCTCACATGGCCAATAGTCTATTTGGCCCCTTTGTATGCAATATATATTCACTAAATGAAACCCTAGCCTAGAAATCCCCAAATCACAAACCTTATCCTCCTCACTGCTATCTCTCACTCCCTCAGTCTTCTACTCTTCTCCAGTGTCTACACTAGGCGGCGGCGGTGGTGCACGGGAAGGGAGCTTGGCCACATGACGTGGAGGTGCACGGGCGCAAGCGACGGCTGGCGGTGCGGTGATGGCTAGCGACGTGGCAGCACACGGGACTAGGAGGTGGCTGGCAACGCGACGCCGCAGGCATGCAAGACGTCCACTGGGTACCCATCGGGCATGCCGACATGGGGTTTTGTCCAATAGACTTTGCGGGCGTGAGTCGAGCGTGGGCACGTGGGTCTCAGGCCGGGCTTGGATTCACTCTGCTAAGTATGTTTCATATTTTTATATTCCCAATTAGAGTTGTAAGAAAATTGTATGGCACGATAATTAGTAGTAGTACCCAACTTGAGGAGGTTGAGAAGGTGCGAGTGTGATTCAAAAATCGGAGGGAGCAGCTAAATTGAAAAAAAAATAAAAATCATGCGACTAAACAATAATACTATTACCAGTAAACAATTCAGTAGTCTAGAACCTTGGCTGACCTCAGCTTGAGTTCGGGGAGGAATCGCCGGCGGATCGCCGACGTGCAGCCATCCGCCGCGACGAGCAAATCCCCGGCGACCTCCACCGTCTCCCGGTGCGCAGCACGCGTGCCGTCACCACGACCCCTCCATCGCCATCGCCGTCCCCTTCCGGCGCCATCTCGAACGACACGAACTGGTGGCCCCAGAGCACGGTCACCGCCGCGGCAGCGCCTCGTGCAGCCGCCGGTGCAGGTCGCCCCAGTGCGCCGCCCTGAAGCCGAACCCCTCGTCCTCTGTCAGCGTCCTCCCGCCTTCGTCTCGCCGTCCGTCGCCCTGTTCTGCGCGCGCGCCGCGCTCACGGGTGGGTCAAGGCAAGGGGAAGGGGAGGAGGAGGAGCGCGGATTTACAGGGGGGAGCTTAGCTTACCAGGTCGACGGCGAGCGGCAGCGTGGCGGCCGTCGAGGCGCCCGGGATCCAGCGGGCGAGCGTCTCCATGGACTGCGCGTCGAGCCCCAGCCCGCGCCCGTGCTTTTTTTTGGCATCAAAGTGAACATGCCCTATAAAGAAGATGAGTATAGGGTTTTTTTTGTAACATATGCAGCCAGGTGCGGGCGGTTTTCTGCAAAAGTGCATCCAACAGGTGAGAGAGTGGATGGGAGCTTATCATGGTCGTTCAGATTGGATGCAACGGTGGAGATTAGTATTTCCAAGTTTGCAACATTTGGTGCATTTTCACAGGATATGGCCTCATACTGCCATCCTTAAGATTTAGGGTGTGTTTGAGAGAAGATTTTTTTTAAAAAAAGTATCTAAAATGGGATGAGCCATTATCGTATGATTAATTAAGTATTAATTTTTTAAAACTTTAAAAATAGGTTAATATGTTTTTCTTTTAAAACAACTTTTTTATTGGAGTAATTTATTTTTGAAAAAAAATATCGTTTAGCGGTTTGGAAAACATGGGAGTGAATAACGAGGGATTTTCTCTCTCTTTCATCCTAAGGAACAGTCTTAGTGATATTAAGGATTTACGATTGCCTTTTATCTCTTTCAATGTGTGTTTTCGGGCGTATTCGTGAGTGACAGGGTGGTGCATGAGTCGTGATGGTGTGCGCGTGTTTTTCTTCCATTAATGAAATGAAAATATTAGCTGAGTTTTTCACTATTTCAATATAATATCATGTCAAAATGGGCAAACTTAGCTAAGATTGTTTTCGATTTTCTGATTATTTTTCAATAATGTAGGTACTCTGGATACTGTGCATGGCGTGGCGTCTTCGATTTCACCGGGAAGGAGGGGTGCACGACCATGGTCGACATCCGGAGGGCCTACCCAGAGCTCGGCAACTGCCTCTACTTCGACCTGGCACACAAGACGCACGCTGTGCTCTACGAGCTGCCCAAGAACCGGCTCAACTGGCTCTGGTACATCAATGGCGATGAACCAGAGCTCACGGTAATTGTCAATCGATGAGAAATAAATCAGTGTGTTTATCCCTCCTTTTCCGATGTGATTTGGTTCCGTTTGGTGTTGCAGGGGAGCTCGGTGACGATGAAGGTGAGCGAGGCCACGGTGAGCGAGATGAAGGAGGAAGCCGAGCGTGTGTGGGGCCCCGAGCTGGCGCGGCTGATCGGCGAGACGGCGGAGCCGTTCGTGAACGTGATCTACGACGCCGAGCCGCTGCCCCGGCTGTCGTGGTGCGGAGGGCGGGTGGCGCTGGTCGGCGACGCGGCGCACCCGACCACCCCGCACGGGCTGAGGAGCACCAACATGTCCATCGTTCGACGCCCGCGTGCTCGGCTGCTGCCTCGCGAGGCGGGCGACGCCGAGACGACGCCGCGGCGTGCGCTGGCCGAGTACGAGGCGGCGCGGCGGCCGGTCGTGGCGGCGCAGGTGCTGCACGCGCGCAGGCTCGGACGGCTCAAGCAGGGCCTGGGCATGGGCAGCGCCGGGGACGGGGAGGGGTTCGACGCGAGGACGGCGACAGAGGAGGAGATTTCGCAGCTGCGGCAGAGCAGCATGCCGTATTTCAGTGGCGCGCCAACCACTGAGTGATCGAATGAATGTATTTTGTGAATTTTTATATAGAAAAAGAAATGGTTATATCTCTCATAGTTTTTTTTTTTAACCAAAGTTTCAAATTTATAGCTCCTGCCCTGTTTCGATTAAATGAAATCTGTACTAAATAAAAAACCGTTAATTTTATTTTATTTTCCTTCTCGATAGAAACCGTTCATTTCCGAGGAAAAACATGATTTCTTTTTCTCCGTACTATCTGTCTGCCTGCTTGCCTGTCCGTAGTAACCCGCTGGGAACGCATCTGCGAAGCACCATGAGTCGTTCGATCGGGGCCTCCACTTACGTGGCGTTCCAACAACAGTTGGATCTCTCCACCCTTCCCCTTCCCCTTCCCCATCCGGCTACATCCCCAAATTCTTGTCCCACTGACCCAGCCGAAACCTCCCCTCTCCCCCTCTGCCTCCTGCCTCCGCCTCCTCGCCCTCGTCGGCGCCGCCCGTGGTGAGGCTCCACGCCTCCATCTCAGCCGTGTCCATTGGTTCTCTTTTTCCCAACCTCCACAAGTTCACCCTCTCCCCCCCTCTCCCGGTGCTACATCCCGAGCTCCGCCGCCTCCAATTGAACCAACGCCCCATCTACCGGCGACCAGCGGAGTCCTCCTTCAGCTCCACGGGTTCAAATTTCCACGCGTTGGTAAGTGGAATTCTCTGCTGCTTCCTGAGGCTAGTACTGTATGTGACATCCTAGCCCAGTTAGTATGAGGCTTGTGTGGCCCATGTGAACTGTGTGCACATGTTTAGTACCACCTTGCTAGTTTAGCAAGGGTGGAAATAATTTATAAGGCCTTCTCTCCAACCATGACACTCCCGAGTTAACCCTTTTACATGAAGCGAGGACGAAAGTGTAGTTGGAGTGGTATGTGTAAGTGGGCTTGCCTATCGGATGGACTGGCTACGCGGTACTGGAGGGAGGGAGTATAATTCCAAAATATCATATTGTTAACTAGGCATAGAAGTTGCCCATCTCAAACTTTGGAAGTTTTACAATATGATATTTGGAAATTTTGACCAAATTGGAAGTTAGTTTTCGTCCCAGGGTTATTTCGGTCATTATGATAAAATTAACTAGGCATAGAAGTTGCCCATCTCAAACTTTGGAAGTTTTACAATATGATATTTGGAATTTTTTTTTACCAAATTGGAAGTTAGTTTTCGTCCCAAGGTTATTTTGGTCATTATGATAAAATTCTACAGGACTAACGGAGGCTAACTAGACGGTAGTATATTATAGAAGTTAAGAAAATTGCGATGGCATATTAGAACTTGACAAACCCAGTGACATATTGTATAACAGGGACAATATCAGTGACACATAATGGATTCTCTCTATTTGTTCACTTAACTACCTATCTACTATGGTGCGACATTTTAGAAAAAGTTAAATCTTATACTATAAATCCATATATTACATATTAAATTACATACACTTATAATATAATTTTCGAATTATAGAATGCACTATTCACAATTTATATGAGAAATATGAAAAATGATTTATTATCTATTTAATTATGAGAACAAAATATTAGTCCAAATTAAACATATAGAAAATAAAAAACAATGAAAGAATTACGGAAATACCTACTAGTCATCATATATCATATAGTGAGAAAAGGACGCCACAATCAAATGCTTTATTATTGAGCAAAATTGATGGTATTATTTTTAACTTTTTTAGTTGAATCATTCTAACCATAATTAATCAACGTGTGTTAGTAGAAGTCTGTATCATCATGCATCAATATATCATGAGATTATTAGTAATATCTAGGTACACCGGCCCAATCATTCTTAGCATATCACGAGACTATCGGGTAATGTACAACTCATCTGTAATTGTGCTATAGAGAAAAAGTAAATTACAGTTTCTAATATGTTTCTTAAAAGTTATCATATTATACCATCCTTTAACTATTTTTTGTCATTTACACAAAAACTAACTTTACATTTCAATGTGGATCACCCAATTCTATCCATCTCTAAGTCCGGTGACTCAGCAATCACACCGCACACTAACTCTCTCTCTCCCTCCATTTTCTTTTTCCCTTCAACAGTTGGGGAACCGCTAGATCTAACGAGAAGGAGCACATATCCAGCGTCTCCGTTTTTTGTCAGGTAGGCTCATGCCCCCTAAGTCTCTGCAAGCCCGACACCCCCGACTTCAACGAAGATGATGACAATAGTGTGCATGACGATAAGGGAGGAGAAAAGACATGACGATAACTATAGGGTGCGCTGCACATGCAAAGGCGGAGAGGAGGAACGTTGGTGGCTCATGGAGAAAGAGCATGGGTGGTGGTGCGTGGAGCTCTAGTTAGTGGTCGCGGGTGGTCTGAGGTTTTGGTTGTTGACACAATCTCTAACCGAGTTTGTTAATGCTTTTCTGATATGTGGGCCACCAATCATCGTAAAGAAATAGCTAGTTTTAAAGTAGTGAAAATATTGAGACATAGGTACATTACCAAGTATATGGCACCCAATTTGCAGCCCTGACATCCAATTCGTGTTTACTTTAGAACCTGCCATCGGGAGAGCGAATTCCTTGGTTTCACGCCACTCCATCCATCCGTCTGTCCATCCGCGCCGTCCGTTTGACGCTCGTCCGCGACCGCCGCCGCCGCCTCTAGCACCGTACCCGAGCTCGTCCGCCGCCGTCTCCATTCGCGTCGTCCACCAGCTCGGCCGCCGTCCCCGAGCTCGCGTCGTCCTGGTGAGCCTCTTCCTGATTCATCTCTCTCTCCCACCCCACCGGGACTACTTTTTGTCTGGAATTTGCTCGCGTTCGTTCGTTAACCCTAGCTTCTCTTCTAGATCTGGAACAAGCTATTTCAGAGCCTTAACCTTAATACAAGTAACAGCTTATTGTTTGTTTCCCCAAAAATTTGGGGGTTCCCAAGTTGGATCCACCCCCTGCTTCGTCGCAAAAGAAAGTCTGCTGCTGTCATCCTTTCCATTTGAGTTTGTAGAGCTTTTCAATGGAGTATACATCAAGTGAAGATGATGAGCTGGTTGAAGGTTACATGGATGTTGAGGATGATACAGGCACCAGCAATACTGATCAAGGAACAGGTCTGATGCCTTCTGAGATGCGTAGCATCCGTCCCCGTCCGTCGTCTGTTGGCAACGGTCGGCTGATGGCTGCTGATGGGTTGGGCACAAACGATGACCCATGCCTAGGCATGGAGTTTGAGTCCGATGGAGCTGCACGGGCATTCTACAACGCGTACGCGCTGCGCCTTGGGTTCGGCATTCGCGTTGCCCGGTCGCGCAGCGAGCGGAGGAAGGGTGTTGAGCTACTTATCATGAAGCGTTTTGTGTGCCTGAAAGAGGGACATCACAAGAAGAAGGATGCCGAGCCTAGCGACAAGAAAAAGAGGAAGCGGCTCTCGATAAGGGATGGCTGCCCAGCGATGATGGAAGTGGTGAGGAGGGGTCCGGAAAAATGGGTCATCACAAAGTTGGTCCTGGAGCATACTCATGTGATTCTTAGCCCAGACAGGGTGCGGGAGGTCCAGCTCCGTCGCCTCTCTGGAAAGTGCGCAGAGCATGATAATCAATTGCAGGAGCTGCGCAGGAATGTGTTTGGAGATACAGATGCGCAAGGCCTATTCAACTACTTGAAGAGAATGCAGTCGGAAAACTCTGGTTTTTTCTACTCCATACAAGTTGACAGTAAGAACTGTGTTAGCAATGCAGTTTGGGCTGATGCTAGAGCCAGAATGTCATACACATACTTTGGGGATGCTGTTTATTTTGACACTACTTATAGTAAAAATGAGAATATGTTACCCTTTGCAGCTTTCACGGGTGTGAATCACCATGGTGATACTGTTCCTTTTGGTTGTGCACTTGTTTTGGATAGGACAGAATCTTCATATACCTGGCTATTTGAGACATGGCTGACAGCAGTGGGTAGACGGTTGCCGTTTTCCTTTACAACTGATGAAGGCAAAGCAATTGCATCAGCAGTTGCAAAAGTATTTCCTCAGTGTTTCCATCGTCTTTGTAGATGGCGAATTTTGTCTAGATGCAAGAAGAAGTTGTCTGACGACTACGTTAGATTTCCCAATCTCCATGATGAGCTCAGAAGATGCATCAACGAGTGTTATACTGAGGTTGCTTTTGATATGTTCTGGGGTACTATTCTTGACAAATATGGCCTGAGGGAGAACAGTTGGTTGCGATCAATATTTGAAGCAAGACACAGATGGGTTCCTGCATACCTGACAACAAGCTCCTTCTTTGCAGAATTGACATTGACCCAGAGAGGAGAAACAATCGGTAGGTTTTTTAGGAATAACTTCAGCACAAGAGTTCCTCTCGATGAATTTACCACTAAATTTGACCAACACATAGACAATTTGTATGTACATGAAACTCAGAAAGATCTTGCTTCATCTCATCCGGAACAGATCCTGAAAACCAATATAGCCTTGGAAAAACAAGCAAGGAGCATCTACACCAATGCCGTGTTTGAAATATTCCAAACGGAGTTGTTTGAAGCATTGCAGCATTATGCTGTTAAGGTTCATCAGGATGGACCTTACTCCAAGTACTATGTTGACAGAGATGATCCTCCAACCAGGCACACTGTTTTCTACAATGTTGCCGAGAAGAAGGCTTGGTGCGATTGCTGCAGGTACGCTTTCTCAGCAATATTGTGCAGGCATGTGCTTGGAGTTTTCATCTTAGCTGGAATCATGGTGCTTCCGGAGACATGCATCGCGAAGCGATGGACAAAGAGGGCAAAGACTGGGCCAGAATTAATTGGGCATAATCTTGAGAATGGAAATTGCTACATGGATTCTTCAACTTCAAGGTATAATGATCTCATTCATGATGCTATCAAATGTGCAGAGAAGGGAGCTGTATCAGCAGATAACTTCAGAGTTGCAAAGGAAATACTCCGCAAAGCCTTCATGGAAATCAAGTGTCTTGGAGAAAAACTGACTGACGATGACCTGCAGCAGGTTGACAGTAGATAGCAGTGGTTATCTTGTGAAGCATTTGAGAGATTGTTCCAGATATCTTTTACTAAAGGATGGAAATGAGGCGTAATTTTGCTGTGCCACCATGAGTAAAAGCATTTGAGAGATTGTTCCAGGTATCTTTTATTAAAGGATGGAAATGAGATGTAATTTTGCTGTGCCACCATGGGCAAGCCTACCCTGTACTGACAATGACCAATTAACATATTTAACCACTGTAAATCTAATCCTGATGTATGCTGTTAGTCTGTCTGTAGAATGCTAATCTGACTTGTGGGAGTCAGGACTGTAAATGTTGACTCGTTTGCCTGTGTTCCTCTTGCTGCTATTCATGTCATGATATCACAACTCACAAAAAGTTATGTTGGACTCGCCATGCTTGTAGGGTTTTTTCTTCATAAAAAGAGTTACAGACATCGTTTCTTGTTTCTTTTGAAAATTTATCCATTTGGAGTAAGCCTTTGTTGTTAAATATACAAAGTTTATTGCGTTCTTTAATGAGAATTCGAAATTAGGCAAATAGACGATCTATCGGATGAATTCCTTCATGCAAAATCTTGACATAAGCCAACACATTAGACCTTTCGTCTGGTTGTTCGTAATAAGCTTTCTGGTAGTCTCTGCTGCCTTCCGATTCTTGGCGACAATACAAAATTTACAAAGCCCCTGCCCCTATCATGTTTAAACACGACAAAAAGATATTCTCCTGGCTCAAATTTTAACACGCGCGCAGAATTCACGAAAATTTAAAAAACCAATAAAAAATCGCAAAAATCCAACGGGAAAAGGGGGACGCAAAGGAGGAAAGAGAGAAAAACAAACGGCATCAATGGCGGCCACATCCCTCCTCTCCGCCTCCTCATCCTCCACCACCGGCGCGGCCGCCGCCGCGCCGCCGCCTCTCTCCGGCAGCGGAGACCCGCCGCAGCGCTCTCCCTATCCTCCAGGGGGCGGAGGCCCCGCCTCGCGGTACAGGCGGTAGCCCCCGCGGCGGCGGAGGAGGAGAAGGGCGGGCTGCCGGCGGCGGAGGCGGAGAGGCTGGCGGAGTTCCTGCGGGAGGACTCCCCCACCTGTTCGACGACGTCGGCGTCGACCGCTCGGCGTACGACGACCGCGTCCGCTTCCGCGACCCATCACCCGCCACGACACCATCGACGGCTACCTCCTCAACATCCGCCTCCTCAAGCTCCTCTTCCGCCCGACTTCTACCTCCACCACGTCGAGCAGGTTGAGCTGCTACCCCGCACTGCATTTCCCAATTTCAATCGTGACAGATTTGCAGCGCATTTTGCGAAGAACTCGTGACTGGATTATGGTGGTGGGATTTTGACAGGGCCGTACGAGATCACCACGAGGTGGACCATGGTGATGAAGTTCGTTCTACTGCCGTGGAAGCCGGAGCTGGTCTTCACTGGCCTCTCGATCATGGGCGTCAACCCTCAGAATCTCAAGTTCTGTAGCCACGTGGTTAGCATTCTTGCTTGACACTGCAGCTTTTGGAACATTTGTTTCTTCGAATTAATGTACATTAAGATTTTCTTTTATTGTTCATGAAATGAATTAGTGGTACTTTAATCCCCTGAATCATATGTATGGATCACGTCTTACAGAGTCTACTCTATGTTAGAACCATAGGTCTCCTGCTTGCGACATTCGAGACCTCTGAGATGAAGCATATATATTAAGCATATGCAGCTTAGAAGTTAAAGTCTTAAAAGAGTACGGTTTCTTTTATCAAGAACATTAGTAGCAGTCAGTCTGGAGTAAGATTTCGAGAGATGAGATCAGGGAGTTCCTGACAAAGCTTTCAGACAAGCTTTAGTTGCATACTTATGTTTAGCTATGTCAAATAACTTTTTATTGTTGCAATTCTCCACCGGATACAGTTCCTCCTATAATGCAATGCTTCATAGTCCTAATTCAATTTGATACTAAATTTTAGCTTTTCAGGAAGCTTGTGGGACTATTTATTGATGGGCCGGCAAAACAATACTTAGCTTCCATAGTCCACACTTGATAAAGTTTACAATACTCTTAATAATTGCACTTGCTGTGATGTGCCGTAGAGTTCCTGGTTCTTACTTATTTGTTTTTTCCCCCCGTTTAGTGTGCATTTTTGTAAATAGAAGATTAAGGATACTACGCTTCCCAGCAGAGTGTTGGAGAGATTTTGTACATACAGAGAACTCCAACACACTAAATAAGTTTACCCAAGTAATCATTAAATATTATTATAACTTCCCAATATGCTGAAGTGCAGGATATTTGGGACTCAATACAGAATAATGAATATTTTTCTTTTGAAGGACTGGGGGATGTCTTCAAGCAGGTAATTTGTCATGACTCTACATTTTTCTTATAATTTGTCAAACAAATGTTTGAGCTAGATCTTTTGATTCTGCACAGCTACGGATTTACAAGACCCCTGATATAGAAACACCAAAGTACCTTATCCTGAAAAGGACGGCAAACTATGAGGTATTAACTTTAGGAATTCATTTTATATCTGTTCTGAAGTAACAGCACTGCCATATTCTCATGATCCATGCTTCATATGAATTAACCATACTGATAAGTATCCGAATTATTTTACTTGATTTTTGCCAGTGTATAATCTTTGCTAATGTGATCTCTATAGTAGTCAGAACTCAGAACATCTAATTTATAGCTTTTACTTCTCTGCAGAATGTTTAAGATGAAATCATGAACATAAATTCTTTTTTGCAGATTAGGAGTTATCCACCATTCTTAATAGTTGAAGCAAAAGGAGATAAACTAACCGGATCATCAGGTTTTAATAATGTAACTGGGTGAGTTATTTTTCTGTTACAGTAGATATTTAACCCTGTAATCCTAGTACTGATTACTTATAAGCGCTTGTAAATGTAGGTATATTTTTGGCAAGAATGCTTCTTCAGAAAAGATTGCAATGACTACACCTGTCTTCACTCAGGCTTCTGATGACAAACTCTCAGATGTATCCATCCAGATAGTTTTGCCGATGAACAAAGACTTGGACAGGTCTATCTTGTGCAATGCAGGATTTCAGTTACTGACAGTGCGGTTTAAAGCATTGATTTTGGACAGCTGTGCAAAATTAAACTAAAAGTAGTCTTATGGATTTATTTCTATTACTAATAGTAGTAATCTTGTTCAATCAGCTTACCAGCTCCAAACACGGAAGCTGTCAACTTGCGAAAGGTAGAAGGTGGCATTGCTGCAGTGAAAAAATTCAGTGGGAGACCAAAAGAGGAAATTGTGATCCAGAAAGAAAAGGAGCTGCGCTCCCAATTACTCAAAGATGGGTTGAAGCCTCAACATGGTTGTTTGCTTGCACGCTACAATGATCCTAGAACACAGAGCTTTATAATGGTATGTTTCCTTTTGGGCTGTCCCTTATTGTTTAAGCTGACATGTGATTTTTTTGATGTACTTCACTATAATGATCCTAAGACTAACTAATGAGGTTTATTTTATGATTAAGTGTTGGAAAGTTGATATTTTATCATCATGCTTCCTTTCCCAAAATTCCAGTTCATTCTTTTTTCAGTTTTACATTTCCAGTTCCTTTTTTTCAGTTTTACATTCATTCTTATCTTTTTTAATTCGGAAACTCTCTTATGTTCTTCCTTATCAAAAGAGGAATGAGGTTCTGATATGGTTAAACGACTTCACGCTGGAGTAGTAGTCTTCACTGTCTACAACACATTTCTGCAACATATAGACACTTAGCATTGGAGCTTTCGGAGCATCATAGCAAGGTAAAGTAATTGTTCATAGAGCATTTTGCGTGGTTTGGTAGTATTTTAAAGCTGCATGTTATTTCCTCTAAAAAAGCTTTGTATTCTACATGTAAAAAAAATGTAGAAACAATTTATGTATCTAAATGTATCGTGCAACTTAGTTATTCCCATAGATCCGTCATGCCTTTTGTCATCCATGTTTTAATTTTTTGCATTATGCTCACTTAGCTTTTGCATTATGCAGGTGAAAAAAATTAGGAAGATGCATGGATGAAATGATAGGAGAATGTAAATACCGAAAAGGTCACTATATTACATGGTAATTCTAGTCCATATGAAAAATGTTTGTGTATAACAAAAGTGAAATGAACAAAATGAAACTGTTTAGAACAAAAAGGGATAACTCCCACCTAGCCACCTCCATTCCAGTGACATGCCTGGCTGTAACGTCTCTTCTGTCTTTCTTCCTCTTCCCACATCTCCAAGTAACATAAGATGATAAGAACATACAGAATAGGCCAGGGTTTGAAGATCCGTCAGTTAAGATCCTTACTAGGATTCTTTCATGTAACCAAGTGACCAACAACACATCTTAAAGCTTCCAACTTTGACCCCCCCCCCCCCCCTTGTATTCTTGTTGCATTCAGTTTATTAATAGTTTTTGTTTTCATTCTGTAACAATTTCTAAACTACTTTCCTTTTCACTAAACTACTTTATACTCTAGTTTTCAAGCTAGGTATTTGTTGCATGCCTTTTCTGCCCCCCCCCCCCCCCCCCCCGCCCGCTTTTTTTTTTTTGCGGGGACAACTTTGACCCCCTTTGTTGGAACAACCGGTTACTTCAGACCACTTGGGTTAGTGTTGAGTTGGGTAAAATGGACTTAAATAACCGAAAACTCATAATTTTGGCCAAAATTTTGTTGATACTTGGATTTGAACTGCAGCATACTGAGAATCCGCTTATATGTTCTGGCCAACTATCCTAACCTAGGACAACCAAAATCTAAACATTTGTCTGCTGATTAATGCTAAGTTCTAAGATTAGTGATAAATGATACTACCTTTGATACAAGTTTTGCAACATACATATAACATCAAACCATTATGAAAGTGTTGGCTGAAATTTGCAAAATCTGGAACATACTATGCAATTCCAATAGCTCTGATTAATCACCGAACTCTTGGTTCAAATAATTTTCAGCACTCTCTTAATTATGGTCTGATCTCAAAACAATCATATTCGTTGGTCCATTCAATCCCCACTACTCGTGCATCTATATCCAGTCTGTGCCCAATTGATGCAATAGATGTTGAAGGTTGCTACTAGGTCTGTATCTTTGTTCAGCTGCCTTGCCTGTCCTTGCACACATGCAACTCAGCATAGCATAGTACTTATGGTTGGTTGAATGAGTGATATAACCAACGATCTTTCTAGAACCATTCATTCATGATTTATTTACTTTACATCTGGCAATTGGCACTTTCTGGCAAACCAAAGGGTAAGAATACGTGGGTAGAGCTGGATAATTGGATATACCTGGGTTTAAGAAATCTAGAAATTTAATACCCCTATTTCAAATTAATATTATTAAATAAGGTAGTGGATAGTAGGAGTAACAGATTTTTTTTGAACCTTTTTAATTAATAACTTTAAAAATAAACTATCCCTTATTTCCAAATCTGAGACTTATGACCATACCAGTCTGGCGCGGCGTGCAAAACAAAGCTGTCACTCCCATTGCAGATGGCGTGCAGTGTTGTTTCGCTGCGCTAGGTGGATTGGTGTGGCCAAAAAGGTTTAGATTTTGGAAAAATAAATTTAGGAAGAGTTTGTTTTTAAAATTATAAATTAAAAAAGGTAAAAAAATAATAAAATATCATAATAACACGACCTACTTCATATCTTTCACAAAAGGGTTCAGTTGTCAAAAAGGAATTTCAATGGGATATGATACTACGAAGGAATACCAAAAGTTTAGGACAAGGTCACTAAGTAAAGAAACGTAATCACTATCGGTTTTAAAACCAGAAGGGGTACCAAGCTTCACTGCCCAGTTCATACTTCATAGACAAACTTCCCTGTTTATGAAACAAACCTTGTTTTGTATTAGTGGGTCAAGCAGCTTGGTCACTAATGATATGTATTCGTTCTGTTTCACAAATTAAGTAGGACAGAGTGATCTAAGGATCAGACAAATTTGACTTAGTTTATATGAAGCTACAAAAGGTAATCTCTGACTTCATCATCACCTGGTTCTTTTATAGTTCTTGGTCGTTCAGTGTCAATGGCTTGTCTGTTAATATCACATAATAATGTAACCACACGTCATGAGATCACTACTTTGAAAATAAGCTAGCAACATAACGTCGCAATGGAAGTTTTGCAGCTCGCTTGCGGCATCGCATAAATTTGGTCGTGTATGAATTATTTCTTTTGCTAATAAGTCAATGGTTCCATTTGACAAGATTAGGCGCGTATTGGTATAGATAAGATTGTTTCAGTCATAACTATGAGTCTATGACAAATTGACAACACAAGTACAAGTACAGTACTTCATCTCGCAAATGTGAAAAGGTTGTTTTGTGTGACTGCAATTATGAATGAAACAAAATTGATAGGTGTGTCTTAAGGGGGTGTTTAGGAGAGAGGCAGGGACTTATTTTTTGGAGAGAGGTAGTCCCTCTCTCCCAAACACCCCCTTATTTCGTGTCAAAGCAAGGTTTATCTGCTATAATACTTTTGAATTTGAAGGGCCACAAAGTCAATAAGTAAGAAGTTGGTAGTAAGATGGAAGTCCGAAGAAAAAGAAAGTTTTGTACTACATCATTTTTAAAATTGGACCATGGTGATGAAGTTCGTTCTACTGCCGTGGAAGCCGGAGCTGGTCTTCACTGGCCTCTCGATCATGGGCGTCAACCCTCAGAATCTCAAGTTCTGTAGCCACGTGGTTAGCATTCTTGCTTGACACTGCAGCTTTTGGAACATTTGTTTCTTCGAATTAATGTACATTAAGATTTTCTTTTATTGTTCATGAAATGAATTAGTGGTATTTTAATCCCCTGAATCATATGTATGGATCACGTCTTACAGAGTCTACTATATGTTAGAACCATAGGTCTCCTGCTTGCGACATTCGAGACCTCTGAGATGAAGCATATATATTAAGCATATGCAGCTTAGAAGTTAAAGTCTTAAAAGAGTACGGTTTCTTTTATCAAGAGCATTAGTAAGCAGTCAGTCTGGAGTAAGATTTCTAGAGATGAGATCAGGGAGTTCCTGACAAAGCTTTCAGACAAGCTTTAGTTGCATACTTATGTTTAGCTATGTCAAATAACTTTTTATTGTTGCAATTCTCCACCGGATACAGTTCCTCCTATAATGCAATGCTTCATAGTCCTAATTCAATTTGATACTAAATTTTAGCTTTTCAGGAAGCTTGTGGGACTATTTATTGATGGGCCGGCAAAACAATACTTAGCTTCCATAGTCCACACTTGATAAAGTTTACAATACTCTTAATAATTGCACTTGCTGTGATGTGCCGTAGAGTTCCTGGTTCTTACTTATTTGTTTTTTCCCCCCGTTTAGTGTGCATTTTTGTAAATAGAAGATTAAGGATACTACGCTTCCCAGCAGAGTGTTGGAGAGATTTTGTACATACAGAGAACTCCAACACACTAAATAAGTTTACCCAAGTAATCATTAAATATTATTATAACTTCCCAATATGCTGAAGTGCAGGATATTTGGGACTCAATACAGAATAATGAATATTTTTCTTTTGAAGGACTGGGGGATGTCTTCAAGCAGGTAATTTGTCATGACTCTACATTTTTCTTATCATTTGTCAAACAAATGTTTGAACTAGATCTTTTGATTCTGCACAGCTACGGATTTACAAGACCCCTGATATAGAAACACCAAAGTACCTTATCCTGAAAAGGACGGCAAACTATGAGGTATTAACTTTAGGAATTCATTTTATATCTGTTCTGAAGTAACAGCACTGCCATATTCTCATGATCCATGCTTCATATGAATTAACCATACTGATAAGTATCTGAATTATTTTACTTGATTTTTGCCAGTGTATAATCTTTGCTAATGTGATCTCTATAGTAGTCAGAACTCAGAACATCTAATTTATAGCTTTTACTTCTCTGCAGAATGTTTAAGATGAAATCATGAACATAAATTCTTTTTTGCAGATTAGGAGTTATCCACCATTCTTAATAGTTGAAGCAAAAGGAGATAAACTAACCGGATCATCAGGTTTTAATAATGTAACTGGGTGAGTTATTTTTCTGTTACAGTAGATATTTAACCCTGTAATCCTAGTACTGATTACTTATAAGCGCTTGTAAATGTAGGTATATTTTTGGCAAGAATGCTTCTTCAGAAAAGATTGCAATGACTACACCTGTCTTCACTCAGGCTTCTGATGACAAACTCTCAGATGTATCCATCCAGATAGTTTTGCCGATGAACAAAGACTTGGACAGGTCTATCTTGTGCAATGCAGGATTTCAGTTACTGACAGTGCGGTTTAAAGCATTGATTTTGGACAGCTGTGCAAAATTAAACTAAAAGTAGTCTTATGGATTTATTTCTATTACTAATAGTAGTAATCTTGTTCAATCAGCTTACCAGCTCCAAACACGGAAGCTGTCAACTTGCGAAAGGTAGAAGGTGGCATTGCTGCAGTGAAAAAATTCAGTGGGAGACCAAAAGAGGAAATTGTGATCCAGAAAGAAAAGGAGCTGCGCTCCCAATTACTCAAAGATGGGTTGAAGCCTCAACATGGTTGTTTGCTTGCACGCTACAATGATCCTAGAACACAGAGCTTTATAATGGTATGTTTCCTTTTGGGCTGTCCCTTATTGTTTAAGCTGACGTGATTTTTTTGATATACTTCACTATAATGATCCTAAGACTAACTAATGAGGTTTATTTTATGATTAAGTGTTGGAAATTTGATATTTTATCATCATGCTTCCTTTCCCAAAATTCCAGTTCATTCTTTTTTCAGTTTTACATTTCCAGTTCCTTTTTTTCAGTTTTACATTCATTCTTATCTTTTTTAATTCGGAAACTCTCTTATGTTCTTCCTTATCAAAAGAGGAATGAGGTTCTGATATGGTTAAACGACTTCACGCTGGAGTAGTAGTCTTCACTGTCTACAACACATTTCTGCAACATATAGACACTTAGCATTGGAGCTTTCAGAGCATCATAGCAAGGTAAAGTAATTGTTCATAAAGCATTTTGCGTGGTTTGGTAGTATTTTAAAGCTGCATGTTATTTCCTCTAAAAAAGCTTTGTATTCTACATGTAAAAAAAATGTAGAAACAATTTATGTATCTAAATGTATCGTGCAACTTAGTTATTCCCATAGATCCGTCATGCCTTTTGTCATCCATGTTTTAATTTTTTGCATTATGCTCACTTAGCTTTTGCATTATGCAGGTGAAAAAAATTAGGAAGATGCATGGATGAAATGATAGGAGAATGTAAATACCGAAAAGGTCACTATATTACATGGTAATTCTAGTCCATATGAAAAATGTTTGTGTATAACAAAAGTGAAATGAACAAAATGAAACTGTTTAGAACAAAAGGAATAACCCCCACCAGCATCCTCATTCCAGTGACATGCCTGGCTGTAAGACGTCTCTTCTGTCTTTCTTCCTCTTTCCCCACATCTCCAAGTAACATAAGATGATAAGATCATACAGAATAGGCCAGGGTTTGGAAGATCCGTCAGTTAAGATCCTTACTAGGATTCTTTCATGTCACACCAAGTGACCAAACAACACATCTTAAAGCATTGCCTCCAACTTGACCCCCCCCCCCCCCCCCCTTTTTTTTTTTGCGGGGACAACCCTGACCCCTTTGTTGGAACAACGGTTACTTCAGACCACTTGGGTTAGTGTTGAGTTGGGTAAAATGGACTTAAATAACCGAAAACTCATAATTTTGGCCAAATTTTTGTTGATACTTGGATTTGAACTGCAGCAATCTGAGAATCCGCTTATATGTTCTGGCCAACTATCCTAACCTAGGACAACCAAAATCTAAACATTTGTCTGTTGATTAATGCTAAGTTCTAAAATTAGTGATAAATTATACTACCTTTGATACACGTTTTGCAACATACATATAACATCAAACCATTATGAAAGTGTTGGCTGAAATTTGCAAAATCTGGAACATACTATGCAATTCCAATAGCTCTGATTAATCACCAAACTCTTGGTTCAAATAATTTTCAGCACTCTTAATTATGGTCTGATCTCAAAACAATCATATTCGTTGGTCCATTCAATCCCCACTACTCGTGCATGTCATCCAGTCTGTGCCAATTGATGCAATAGATGTTGGGTTGCTACTAGGTCTGTATCTTTGTTCAGCCTGTCCTGCCTGTCCTTGCACCACATGCAACTCAGCAATAGCACAGTACTTATGGTTGGTTGAATGAGTGATATAACCAACGATCTTTCTAGAACCATTCATTCATGATTTATTTACTTTACATCTGGCAATTGGCACTTTCTGGCAAACCAAAGGGTAAGAATACGTGGGTAGAGCTGGATAATTGGCTTATACCTAGGTTTAAGAAATCTAGAAATTTAATACCCCTATTTCAAATTAATATTATTAAATAAGGTAGTGGATAGTAGGAGTAACAGATTTTTTTTGAACCTTTTTAATTAATAACTTTAAAAATAAACTATCTCTTATTTCCAAATCTGAGACTTATGACCATACCAGTCTGGCGCTGGCGTGCAAAACAAAGCTGTCACTCCCATTGCAGATGGCGTGCAGTGTTGTTTCGCTGCGCTAGGTGGATTGGTGTGGCCAAAAAGGTTTAGATTTTGGAAAAATAAATTTAGGAAGAGTTTGTTTTTAAAATTATAAATTAAAAAAGGTAAAAAAAAATAAAATATCATAATAACACGACCTACTTCATATCTTTCACAAAAGGGTTCAGTTGTCAAAAAGGAATTTCAATGGGATATGATACTACGAAGGAATACCAAAAGTTTAGGACAAGGTCACTAAGTAAAGAAACGTAATCACTGTCGGTTTTAAAACCAGAAGGGGTACCAAGCTTCACTGCCAGTTCATACTTCATAGACAAACTTCCCTGTTTATGAAACAAACCTTGTTTTGTATTATTAGTGGGTCAAGCAGCTTGGTCACTAATGATATGTATTCGTTCTGTTTCACAAATTAAGTAGGACAGAGTGATCTAAGGATCAGACAAATTTGACTTAGTTTATATGAAGCTACAAAAGGTAATCTCTGACTTCATCATCACCTGTCTTTTATAGTTCTTGGTCGTTCAGTGTCAATGGCTTGTCTGGTAATATCACATAATAATGTACACACGTCATGAGATCACTACTTTGAAAATAAGCTAGCAACATAACGTCGCAATGGAAGTTTTGCAGCTCGCTTGCGGCATCGCATAAATTTGGTCGTGTATGAATTATTTTCTTTTGCTAATAAGTCAATGGTTCCATTTGACAAGATTAGGCGCGTATTGGTATAGATAAGATAGTTTTCAGTCATAACTATGAGTCTATGACAAATTGACAACACAAGTACAGAGTACAGTACTTCATCTCGCAAATGTGAAAAGGTTGTTTTGTGTGACTGCAATTATGAATGAAACAAAATTGATAGGTGTGTCTTAAGGGGGTGTTTAGGAGAGAGGCAGGGACTTATTTTTTTGGAGAGAGGTAGTCCCTCTCTCCCAAACACCCCCTTATTTCGTGTCAAAGCAAGGTTTATCTGCTATAATACTTTTGAATTTGAAGGGCCACAAAGTCAATAAGTAAGAAGTTGGTAGTAAGATGGAAGTCCGAAGAAAAGAAAGTTTTGTACTACATCATTTTTAAAATACACATGACCCGTTGATTTTTTTCATAACATTTGACATTTCGTCTTATTCAAAATTTAGTATAATATGTAAAATTAAAGTTAAGATTATATTTTGTTTGATGATAAAAAAATAAAAAAATAAATTATATTTAATACAATTTTTTAATAAGACGAATGGTTAAACTTTATATGAAAAGTTAACGGCGTTATACATTTTGAAACAGAGGAAGTATTACATTGTGATCCAAGTAAAAAAAATGTATGGAAACTAAAGGATCATTTGTTCACCTGGTCGAAAACAATATTCAGATTTCACAATCAACCTAACAAGTTGTGTTCCAAATTGCATTAACTTGAAAAAGTTATGTATGCACAACCAGCAGAACCATTACACCAAAAAAAAAAAAAAAAAAAAAAAAAACTCAAGAGGTACTCCCTCTAGCTATAAAAGGAATGCCTCTTAAATTTTTCAAAGTCAAAAAAGTTCTTAGACAAAAATCTAAAATTTACAAACTACAAATACTTTTGTCTAAATTATTAGAAAACTACATATTTAGGAGTTTCTATTGGGATTTAGGAGAACTACAGATTTTGTGCTCAAACGATCACAAACTACAGATTTTATGTTCCACCATCGCATTCACACGTTCATTTGCGAGTGTAGTTTTGTACGAGGACTTACTTGTCAAGTTATGAGGGTAAAACCTGAAACCTATATAGTTTTATATAGTTTTGTGATAACTTAAACAGAAAATTGGTGGTTTTCAATATAAATCTTAAAGGCAAATTTTGCTACAGACACTGCTAATGTGTGGTTTTAATCCTAGGACACTGCCCAAACTCACTTTTGGGAGAAAACACTCCATAAACATGGTAATTTGCACTAGACACCGCGTCGATTAAAATAATAATTTCCGGTTGAAGAGGAGAGAGAAATTGCGTGAAATGTCAAAAATGCCCTTGGGCCCACATGTCAGCTATCTTATCTCTCTTCTCTCTCTATCCCCTCCTTCCATTGATGCGAGCTCGAGCAGCTTCTCCCTCGTCAACGTCCTCTGCTTCCTTCTCTTGCTCCTTCATGTCCATTGACGGCGGGGAGGGACGACAAGACTCCTCTGCGCTGGCGGCGAAGGCTGGGAGGAGGGACGCCGTGAAGGCGCTCCTCGCCGCTGGTGCGAGAGCCGACGCGAGGTGCGGCACGGACGGCGGCCCCTGCCTCCACGCGCGGGCGAGGCGCGGAGACGAGGTGATTGTGCGCCTCATCCTCGCGAACGGCGCTGCCAGCACAGCGGCGATGCGGCAACCGGCAGGGAAGACGGCCTTCGAGATGCCGCCGAGGAGTGCCACGGCGGGCGGATCATAAAACTTAATTTTAAAGTTGATTTTATGAATTTATCGTAGGTTTATTTTTTACAACATTTGCTTTTGAATCGCCAATAACACGTATATAAAAATTTGCTGATAATTTATTTTACTAATAAGTTGTTCTATCAATATAAGTATAAGCGAAATGATAGCTAGAGTTGCTAGTTATGCAATAATTTAGGCTAGCCTCATCGATTTGCTAATACTCATGTTTATAAGCCAAAATTTAAATGTAAAACTTAGTTTAAAGTTAATTTTGTGGTTTTTCTTTTATTGTGGTTTATTTTACAACCGTTATCTTTGAATCGCGATGGATATACATATTAAAGTTTAACCTCACAAATTCTTTTTTTTTCGAATAAGCAATACGGATAAGCATATGCATAAGTAAAATGATGGGGCTACTATGTTTGTAGTTTAATTTGAGAAATTTCCTCAATAAGATTGATGGAAATGTTCCCTACCTCTGTCATGCTAGGCATATTACCAACAATATTTATGCTCTACACTGTTCCAAACATACCTAACACACATCCAACAGTACATACCTTGTAAACACTGTTGCTACACACACACCTGACCAATAATAACGACGCTTCACATACCTTATTTTCCACATATCATAAAGAATGACTTTATGGTATACTCCTAGAACTACACATATCTGCACCACCACATGCACGAATTAAGCCTGCCTGCCTCCTGCATCTGTATCACTGTAGCAAGACATATCCGGCCTGCAACCGAGGTTTTTCATACATTAAAAATCGGTAAGCACGGTTACCGCGCGGTAACCGCGGTGACCGTGAAAAACGATACGAAATCGTGCAAAATTTATCAAAAATTTAAATTAGTTTTTAAATCTATTTGAATCTAAGGAGGTTACAGCGGTTTTTCTATTACTGTACTCCGCGGTAAGGCTGGTAACCGCGGTAACCGCGTGGTTACCGACAGTAATGTAAACCTTGCCGGCAACAAAACACATGCAAGCAGTGACAGCCTGATAGGAGTATACTAATACTACTGTACGTGTAACCTGACCGGCATGCCGGGACTGACGCCAGTAGGGTTTATAAAACCGATGGAAACCAGACTTTTCGGACCAAGTAAAAAAACACAAACCGCTCAATTATTCGATCGAGTTAAAAAAAATGTTATACTGTTTGGATTACATCAGTTTTTATTGGTATAATAACAATTTCCATATAAACCGAAGATAGCGCCTAGTGAGCCTCAATTGGAGTTGAAAGTTGGGATATAAATACAATTCTCCCCCTTTTTTTAATTAGGTAACCCTGTAACCCAGTGGCTGCATGCATACAAACATCTTTATGGCATACCGATGGGTGCGTGTCGTCTATCTCTCACGCACTTATGATAGAACACGATAGTAATAAATACTTCATTCAATTTCATAATTTTTGACATTTTGCACAATGACATGGTCTCTGAATATATCTATCTTTGACTATGTTTTTCTATTATAATATATATAATAATTAAATATTTTTATTTTTATTATAAAACTTTCTAAGACAAATCTATGTGTGCTGTTGCCTTTACTTTTATTATTTTTAAAATTATTAAATAATTAAAGTTATAAAAAATGCTTTAACTTTATTTAAAACACCAAAACAATTATGGAATGGAGGGAGCAGCGGCGACGCCACATCCCCATCGGCATTAAGCGACGCCACATCCCCATCTGCATTAACAATTGACACGGCATCAAGACGCAATTCAATACCTTGCTGGGGTTGCAGCTTAATTGTCTTGGGGCAAACATATTGAAAACATGTGTGGGTGATAGGATGCCGCCTCATCCATCGTCCAGTCCACTGATGAATGATGATTCATCCGTGGTCCAGCTGGCGGCGCTAGTTAGACAACATATAATTAGGGCTTATTTATTGGTTTTATATTATAAGAAATAGCTAATGAGAAATTAATTTAAAGTTTAATTTTTAAATTATATGAGTATAGTTTCATAAAATCTGAACAAAAAACTAACTATTTTAAAGAACTTTTGATTAAAAAATACTGCAACCGTCAGAAACT
Source organism: Oryza longistaminata (assembly GCA_009805545.1). Taxonomy (NCBI): domain Eukaryota; kingdom Viridiplantae; phylum Streptophyta; class Magnoliopsida; order Poales; family Poaceae; genus Oryza; species Oryza longistaminata. The sequence goes on from CM020183.1 coordinate 27,844,944, forward strand.
CCTCCAAATAAAGTCCTTATAGCTGTTGTCTCGTTCGAAACGTGCTGATCAGCGGAGGAGCTGATCGGCACCACTCATGCATTAGCGTGGTAATGAGAGCATGATACATAATTTTAAATAGTAAAATCATAAGAGGAGGGAACATATATATTCCCTCTGTAAAAAAACAATTATTATGAATTTCTTAATATTAGACTTTTCTTTTAAAACAGAGGAAGTATTACATAGCATTGGACAGAGAAGGGAGGGAGAGATCGAGCTGTGATCGTATCTATCTCCCTATCCATGGCGAATGAAAACCAACACAACCCCGTACGTACGGTCTTCTATTAAGAGATGATATGATGCTGCAACGACGACACTACCAGCATTGCATTGCTAGCTAGCCTATCTAGGTCACTAATGTATTATTGTGATGTGCTACACAAACGTACTACGTTCGGGCATGCACACTCTAGCTAAGAACTGAGGCTCCATGATGAGCTAATTAAGTTCGTATCATGGAGATTAATTTTATGACATGCATGCATTCTATCAGGTAGTCGCAGTCCAGTCTCTAGAAGGTACCGTACTGTTGTTGTACTGTGTGTCAGGTGTCCACCTGTTCCACCTGACGATGATGCCGCTGAAGAAGAAGAAGAAGAGAAGCTGGCTGAAGAAGAGGAGGAAAAGCTTACTGAAGATGATGGAGGAGAAGAGCAGATAGCTGAAGAGGGCAAACCGGTGGCACGCGAGGAGGATACTCAGACTAAGGAAGATGACGCACGGAAGACACGTCCAGCAAGGCCCAAGAAGCCCAACCCGAAGTACCATGGCGCAGAGTGGGTGGCGTGACAACTGGCGTGCGTGAGTTGTACCCGTGAGAGAGAGTTGCGTGTGGGAGTTGGTTTTGTATCGTTAAATACTGAAACGAACACGAAGAACAACGGCTTTGGCAATTTGGAGGTGAAGGCGGCGGAGGCTCAATTCTGTTGAATTGGAGCAATACAACCAATATAATTGCCATAATCCTGTGCTATTTTGAGTAAATTCGAGAGAACCTAACAATCTGGTATCAGAGCCTCGTCCCCGTTGCGCTAGTCCTGCCGAATTCTGCTGCAAAATCCTGAGGGAGGATTGGGATTGTTCTTCGGATTAATCCCGCGAAAAGGCAACTTGCCTCCCCTAGGTTAGCGGAATTTGGTCTAGCCCTAACACTGAGACTCAGAGATGGCACAGGATAGCAGCAAGCTGGATCTGCTGCTGAAAATGGTGGAGGAGAACGAGAAGAAGCGCGTGGTGGCGGATGAGCGCACCAGGGCGGAGTATCTGGAACTCAAGAAGACGGTGGAATCTCGAATTCCAGCCGTGGAGAGGAAGGTCGAAGATCTCGGAGAAGCTTTCCAGGCGCTGAATACCAAAGTGGATCTGATCGAGAGCACTCTTCAGCGGCAAATCAAGTCTGAGAAGACATCGGGTGGCAATGGGAAGATTGGGACCGCTTCGGGGCCATCATCTCCAAGGTCCTCCGGTACGCCCGATTCCAATCTCTTTCCCCATGCCCACTATTCCTCTGATCTTGGCCGTAAGCAATTGGATGTTGATTCTGGAGCTGTCGGGTTCAGTGGTGCTGTACCGCCAATGTTGTGCCCTCAATTTAGTGGTGATAATCCTCAAATGTGGCGAGCTAACTGTGAGCAATATTTTGATCTGTATGGGATTTTGCCTGCCAATTGGGTAAAAATTGCTACTCTCAATTTTGTGGGCAACGCTGCTTTTTGGTTACAATCTGTCAGATCACAACTTGGGGGAATTTCCTGGCCGGACCTATGCGAGATAGTGTGTAATCGCTTTGCTAGAGACAGAAAAAGGGCACTGATCAGGCAGTGGATTCATTTGAATCAAACTGGGACTGTTAGTGAATACGTGGAAAAATTTGACAATCTTATGCACCAGCTGATGGCCTATGGCAACTCTGACATACCAGACTATTTTGTGACCAAATTCATTGAAGGGTTAAGAGATGATATCAGAACTGTAGTGATGGTGCAGAAACCCCCTGATTTAGATGCAGCCTGCTCTGTGGCCTTACTGCAGGAGGAGGCATTAGAGGGTTGTAAGTCTTTGTCATACAAGAAATCTGACATAGTTGTGGGAACCAGACCCCAGCGACCAATCTCCTCTTCTAACAATAGAACACTCAGTATCACCAATTCTGAAGACAGGAGAGGAACTGATGCAGCTAGAGCAAGAGATGACAAGTTGGCAGCTCTTAAAGCATATAGAAGATCTAAGGGGTTGTGTTTTACTTGTGGTGAAAGATGGGGGAAAGAACATAAATGTGCCACCACCATTCAGTTGCATGTAGTAGAAGAACTTCTGGAAGCTGTGTCAGTAGAAGCTGAATCTGAAACTGATGATGAAAATGACACCAAGGAGACACTCATGGCTATATCTCAGCAAGCTATGTGGGGGATGGAATCCAGTAAATCAATCAAATTAAGGGGGTGGATTCAGGGTTTTGAATTATTGATGTTAATTGATTCTGGCAGCACTCATTCCTTTGTGGATGCTGGCATAGGACAGAAGTTATCTGGGCTCAAGCAACTTGATAATCCTGTTGTTGTTAAGATTGCTGATGGAGGGACTATGCAATGTACAGAGGAAATTCCTAACTGTAACTGGTGGATGCAAGGATACAGTTTCAGCAGTAATTTCAGATTACTGAATTTGGGGGGTTATGATATTATTCTGGGAATGGATTGGTTAGAATCATACAGTCCCATGCATATTGATTGGGTAGACAAATGGTTGGAGTTTCCCTATCAGGGTACTACTGTTAGGTTGCAAGGTTTGCTACCACAGAATCCCAGCTGTTCCAGTATCACTCCTGAACAATTGAATGGCATGATTAGGCAGGGATCATTGCTGTATATGGTTCATCTGGACAGTATTGAATCCAGTCCAGAGATCACCATTCCAGATCCAGTGAGAGAAGTGATTGCACAGTTCAGGCATCTTTTTGAAGAACCAACTGAACTTCCTCCCAGGAGAGTCTGTGATCATAGCATCACATTGCTGCCAGGGGCAAAACCAGTCAGTCTCAGACCTTATAGGTACAACCCTGCATTAAAAGATGAGATAGAGAAACAGGTAGCAGACATGCTGAAATCCGGTGTAATCCAACCTAGCCACAGCCCATTTTCATCACCTGCTATTCTAGTAAGAAAGAAGGATGGAACTTGGAGAATGGTTATTGATTATAGGCAGTTGAATGACATCACTGCCAAGACTAATTACCCAGTACCGGTGATTGAGGAGCTTCTAGATGAATTGACTGGTGCCAAGTGGTTCAGTAAACTTGATCTCAGGGCAGGATATCACCAAATCAGAATGGTAGAAGGGGATGAGTATAAAACGGCTTTCCAAACTCACCATGGTCACTTTGAGTATAGGGTTATGTCATTTGGTCTCACAGGAGCTCCGGCCACATTCTTGAAAGCTATGAATGACACCCTCAGGACAGTTCTCAGGAAATGTGCTCTTGTATTCTTTGATGATATTCTCATTTACAGCCCTGATTTCAACTCTCATATGGAACATTTAAGACAAGTTTTACAACTTTTACATGACCATCAATGGAAAGTCAAGTTGAGCAAGTGCTCTTTTGCACAGAAACAGCTCTCCTATCTGGGCCACATAATTGGAGAAGCAGGAGTATCCACAGATCCCTCTAAAATTCAGGATATACTAGATTGGGCAGTCCCTACAACTCCTAAGAAATTGAGAGGTTTTCTTGGACTCACTGGTTATTACCGCAAATTTGTGAAGAATTTTGGTTTAATTTCTAAACCCCTTACTCAGCTACTCAGGAAACATGTTCCTTTTAAGTGGACATTTGAGACAGAACAAGCTTTTCAAGACCTCAAGAAGGCAATTTCCTCTGCACCTGTTTTAGCCCTACCAAATTTTCAATTACCTTTCACTGTGGAAACTGACGCTAGTGATTCTGGTATTGGGGCAGTGCTGACTCAAAATGGGCACCCCATAGCTTATCTAAGCAAGGCACTGGGTCCAAGAACTAGAGGGCTATCGACTTATGAGAAGGAGTGCATGGCTATACTCTTAGCGGTAGATCATTGGAGATCCTATTTGCAGCATGGGGAGTTTGTCATTCTCACTGATCATCATAGCCTGATGCATTTATCAGATCAAAGACTGCACACCCCATGGCAACACAAGGCATTTACCAAATTGCTTGGTCTCAGTTATAAGATTTGCTACAGAAAGGGTAGTTCCAACAATGCAGCTGATGCCCTGTCCAGGAAGTTTCAGGACACTGGAGAAGAAATTAATGCTGTATCAACTTGTGTACCTAGTTGGCTGCAAGAGGTAGAACAAGGGTATACTCAAGACAGTTTTACTTCTCAGTTGATTGCTGCTCTAACTCTTAACCCTGCAGCCAAACAACACTATTCTCTGCAGAATGGACTCCTGAAATACAAGAACAGAATTTGGATTGGTTCTAACTATCCCTTACAGCTCAAAATTATATCTGAATTGCACTCTAGCCCAGTGGGAGGCCACTCTGGTTTCCCAGTTACTTACAGGAGAATTAAGCAGCTGTTTGCTTGGCAAGGTATGAAGAAAATGATTAAGCAAGAATTGCAGAAGTGTCAAATCTGCTTGCAAGCAAAACCAGACAGGGCTAAGTATCCTGGCTTGTTGCAACCACTTCCTGTACCCTCAGGCGCCTGGCAAGTTATTTCTATGGACTTTATTGAAGGTCTGCCAAGATCATATTCTTACAACAACATTCTGGTGGTAGTGGATAGATTTTCCAAATATGCCCATTTCATTCCACTCCACCATCCTTTTACTGCTATTATGGTAGCTAAAGCATTCATGACTAATATCTTCAAGTTGCATGGCCTTCCTACTACTATTGTCTCTGACAGAGACAAAATTTTCACCAGCCTTCTGTGGGAACAACTTTTTCTCAGGTCTGGTACAAAACTACACTTCTCTTCTGCGTATCATCCTCAGTCAGATGGGCAAACTGAGAGAGTCAATCAATGTTTGGAAATTTATCTCAGATGTTTTACTCATTCTGCCCCCACTAAATGGTCCACATGGCTACATCTGGCTGAATTCTGGTATAATTCCTCTTATCACTCTTCTCTGAACAAGACACCTTTTGAGATCCTCTATGGTTACCCCCCAAGCCATTTTAACATTGGGTTCAGAGATTGTACCATTCCTGATTTGGCTGTTTGGCTCAAAGACAGAGCCACAATACAACAACTGGCCCAGCAACATCTCAATCGAGCACAACAACAAATGAAATACTTTGCTGACAAGAAGAGAAGTTTCAGGGAGTTTGCAGTGGGTGACTGGGTTTACCTCAAGTTACAACCTTATGTGCAAAGTTCAGTAGCTCCTCGTGCTAATCACAAATTAGCTTTCAAGTACTATGGACCATATCAGATCATCTCAAAAATTGGCACAGTTGCTTACAAACTTCTTCTTCCTGTTGGCAGCAGTGTTCACCCAGTCTTTCATGTCTCATTGCTTAAGCCAGCGAAGGGATTTGACAAGCCAGTGCAAACTCAATTACCTTCTGACTCTTCTACTCCTCAATATCCTTTACATGTCCTGGATCACAGGTTGACCAGGAAGAATAATTCAACCATTATGCAAGTGCTAATTCAATGGTCAGGTACTGTAGCTGAACAAGCCACCTGGGAAGATCTGGAGGAGCTGAAGGCAAGGTTTCCTAAAGCAATGGCTTGGGGACAAGCCATTTCTCAAGGAGAGGGGATTGTCAGGTGTCCACCTGTTCCACCTGACGATGATGCCGCTGAAGAAGAAGAAGAAGAGAAGCTGGCTGAAGAAGAGGAGGAAAAGCTTACTGAAGATGATGGAGGAGAAGAGCAGATAGCTGAAGAGGGCAAACCGGTGGCACGCGAGGAGGATACTCAGACTAAGGAAGATGACGCACGGAAGACACGTCCAGCAAGGCCCAAGAAGCCCAACCCGAAGTACCATGGCGCAGAGTGGGTGGCGTGACAACTGGCGTGCGTGAGTTGTACCCGTGAGAGAGAGTTGCGTGTGGGAGTTGGTTTTGTATCGTTAAATACTGAAACGAACACGAAGAACAACGGCTTTGGCAATTTGGAGGCGAAGGCGGCGGAGGCTCAATTCTGTTGAATTGGAGCAATACAACCAATATAATTGCCATAATCCTGTGCTATTTTGAGTGAATTCGAGAGAACCTAACACTGTGCTACTGTACATGCAAGACCGACACGCAGCTTGTAATATGCAGAAGTGGTAGACCTGATCGACCGTCTGTTGGCCAGTCGAGAGAGAAGCCATGAATGTTGCAACAATATTCAAGGATCGTCTCAGTTAGTTGGGAAGGATATAACCTCCTCCTTTGTTGAAGATTAAGGGGTGTAAAAAAATAATCAGTTTTTGCCGGTACTACTGCAATAGAACAATTCATTTGTCATGGGTCGTAACTCTCATCTCTATCGAATGCCATGTCATTGGTCATAATGCATTATATGTGTCGAGTGAAGAACCCATGGAGTGGTAACGGTCATCTGCGAGGGGTGGTGTCAGAATGCTATAGTCGCTTTATCACCCGTTAAAGATGTAGTCATTTGAGATGGGGATCTTTGACTCGTCATAGATGTGGGGGCATGGATGGCTAGATTTGTAGTAGTTTACCGATATATAGGAGGGTTAATTTTACCGATATATAGGAGGGTTAATTTGAAAGTTGACACCAGAGCGACGTACAACAATATAAAATTTGGTACCGCAAAAATCTTTATCTCTTGGATCTAGCTAGGGTACTATGATGGCAAGCAAAAGGCTAGTTGAGTGGATGCAATGGTAATTAGTGTGACCACAAAGATATGATGAGCGTGTGTCTTAATTAAGTTCAATTTTAACTAGCTTGACTACTATCACACGATCCATAGCTCTATGATGTTGCTTCAAGGGATGAGGTATAGACCGAACTTAGACTCTGTTTGGAATAGCTTATATAGCAACTGTAGTTTCTTATAGAATATCTGGCTCTATTAAATAATCCATATCATCACTCAAATTCTAAGATTCTTTAGTTATAGAATCAAGAAAATAAACTAGCAGTCAAAAGTTAGGAGTCCCCTCGCTCCTCGCTAACTATTTCTCTGAATCTTGATCGCTGCCAAATAAAATCAGCCACCACCTCAAAGGAAAAGAAGGACGCAACCAACGCTTGAGGAAGATGTCGCCAAGCAACAGCACTTGTACATCTCCGCACTACTAATGGTGCATACGAGGATATCATTATTGCTCAAATCATTGTCGGTGGGCTAAGCTTGAGCAACTGTCATCTTTGTACTTGAGGCATCATCGTCAGAGAAACCAGTGCTCGGTAGGGTAGGCGTTGCCTATACTCATAGTTAGCTCATGATACACCCCGATATGTATAAAAGAGGTTACACCGTTGCCATGGACCTTTTGCTTATGATCCGCTTTCAACCTTTCGCTGGGTGGGAGGGAGACAATGTGAGAGGGGAATTAGGAATGGAGGTTACTTAGAGAAAAATTAGACTTTTGCATACTTATAGTCAAATGCAGCTTATATATCTTGGATAGTTGGATAGGGAAGCAGGAGTACTTGATGGATCATTGGAGAGAGAAAAGTGAACGGTACCAGTGCCAGTATCTCTAATGTGGATTTTTCTCATGAGAGGTGGCAGTGGCGTATTTAGAATTTTTAAATGGATAGTCTAACTTATATAATTTTTTAAAATACCCTAAACATAATTAACAAGGTTAGATGTATAAATTGATCAAATGTGTATCATAATATATTTATAAGGGTTTTTTTCAAAAGTTTATTTTCATATATGTACGTACATATGCATTAGGCTAGAATTTTTTAAGTCCCGAGACCGCCCCTAGATCCGCCTATGCGAGGTAGTACATACTTCATACTAAATCGATCATTAATTATCTAATGGTCCTAACGCTAATTAGTTCTTAGTATCAGGTAGTGTAACTTCTAGCTAGAAGGTTGTATGGTACATACATCATTATAGTACTAGGCATGTAGCGTAAGTGTCAACTTCATGGATGTTCGTTGCATTCAAGCGAACCTGATAGCTAGGCTAGGGGGAGGCCAATAACGGGGTACCCCATGTATCTTAGTTAGGGAAGACCAGCCTTAAACTCCCTGTCCCAAGAGGGTATAAATGTGTGTCGTTGTCCTAACGGTCCTTAATTAGGACAGCTTGTAGATTCAGCTAATCCTCGAGAAAAAAGTTGAAGTAGTGATGCACAATTTCAAACCGCTTCCAAATTTTTTCTTATAGCCTATGGTCTTATTTTGATTGGAGGATTTTTTGAAAAAGAATTTCTTGGCAATGGAACTAATTTGTGGAAAATCCTATAAAATACATGTTGTCCAACAGAGCTCACTAATTATAGTTCTAGCACAGTACGTAAATACAAGGTATGAAGGGCTAGTTTAGTTTTCTAGGATGCCAAAAAATTAGTAACTAGTAACTTCAAATTATAGGCAAGTTCTTGCTGATACCAATATGTTAGCAACATATGCGTGGTATATGCAAGTATTGGTAGCAAACTAAAAGTTTTTAGAATTGCTGTTTAAAATCCCAACATTTTAGTAGGATAAGTTTTATCTTCAGACCAAACCATTCCGAATAAGCACATATATAGTACGATCGATGGACAAGAAAAATTACATCAACTCATATCATCTTTTAATTAGTTTCCTGCAGCTAGTCAATGATTATCATCCGGCCTCACAATCTTCCATATATATCTGAAATTCTTCTAATAAGTAAGGTAAACCATGGCAAAAATAGAATGATACTACTCCATATGTCCTATAAAAAAACTAACATAGGACCGGATATGGCACATCTTAATTGATCCTCTCTTGAACAGAGAGTATGTTTTTGCACGTACCTGCTTGCCTAATTGATCTTCTCTTGAAGTATAGCTAGCTCTCTCTCTCGGTGTCTACAAACCCCAACCCCAACCACTAGTTACTGTTCTAAAAATAAACCCACTGGCTACACCGTTGAAGCTAGTTAAAGTCCTTGTGCACGCTATCGAGGGAAAATATGTAGTGCAACCACATATGTAGTAAAAACTTAAAAATTACCATTAGATTAAAAAATGAACGTCTGATATTCTACCACGTCGCTGAGTAAAATTTTACGGGAGTAAAATTTTTACTCATGAGTAAAACTACGAGTAAAATTTTTACTCGTTACGATGTGAACGAATCTCAAACGTCTATTTTTCAATCGAACGATAGTTTTCAGATTTTCAATACGTATACGTATGTAGTTTTCATGATATATTTTTCATGCTATCGACGGCTTCGTCGATCAAGAGATAATAACGCGATAGCTGCTCGATCAATGATCGATCGCGTTGTCATGTGGCCGTGCATGCACGTTAATTTTTTCCATTTCGTCTACGCGAAAGCCAAATAAGCGTACGCCGTACAACGTACGCGTTGGCCACTTGTGCCGGTTTCGAGAGTTTCCGTGCACTTGCAATATCTCTCTCGATCCATGGCTGGTCGTCTATTTTTGTCCTTGATTTTCTTATGGCTGACCGGCGAAAATGTACGAGTTTGTTTGACGGCGAAAATTATATGGCTCACCGGCTCACCTAACGCAAAACACATCGCTGTCAACCAAGTGGATCTCATCTGCAGGTTAGCAAATAGACCACGGTATGTAGATTGCTTTTTGGGGTCTCGACAAATTTTTGACTTGACCCAATGCTACCAAGTTATATGTGATGGTGCATTTCTTCATAGGTACAATTGAGTAAGTTGCACTCTTGTGTTATGAACTATGGAATCTTTTTTCATTGTAGTTTTCATGCTGTAATGTAGCCATTGATCGAAGCTTCCTATTTAAATTAGGATAGACTTAAGGCTGCATTTAGGAGTGGATATAGGATAATCTAGGGGCCTCATCTTCATTTTCCTCCTCAGCTCATTACTCTTATTCCTCTCTCCTGTCTAAGGGGATCCAACATCCACGTTGGATCCACCCCTAACTGCGTTCAAGATAATTAGAGGAATTAATTTAAGCTTTTCTCTTGCACACATAACAAGACAAGTATTGCACATGAGTAATTGAGTATTAGCTATTGCAAACTTGAAAAATAGTTTTTATTGATTTTTAAGAAAACTTCTCAAAACACACTAAAAAGAGGAAAGTAGATAAATCGCTAAGCTGATTAATTAGCCTTAAGCCTGCTTTTGTTTTTTTGGGAGGGTTGACCTATTAATCTGGGATGAAAAACACAACAGATAATTTGTGCATGATTAATTAAATATTAATTATGAACTTGATTTGATTATTTTTAAAAACTTTCTCTATGGATGTTTTAATAAAAACATTGTTTTTGTATGGCAGCTATTTTTTTTTAGAAAAGCATAGTTTAACAGCTTGGGAAGTGTGCTCATTAAAATCAAAGAAATAGTTCATCCCAACACCTCAAGAGAATGCAACCTCACGAGTTATCTGCTCGGCCTTGGTAGCTCATAGGTGTGCGTGCTTTACTACGGATGACTATATTTTGATATGAAAAAAAAAATATTATGTGAAAATAGTAAAAAAACAACACAAGCCAAATTTTTTATCTCCAAACACAAAATTTGTCCAGTGGTATATATTTGCATTTATCCATCCTCAGTCAAAATATCAGACCAACAATATGGACATATGGTTCAATTCCGGTCAAAATTTGTAAACCTTGAAAAGGGCTTGAGAAAAGTACTCCTTGCAAAATTATTTTCAGCTTAAAAGGAAAAGGTTTCTACATATAAAAAAACTATTATTATTCACTTCCAGCCTTCCAGGACAACAACGGGCCCCACCTTTGGCCCCATATTCAGCAATGTGGCGTTGCCAGCCATGTGGGCCCCACACGCGAGCCGAAAAAAAAAGTGGGGTGACCATCGCCGCTGATACAAGTTGATCCCAGCCGTCCATTTGGATCCCAACGCTATAGTGGCCGTTGATCTGAAAGACTGGCACTGGATTTCCGGTGCACAAAAACGTGTGTTGTTTTACCCGTGTGTCCTGGCGCGTGCAGAAAATTGCACGTAAATGTTCAGGCCTTGGATCCTTGCGTTTATACAAAATTACACGCATAGAAAGGGATAATCCCTCCGTCTCCTAATATAAGGGATTTTTATATTTTGATTGTACAGTTTGACCATTCATCTTATTTTAAAAAATTAGAATTATTATTTTTTTACTTACTTTATTATCCAAAGTACTTTGAGCACAACTTTTTATTTTTTATATTTGCACAAATTTTTTTAATAAAACGAGTAGTCAAACACTGAAAGCAAAATGTCAAAATCTCTTATATTAGGGAACGGAGGGAGTAGTTGTTTGTTTGTTTTGCAATTAGGATACTCGTTTTACTTTTGAAATTCGAAGTTATACCTGAACTAGGTGATGTGTTTCTGCAGTGTACTATGAACCTATAATATTTATATTTTAAAATGGAGAAAGGCTGTGTTTAGTTCCGTCAAACTTCCAAAAATTCCATCACATTAAATGTTTTGACACATGCATAGAGTATTAAATATAGACAAAAAAAACCAATTACACAGTTTACATGTAAATTGCGAGACGAATCTTTTGAGCCTAATTACGTCCTACAGTAAATTAGGCTTACTAGATTCGTCTCGCAGTTTACAGGCGGAATCTGTAATTTGTTTTGTTATTAGTCTATATTTAATACTTCAAATGTATGTTCGTATACTTAAAATTTTTTTGAAAAGGAACTAAACACGGCCAAAGTATAACTTTCAAACTATTTTCAACATGCTAATCTTGTCCCCTCTACGTCCAAATCTTAATTATGGTATACACCACAACCTAAAATTTTATAAGTGGTAATACATAAAATGAGTTATTTTTTATGAGTTTGTTTCTGTTTTTGTTTCCTTTTGCAACATGAAATTTTCCATGCAAACTAAGAGGTGAGACAAACAAATCAAAACTACACTACTAAAAAGCCATAACTCGATGGTCCAAATGATTTTGCTTGTTACAAGACAGAAGAGATGTTATGCAGTCCACAAACAAAAAGGAAACCATATATTCTAACAGAATATTAAACCGTTTATACCAGTTATCAATTGTTTGCCAAATCCATATAACCATATAAATGCATTTGGTACATGCTATACCAAAGAAGGTGAATTTTACCCATCCACAAAATGCAAACAACTGGAAGTTGAAACTCCAAATAGAAGAGAAATTGAGGGTGAGATTTACTCATCCACAAAACGCAAACACAATCGGAAGTTGAAACTGTAAATAGCAAAGGAATTGAGGGTGAGATTTAGTCGTGCATAAAACGTGAAAAAATATGTATTGCAAATTACATATGTAGCAAAAACCTGTAAACTACAATTGGAATTTAAAATGAACGCTTCAGATTTGTCCACTACACCCAAAGTAAAAAATTTTACTCCAAAATTTACAATGAGTAAATTTTTATTCTCGTAGACAAGGACAAATCTTATATGTCTATTTTTAAATCCAACTGTAGTTTGTACGTTTTCAATAATATATATATGGTTTGCACTAAATACTTTGCTAGAAAACATAAGACAATAAATATGAGAGGAACTGAGGGTGAGATTTACTCATCGAAATAAAAAAAAATGCAAACACTTGGGAGGTTGAAACTGCAAAATAGCACAAGGATTTAGGGCGAATTTTCTTCCCCCTTTCCAGTAGTTTCCACCTTTTCCCTCTCTTCCCCGCTTATTAAAAGGCGGCCTCCCTCCCCGTGGAGCTCGCCGCCGTATTCAAGCGGAGGACAGAGAGAGAGAATCAAGTAGTAGTCGTCTTCCTCTCCTCTCGCCGCCGCATCCGACCGGAGAAAATCCCTTCTTTCCCTCCTCCAAGCCCGCCTCGGTATGTTTGCCCCAAAAATCCCCCCTTTTTCTCCGCCCCCGCATTGCGGCCGGCGGCCCTTCTCTTTGATTCCCAAATCTGGTTTCTTTTCGCGATTTCGCATCTCATCTGATTCCTAGACCCTCGAGATCTCGCCATTTCGCTTCTCGCGGCGCAAATCTGCGATCTTTTTAAACCTCTTGTTTCTTGTGCTTTCTTTTTTTTTTTGCATCAGCCAGGATGGAGTCCTCGGCGGCGGCGGCGGCGGCCAATGGCGGCGCGGCGGCGGCGGAGCAGCAGCAGCGGCGTCGGCTGCCGGACTTCCAGCAGTCGGTGAGGCTCAAGTACGTGAAGCTGGGGTACCACTACCTCATCTCCCACGGCATGTACCTGCTGCTGTCGCCGCTGATGGCGCTGGTGGCCGTGCAGCTCTCCACCGTGTCCCCGGGCGACATCGCCGACCTGTGGGAGCAGCTCCGCTTCAACCTCCTCTCCGTCGTCGCCTGCTCCACCCTCCTCGTCTTCCTCTCCACCCTCTACTTCCTCACCCGCCCCCGCCCCGTCTACCTCCTCGACTTCGCCTGCTACAAGCCCGAACCCCAGCGCAAGTGCACCCGCGAGACATTCATGCGCTGCTCCAGCCTCACCGGCTCCTTCACCGACGCCAACCTCGACTTCCAGCGCAAGATCCTCGAGCGCTCCGGCCTCGGCGAGGACACCTACCTCCCTCCCGCCGTGCTGCGCGTCCCGCCCAACCCCTGCATGGACGAGGCCCGCAAGGAGGCCCGCGCCGTCATGTTCGGCGCCATTGACCAGCTTCTTGAGAAGACGGGTGTGAAGCCTAAGGACATTGGTGTGGTTGTTGTCAATTGCAGCTTGTTCAACCCGACGCCGTCGCTGTCCGCCATGGTTGTGAACCACTACAAGCTGAGGGGGAATGTCATCAGCTACAACCTCGGTGGGATGGGGTGCAGTGCCGGCTTGCTGTCCGTCGATCTCGCCAAGGACTTGCTGCAGGTGCACCCCAACTCGTACGCGCTGGTGGTCAGCATGGAGAACATCACGCTCAATTGGTACTTTGGCAACAACCGGTCGATGCTCGTGTCGAATTGCCTGTTCCGGATGGGCGGCGCCGCCATCCTGCTGTCGAACAGGCGGTCTGACCGCCGCAGGTCCAAGTATGAGCTTGTGCACACCGTGCGCACGCACAAGGGCGCCAATGACAAGTGCTTTGGCTGTGTCACACAGGAGGAAGACGAGATCGGCAAGATCGGCGTGTCGCTATCCAAGGACCTGATGGCGGTGGCCGGAGACGCGCTGAAGACGAACATCACCACCCTCGGGCCGCTCGTGCTCCCGTTGTCGGAGCAGCTGCTCTTCATGGCCACATTGATCGCGAAGAAGGTCCTCAAGATGAAGATCAAGCCATACATTCCCGATTTCAAGCTGGCATTTGAGCATTTCTGCATCCATGCCGGTGGCCGCGCCGTGCTGGATGAGCTGGAGAAGAACTTGGAGTTGACTGACTGGCACATGGAGCCATCTAGGATGACACTGTACCGGTTTGGCAACACATCGAGCAGCTCACTCTGGTATGAGCTGGCGTACACCGAGGCGAAGGGGAGGATCAGGAAGCGGGACAGGATCTGGCAGATTGCTTTTGGATCTGGTTTCAAGTGCAACAGCGCAGTCTGGAAGGCGCTGCGAACGGTGAACCTGGCGAAGGAGCAGAACCCCTGGATGGACGAGATCGACAACTTCCCGGTTGAAGTTCCAAAGATCTCAAAGGTTGGAAATGCATGACATGAAACGCCTTGTTTGTCTCAAGAGTAGTAAAAAGTATGGTGGGTTGATTGGCATTGTGCATTGGCATTGGTAGGGCAGGAAGTTCATCTTCAGGGTTCTAAATCCATTTGCAATTGTTCAAGAGTTCTTTGGTTTTCAGTTGTAGCATCTGTGAGGGGAACTTTAAAAAGAAAACTGTAGCTGATTCAATCAGGTAGAAAAAGGGTGTGTTTTCTTCACTTAGGGCTGTCTGATAATGCTGTATTTATTCAGATTGGAGAAAACAATTGGAGTCTTCATGTGACGTTTATTCATCGTTGCCTGATTGTGATTGCCCTTGTAGCACTGTCACATTCTCATTAAATTTATCTCATTAAATTGATTGGTTTAACATGATAGTGTTGTCTTATTCTTCTGTTGGGTTTGCTTGGGTTGTTCGTCCGAGTTCGTGTGCCACTGAATGCGATGTCGCCATATGTCTGAATGCCGTGGTTGTGCAAGCAAACATTCAACATCCTCTCTATAGATCTGGACTTGCTGCCAGAATGATCAAGGCCATGGAGAAATGAATGTCAAAATCTGCATTTAAGCTTGTAGTTAATATGCAAGCTGTCCATTACTGCTATGTAGGAGTAGTAGTACTTATAGTCTTGTGTCAATGATATTGAAATGGTGGCATATGCCATGGCACTTGTGGGATGTTTCAAGAATACTGAAATAGTTGGATGTTACTATCTGGTTTACTGCATCATTCAGAAACACCAAATGCCATGACATGTGCATGCTCATCTACAGTGAAAATACACCAAATTCACATATGTATCTAATTATATAGCCAGGCTGCCAATGCAAGTGTGTGCTGGAGCGGTCAGCACAATGCATCTGGGCTGGGTGGCTGGTTGCTGCTGCTGCCTTCTGTAGCTGCAGGAGGACGTCTGCTTGGCTGTAATTGCCAAACTACTACGTTCTCCGTCCTAAAAGGAATAAACTTCTAAGTGATAATTATTCAGATTTATCCTCAGAAATCGGTTTCTTTGGGTACCGCTTCTCCAGACTGAACCAAATGGACCATTATGAAAGTATACTTATCATATTAGCAAGTGGCAAAACAGAAGCCTTTACAGTAATGAATAATCCTGTACTAGCACCCACGTGAGCCTGATTGAGGCGCCGCTAGCACGCAGGAAACAAATCCAGGCTGCTATGACCAACCTTTCTTCCTCACCACGAGTTCGTTGACAGCAAATCATTTTGCAGATAAAAAAAAAATGAACACATGAGGTTTTGCAAGAAACCAACTTGGCGAAAATTTTAAAAAGTGATCTTTTCTTGATCGTATATTCACCATCACAGAAGCCGGATGAAACGGAGACATGTCCATGGGATTTTACCATCAGATCCTCCTGGTATTGGTAGCACGGTCTAGTACCAATCATGAGGCTGGCTGCCACTAATAATCCAAAGAGCAACTTCACATGGTTGGCACCGGTTGATGCTGATGCAGGGGGTCAGTGTGATGCGCAAGCAGAAAGGCCGCGTATTTGCAAAGGGGAGGATCACATGGCATGAGCATGTGAAGCGATTCCTCCTGCAGGTGCAGTGACGAGGAAGACGTACGCACGCACAGCGCAACGATGCCATTGTCGAAAACTCCAAATTGTCCCCTTCACAACGCTCATAGAATCAAATTATTCACGCGACGAGAAGATCATGTACTGAATACAGTGTTGCACGAACGAAAGATCAGGTAATTTGGTCAATGATACTGCACGATCTTACTGATCATAGCGACACTGCAGCAGCATGATTTGAGCTACTACCACTGCATTCATAGATTCATTCCAAAATATAAGTAGTTTTGGATTGGACACGTATTAAAAAAGTTGGTGAAACTGAATTAAAGGAAAATTATAATTGGTTAAGAAGAGAATGTAGGTAAAAAAGTTGAGATAGACCTTAAAAGCTAGAAACTATTATATTTTTGTTATATTTTAAGATAAGAAGGAGTAGATGTGTAGCCTCGCTTGAGGTAGGAAACTTGCCGTGATCAGTTTGATGTAGGGAAGAAGAGATCGTCTATAGATTGAGATAGTACGGACAAGGTCGACAAATGAAACGACAAAGAATAGACGACAGCATCAGATGCATCAGAGACAGTACAGTAGTCAAAACAGCGGCAATAATAAAAAGCAATTCCTGATAAAGAAAAGAGTCCATAGAAGGGTAGGGGAGGCAAAAACCGGTGAACACAATGGCATCTGCTGTATCACGGCCACCAGCGGAATACAAGACTTTCACTTCTGTGAATGCAATCAACGATACTAAACTACCAACTTGCTTTCCTCTTGGTTTATTTTGGCACTGTAGATAGATACTATCCTGACACTGTCTATTTGGTGAGGGCCCCATACAGAAATCCACCGTTTTGGTCACGGAGGACAAGATCTCTCCCCCCTTGCGTCGGGAACCAAGGGCATCAACAAAGCAAGGGAGAAACGGGAAGGAGAGGAGCATCGACAAGCAATCATCTCCCAGTAAGCACCAAGCGCTGCCATGTTTGCCAACCTTGTAGTCCTACCCCTCAGCCTGCTGCTGCTGCTGCTCCTCCTCCTTGGGAATGTGGAAGCCTTCGATCTTGCGTGCAACCTCATTTACCCCAACTGTTGGTTTGCCATTTGAATTGACCGCCTCATTGTCATCAGCGTTAGGTGGGCTCAGCTGCCAGATCCGGATGGTGCCATCTTCTGATCCTGATGCATAAGATTCACCGCCAGGTGCAAAGCGGACACAGTGGACAGGACCATGATGCCCCTTGTTACAGGCTGCACATTGTTAAAAAAAAACAATCAGCTTAATTGGAACAGAGATTACAATGAAATAAAAGCCAAGTCAGTATGATTAAAGAGAATTGGAATTTCTGATTTGAACAATTCTACAATTTCCCAAAGCAATATCCCACCGAAAAAACTATTAAAAAGGTCACACACAATATACTATCTCTATTTCCAAATGTATGACGTTGGTTAGTTCAACGTCAAACAAAAGGAAATGGAGGGAGTATAATACAAGTACAAAGAGCCGAGCAACTAAAGTAGGAAATTGTTCCTAAAGGTTAGGATTGAAATAAAACTAGTGCGACTATATGACAAGAAAAGCATGGCAATACCATGTACTCCTTCCAGTCATAAAATTTGATATTTAGGACAAGCTTGGGTCAAACTTTTTGAAATTTGAATTATTTATTTCATATCCATTATGCATTAATTAATGGAGGGCAAAAAAGTTAGAAAAATATTTGTTTGATCACACTAGTGACTCGTGGTTCCCACGATAAGCTAGTTACTGCAACAGTGGAAACAACTGTCCCTGCATAACTGTTATCATAAATGTGCAAGGACTGTTAGAAATTCCTAAGTAGAAGATAAGTACGACCCAACTTCTGAACACAGGATTTTAGCTACACATTATCAGTTGCAATCAAGCCTTGAGGTCAGTATCTAAGCAAAAAATAGTATGTTACAGTTGTTCAACATGTTTAAATGCTCTTCAAGCCACAACAGTGGAACGTAATGTTCTCATTTTGAAAAGAAAAACTGCATTAAAGTTTGAAGGACAAGTGAATGAAAAATATATAATGCTTACTTATTTCTTCACCAGTGAAGAAATCAAATACATGAACCCACATATCTTCTCCCCCAACAATAAATTTGCTCCCAGATTTTGGTTCCAGGGAAGCTGACTCCACAGTGCAAGGCATATCATAGCTTTTAACAAGCCCAAAGCTGCAAAATAACCAGCAAAAAATGTTTGTTGCAAAGGATTTAATAATTTTGTATGACACAGAACAACGGTATAATGATGATAGAAATAATACGTACTGATTAGCATCCCAAAATTTAACACTCGAGCCATCAGCTGTAGTGATGAACCTGCTGTCTTGACTTACTTCTGCGCTAGTCACAGGTGCCTTGGTTTCAAGAGTTTGGACAATTTTTCCAGTCCTCACATCCCACAATCTGTGCAGTGCCATAACAATTAAATAAGAGGAACAAAATTACAATAAACTAGGAACAAATGGTAGCAGCTCTTCCTATAGAATGAAGATATTTTTTCCAGACACACCTTACTCCTCCCATATCAGAGCACGAGCTTAGTATTGTTTGATCACTATGAAGCCAAGCAACAGTTCGCACGTTACCAGGTGCTTTGTCAAGTTCTCTTGGTGCTGCATCTGGACGATTCATATCATAGACACGCAAAATCTTTTCTACGCCTCCAGTGAGCAACAGGTGGGTATCCTACAGCGCCAATGGCCATTTAATTAGATTTCAAACTGCTCACAAAGGACAGCATTATTTTGAAATTAAATGCTGCAACATAGTGCAGATAAGGTAGCAAGAAGCTATAACAGTTACATGGATATACTGATATACACTTAGTTAATTGTAAGTGATTAAATACTTGGTTCATAGCAAGTGATTAAATACTGATATCAGAAGGTTGGTATATACATTTTCATTAAGACAGTCCATGATCTGTGCACAGGCATAAGGCCACCAGACCTTAGTTTAACAGTCCAGAGTGTCTGGAAAAATATTCAAAGAAAAGAAGGACAGCATACACTTTCTATAGGGTAGAAAGAGAAAATCCACAAAGCTAGCACTGATGATTAAAACATTCTGGAAGCATTACCTCAGAAAACGCGCATGCACGGACAATGTGCTTGTGTTCAAATGAATGTAGCTCATCACCTGTTAGTGCATCCCAAACTTTGCTGGAAAAAAATCAACATACATCTATTATAAGAGCAAAATAAACTTGTAATGGACATAACTCGTAAGTACTAACTCAAGGACTAGAATATTAGTTGAGCAGCAACAATCTGTTATTTCTTTGTGTTGCAAGGCCTCAAAACCAACATATATTATGCTGTAGATCACAACTTAGAATTCTAAATGTTGCAACTTAGAATTGCAAAACAGCATCCTACTGTAGATCACATTCACGAGATGACTTATGGGTGTACCTTACGTTCAATCATTCATAACTAATTTATGCACAACAACCAACTTCTGGATACACCATAAATTCTCCATAATTCCAAACTCCTCAACATACTAATTTGTAAGCCATGTGCTAAAATTACAAAATTGTTTTACTATGCAAATCTTCATGCCAAAATTGAGCTTCAAGCATCCTCTACTCTTTTAGGCACAAATTAATGGCATATTGTTTTATATTACTCCCTCTATCCAAAAGTCTAAGGCATATTTCTTTTGTCACCAAGACCAAGGAGGAATTAACTCATCCACCCCATGTGACAAAACCAAGGAACTAGATGAATGCATGCAACCAATGAGTATTAAGATGGCTGCTTGGGTTCAGGTCAACAATTTAATTTAGTACATAGAGACTACAAATATGCCCAACTCATTTGGAAAAACCAGAAAATAAAATAATGTCAGCAAACTTAAAAACTAAAAAAAATAGGGCATGTTCACTTTGATGCCATTTTCAACCTTACCAAATTTTGGTAAAGCAAAAAAGTAGCTACATTTAGTTTGCTACCAAATTTTGGTAACTATATAAGAAATTTAGTTGCCAAAATTTGGCAGCAAACTAAATGTAGCCAATTTTTAGGAACTTTACCAAAATTTGATAAGGTTGAAAATGGCATCAAAGTAGACATGCCCTTAGTGAGTGAGAGAGATGGCGCCAGACTACCGGTCCTAAACGAAAACGCGGACATTGGCAACGAGCCAGGGGTGCGTGGGGTGGAGTTGGATCTTTGCTACCTTGTCTCTCGTGGGTTGAAACACCCTTAAGGCATAGCATCGCGTTTCGTCATCACGCCACTATATTGGAAGGGGCCGCAAACCGCCCAACAGCCTCCACTGCATATGTCCCATGAAAAGGCCAGGCAGCGACAGGGGCCAGTGAGACCGATGGGGCTGTTGGGAGCTACGGGGTGAAGACGAATTTTTTTCATTTTTAAATTTATTTTTTTTATATTTACAGAAATATTATATCGGCAAAAAGATTTAAAAAATAGACACTGCCGCCCTCTATTTGGGCGGCAAGCTAACGTGGCACACGGGCGCATGACGGTCGTTTTGGGGGGCTGTGAATTTTGCACGTGGCCCTCTTGCCGCCCTCTGTCTGGGCGGCAAGGGGCCTCCGTGCAAAATTCGCAAGGGCAGCAAGGGCTCAGATGCAAAAGGAACTAGCCAATTGCTTTTTTGGCAGCGTAAAAATTACATTTAGCCCCGTGCCGCCCTTACAGAGGGCTACAAGGGGCTAAGCGCAAAATGCGCACACGGCGCCGTCACGACGCCGGGTGCCACGTCAGCTTGCCGCCCAAATGGAGGGCGGCAGGGGCTATTTTTGTAAATCTTTCCACCGACATAATATTTTTCTGTAAATATTAAAAAAAATAAATGTAAAAATGAAAAAAAATTCGGGTGAAGATGTCGAGCTCAGCCATGTGGGCCACAAGGCAGGGATGACAACTCAGCCATGAGCACCGACTGAGACCAATGGGGTCATCCGGGGGTCGCAGGCTAGGGATGGCTAGCTCGATCATCGCGCTTCCCGCCTTGTTGGAGAGAGAGGTGAGCGAGAGAGATGGGTGAGAGAAAGGGGTAGGAAGGAGGAAGAAGTTGTATGCCACTATAACATCTCTTCGTTCCAAAAGAAAAAAAATATGGGGATGAATCTGGATTAGTTCTGGATACGTGCTTGATTTTTTTGTGAGACGAAGGGTGTAGACCTCAATAGGTTCTTTTATTTATTTTTATCTATAATGCCATCTCTTCTCTACTACTTAAAAAATAAGAGGTGTTTCCGTCGTCCGTAAAAAAACTGGCGAAAAAAAATCGGGCGAGAAAAAAAACCGGGCGAAAAAAATAAAAAAATCGGTCCAATTAAAAAAGGAATCGGGCGAGAAAACCGGGCAAAAAAAAATCGTGCGAAAAAAAGAATCCAATTCTGTGTAAAAAAGGGTGAAAAAATAAAAAAAGAATCGGTCCGATTCCAAAAAAAGAGGAATCGTGCGAAAAAAATCGTGCAAAAAAAGGGGTGAATAAAAACCGGGCAAAAAATGAATCCGATTATGTGGACGCGGTAAAAAAAGGCGAAAAAAAATAAAAAACGAATCTGTCTGATTCCAAAAAAAAGGAATTATATGTGACGCGGGAAAAAAAATCAAATCCTATTATATGTGACACGATACTATATATCTCTATCTCTACTATACTTACAAAATTGAAAACATTTCCTTCGTCCGTAAAAAGTAATAGCGAAAAAAGGCAAAAAAACATTAAAACAAAAAAAGAAAGTCTGATTCAATTTACTTCCGTCGTCTGTGAAAATCTTATCTTATCTTAATCTCAATCTTTCCGAGGGGACCGAGCGGCACCCTCCGTCCCCACCCGCGCAATGAAACGCCGGCCAAAGTAAAAAAAAGAACTGAAATTGAGCAAAGGGATAAACTAGATTGAAGTTCCCAAGGATAAACGATATTAAAACTCCCCTAACTTGAAAAGAGGGAATAAAATAGATTGAAATTTCCTGACAAAATTCCCCAAATTCGAAGAACCCTAATTTCGGGTAAGAACCCTAAGAGTCAAAATCCAAATCAATTAAGCTAAGGGTTTGGGTTACTTAACGAACCTGAAGCCCCTAAGCTCACCGGAGCATTTCGGGAAGCAGCACCACTGCACCTTCACCTCCTCGCAGTCGCGTCGTGTTCCCCGTGCGCGCGCTGTCCTAGAGCACCCCTCCACCATCCTTGGCATCGCCCCTCCCGCCGACGAGGTATAGGCCGCTCGGCGCTCGTCGTCGTCTGCGCGCCCGCCTAGCCGGACCGCCTTTACCGTCGTTCCGCTCGTTTGTCGCTGGAGAGAAATGGGATCAGGAGAGAGGGATTTGGGAGCTAGGGTTTTGCCCCTCTCTCCCAGTCGACGCTTCATCTGGCGCTGGGAATATCGGAGCCGTCCATTAGATCGGACGGCTCATATTCGCCCAGCGTCGGGCCGCCGCTGCCGATCACGCTGCGCCCAATGGGCCGCGGAAGTGCATCGGACCGTCCCCGCATAAGTAGGCCGCGCTCAGCTGCTCAACTTGCGAGTCGTCGAATTGACTCGCTCGCCAAAGATGGGCCAGCCCAAGTTTGGGCCGGCTTGGGAAGACCTGGTCCGAAAGCAGATTTGATCAAACAATGTGGCTCAGATTTTTTTTTAAATTAAAGTCTGTTGGATAAACTCCTAAGTAGGCTTGAAAAATAAATCTAAATCTAAATCCTAAATCCTATGTTAATTCATCAAATTAGACTCGGTTCTACCTATTTGTCAATATATCAAATTAGACTTGATTTTTACCGATTTGAGGTTTTCAAGGTGTCGCATTATCAAATGGTGTTTTTCCCGTTGCAATGCACGGGAACTATTGCTAGTATAAGTAAAACATAGGAGCGGGTCTCAGCCGGTCCTGTGGGGGAAATTACCATCCCTAAGCCGGAGGTACAAAGCTCCCGAATTTTCAACTGCTAATTTAAACATCAAAGTTTTAATAAGTGGGCCGCTCGGTAAGAATTTTCTCTGCCGGTTGGGCCGTATTCTCTTTGCTCATCAGGAACTCGGCCTTGTAATGACAGAACGGCCCAGTAAACTGCGGATAACAGAACACTTTCGGTGTTTGTACATTTGTTCAAACAGTGGAACATCGTAAGTTTGTTTCCTTGCATATACTAAGGCTCCGTTAGTTACCTCTATAGATGGCCAAAAGGCCCGAGGCCCGATGGCCTGGCCCATGGCACGGCATTTTGGCCCAGCCTAAGCACGGCATGGCCGACGAAGGTCGGGCCAGTGCCGGTCCGGCCCGACTGCTGGGCCATGCCTGTGCCCCTCCACCAGCACGTTGGGCCGGGCCGGCACGGCACGATGGGCCGGCAGCAAGGCCCGATACACAAAAAAATAAGGGAGTAAAAATAGACATATTATATGCCATGGACGAAAGAATAGGGATGTAAAATAGACTTATTTTATATATACATATGTCAGCCCAAGGTACATATGTCAGCCCAAAGAGGAGGGATGAGGTGGGATGGAAAATAGACTTATTTTAGCTATACATATGTAACAGCCCAAAGAGGAGGGATGAAAA
>CM020183.1:27879298-27902012 GCA_009805545.1 Oryza longistaminata
GGGGAGGAGAAAGGTGGCGACCATTGCTTAATCTGTTCTCAATCTTGGGTTGGGTGCGCCTTTTTATTTTTTTTTTGCTTTGCTTGGGTGCCAGCCTTGGTGTGTTGCTGGAGCAATGGGGGGTTATGCTCGATCGATTCTTGCAGTCTTGCTTTTGTGGTGGCGACGGACGAGGCCGGCCGCGGGGATGGGCGGAGTGCTGTGCGTGTCAAGTAATGATGCCTCAGCCCTTCTGTACTTGGAAAGGATTGTCATTGACAGTCTGGCTTAATTTGTTTCCAATTTCGATCAATTTTAATTTAATATATAAACATATGTAGAGGGCTAGGTGCGTAGAAAAACTAAAAAAATGTAACCCGCACATTCACGAGGGGAGTGGCGGACAGATGGTATTCCCTGCATATGCAATAATATAACTTTCAAAATCAACTATATGATTGTATATGCACTAAGGCTGCGTTCTTTTCAGGCTAGTAGGATTAGATTCTCCTCGTTTTCCGTTAGCACGCTTTTCAAACTACTAAACGGTGCATTTTTCTGCAAAAAGTTTTTATACGAAAGTTGCTTAAAAAAATCATATTAGTCCATTTTTGAAAAAAAAAATAACAGATACTTAATTAATCATGTGCTAATAGATCGCTCCGTTTTCCGTGAACACTGTTGAGAGTGGTGAGAATCTGAAAAGAACGCAGCCTAAAGACATGCAGATACTGGGAAAAAAATTACTGTCTCTTATCTCTTCTCCCTCTACCTTATCTTCTTCTTCTGATCTTCTTCTCTCCCTCTCCTCCTCTCACTCCCGGCCTCCTCCTCCTCCCCTCCTCCCCAGGCGCTCCCCTCTCCTCCCCCTCCCCTTGGTAGGCAATAACATACCCACCGATAGCGAGGGCTTGTGCCGACTTCATCAATATCAAGATAAACCGACCCAATCTTCTGGAGGTGCTAATAGATGTATGGTATAAGTGTATGTGTTTATAGGGATGAGTGTGTGTTATGAGGGCCGCATTTATATTGTTTATAAAAAAAATGTAAATAGGCTCACTGCTAACAAGAACTTAAGTAAGTTTATTTATCCATTTTAAACTAAATCGTAACACTACTGCAAAACATCAAATAGGGACCAGCCTCGTAGGTGCCGATTTCTCTAAAACCGGCACCTATGAGACGTCGTCCACCCTCCCAACCTCTCAAGTAGGCCTAGAAAAAGCAGGTATAACTTCTTATCCAATAATAAGAATACAATGATTTATACCAGTACTAATAATAGTATGGCTAGTAGGAATTAAAACCGGCACTAATAATAAGAATACATTCTATTTTATACCATTGAGTTTACTCTAATCCAATGATTTATCATTGACTTTATCCCCTCTGAAATATGCCATTGATTTTATTGATTATTTTTACAATCTGTCGGAGTGGATAGTTTTTTTTTAAAAAAAATAATAAGTAAAATATCCTTTAACAGAGCAATTGATTTACAGAAGTTTTAAAAAAAATATGAAAACTTCATGTAGACTCCTTACACAATATAGAAGTGTATGTATATTTCAAGATTTTTAATTTACATGTATTTTTTTCTGAAAATATATTTTATGTTTTATATGCTAATGGAATACTTTTTTTATGTTGATGTTCTTTTATCTAAATAATCTTTCATATGCTATAAAAATATTTTTCCACTACGGCTATCTTTTTGTGTATGTGATTCCTTTTACATATGCTACATAAAAATAGTTTTTTTTTAAAAAAAAAGCATATACAAAATCTTAAAATACACACACAAACTTTTATACACCCTCTATTCCATATTGATCATCATATAAGTTTTCTTATGAAGATAAAAAAAAGCTTAACTTTTTTTTTGTATTTCATTTAATGTAAGTATGTAGTGGGAAAAAAATCAAGAAACATATAAAATGTAACTCCCCCTCATGCACAAGAAACCAGTGTTTTACTTCCCCCTATGCTTGCATGCATGCATGTAGACTCAATTTGCATGTATAAGTACAATAATGCTTCACATCAAATAAAGACGCAAGGGTTATATGATGATCAATAAGAATGGAGGAAGTATTATTTAAGGAGACTACGCAAAAACTTTCATATTTTTTCTCAAAAATTCTAATGGATCAATTAATTGCCAAGTATTCAAGGACATTTTAAGCTTTTTTTTTGAAAAGTATTTACTTCACTGGCATATTGTATTGTAGAGGAAGACAAAGTCAATGGTAAATCGTTAAACTAGAGTAAATTAACTCAATGACATACTCCGTAGGACATATTCTCTCATTATCCTAATCCACGCCCCTCTCCTCAGTGAGTCCACACCCTTCCTGAATTATCCGCCGCCACTCTCTCGATCCCCACCACTTCGCCTACATGCATCACCCTCCCTTCTCCTCCCCCACCTTTACCGGATCTATCAATGACATCGTATTTTCCAGGTGTCATCAAGTCCAGCAAGATTATCCACACCAGGCCTCCTAAACTACATGACCTCCTTTGTGTTATAAAAACTAGCTCTGATATATGTAGACCTCAACAGCTGACGTAGAAGATCCAATCTTAATGACGACACCAAGGTATGAAATTTTTTTAACGAGGTTTAGCCTACACTTATATCCCCGATACACTGATTATAGATGCTCTTTCTCGATCCAACGTAATTACAGAGTATCAGGATATCAGCGATCCTCGACTAGTTAGGCCGCCAACAAGGCAACAAGTCGTTCTCTCGCCTACTGCCATCATGCAATTACCACTAAGATAAGAGTCTGACTATACTTTTATCCTAAGACCTATCAACTCCATGTCCTAATTTATTATCGATAATATATACATATTTTCAATAAATTATCTAACGCGTTACCCTGTCCACTATCATCCTCCATCCCAATGGCTCCAGAGGCGCCGTCTCCATCTCATCATCTACCCATTTCCATCATACACGTGCCACCGGTCCTCCACCACCCTAGCCATTTCTTTAAATTAAGCCGCTCTCCCCTCAACTTCTACCTCTTCCCAATGCCTCCCATATGAAAATATAATCCAGTGAATGCCTGGTTTAGTTCCAAACTTTTTCTTCAAACTTTCAACTTTTCCATCACATCAAAACTTTCCTACACACATAAATTTTCAACTTTTTTATTCAAACATTCAATTTTAGTCAAACTTCCAATTTTAGCGTGGAACTAAACACAGCCGAAGCCTACCAGAGTTTCAAGGGCTCGTTAGGGAAGTCGCCATCAACGCCGCCATCCATGGTGAGTCATCCCAGCCATGGTGTTCTCTCTCTCTCTCTCTCTCTAGTTGAATGTAGAAGACCATTGGATCAACAGTGGGACTATTAGCAAGCTCACAGTTGGCAGGTCTGTACCAAAAGGTGAAAATGAAATGCTCGAGAGCTAGCTAGCCGGAGTCCGTAGAGGATTTTTTTTTATTATTATTGACAATAATGCGAGGAGATAATAATTGGGAGAGGGAAAGAGGGGCAAGAGGAGATCATGATTCTGCACTCGATCTACAGCCAGAGACAGATCGATCATGTGATGCGCGATCAATGCGTGCGCCGCGTACGCGTTCGTGGTGCAGAGTGCAGACCACTACTGCATGCAGAGTTGCAGATCATGCAGCGCTAGCTACAGCTGAATCTATTACCTGCCGTTGCTGCATGCTGCTAGTGCCAGGGTTTCCCAAATCGCCGGGGCCGGGGTTACCGCGCCCCGGCGGTAAGCACGGTTACCGGTTCAATTTTTGTGATAGTTTTAGCAAGGACCTATTTTGAAATAAGTTCCAAAAAATGGCCAAATTGTGAAATTTTCGGGTGGTGGGTGCCCGCGGTCTCGTGCCCCGTTCTGGTGAGGTGGTTGTCCCGGTCTGGTGAGGTGGTTGTTGATTCTCGCCTCATTTACGTGAACTGGTGGGCTTGCGATCTCCTAATGTGGGCGGTGATTTTACACCTCTCTTATGCAAAGTGATGGCCTCGACACACCTATTTTGTTCCCTCTCTTTTCTTCCTCTCCTAGTCATTTTGTGTTTGCTATTGGACACTGTATCTCCCTCTCTCTTCCTTTATATCTGTCACCTCCTCGCTGGAACATTTTGTGTCCGCCACGCGACACTCTATCTCCCTCTCTTTCCCTATATATTTGTCACCAAGAGGGCTCTCTCTATGTGTCTTCTACATTCTTTAGTTGGTAAAGTAAAATGACTTAGGAAAAAAAAGGTGCATGTCTATTTAGATGAGATGACATTGAAGGAGTGGTCGTATTACCTTGCATAATCCATAAACTGCATAAAGCCCAGATCCCTTATAAGCCTGTTTCAATGGTTTTAATGCTTGATGTGTCCAAAATGCCACCCTAGGCTCTCCCCATGGCACATTACATCCAGGTGCATCTACATAATCTAAATACAATAGTTGCAATTTTAGGGGAAAAAAGCAGTGAGATGTTACAATACTAAAAACAAGGTATAAAGGAGAGATTAAGCATGTAGATAATTACCCCGAGAAAATATGTGGATGCTGAAATCCAATCAATATATTCTTTCTTCTTAATCTTGTCCTACACCTATAGTGCTGCATTTCTTATAGTTGAAAGCATGTGCTCAGCCCAATTGTACTTTGCAATGTTGTTAACATCCAAGCAAATAGTGACATATCGCATACTAGGTTGGTTTGATGTTGTTGGGGCAATGATCTTGTACAAAGTAATCAACATAAAAGTTGTGATGAACTTGTTATCCGTGTTACGTCCTTCAAATGCACTTTGTAATTGCCACACAAAAATTTGAGTGCCCAATGAAACCCCGCTTTTAGTGTCTTGATAGACTCATGCTTTGGACTGTTTGGTTTTATTGTCACTCCAGTATGAGAGATACTAAACACAATGTTGACATATTTAGGAATGATTGGGATTTTACCTTTTGGTAGTTCTATAACGTCAGTTAACACATTATAGTGTTGTAGAAACCATATTCGAAGCTACTTGAAAATATTTGATCACTTAATGTTTAATAAGCCTCCGAATCCTAATATTTTAACCTTTTCTTTCTGGTCAGGATTGAGGTCTTTTATGTTTGCATTGAAGTCACCTGGACTGCATTTTGAGCCCACCCTATGCTGCAGAATGCTATCTTTCATCACACATGACAAGGATTTAAAGTATAAATTGTACTATACTATGTTACTCCTCATACTATGGCATACAGTGAGGGGGCAGAAATTGATGTATTGCAAATGGATGTCTATTGGCTAGGGTATTTTGCTTACTCAGTGACATCAGATCAAATGAATGCAAGATAGTTCCTAATAGTGACCCATTATCCACTGGTTTCCTTATAGCAGTTTTATAAGCATGAAATCAATAGGAAATGATAACAAATACATATATTGACTTAAAACATACCGTTATGATAGGAGAGCCGGCATAATCCCCTTTTTGTCTCTTCTTCTTGGGTGATTTGGACCCAGAAGTTGAATTCTTTTTACCTTTTTTGGTTTTTTTTTGGGGGGAGGGCAGTAGGTTATGGGGATCGCATAGTTTTCTTCCCTTTCGAAGTGTGCACACTGATATGTAGATCACTTTGCAGGTTAGCCGAAAATAGTCACAAAAAATGAGGTCAGCTAGCCAAATTCAGTATTGGACAAAATCAAAAAACAACTACTTCATAGCACACTGTTCAATTTCTAGATTTTTTAATGAAAATTTGTGGATTACAACTCCAAAACATTGCCAAAATTGAATCAGTTGTAGTTTTATTAGCTAGTACATGGACCTGAATCCAATAGGCAAACACAATCAATGTTAGCAAAAATGTATGTTATTAACTAACATTTGCCTAGTGATATATGTCGCAGGTACTCAAAATATGTATTATTGTCATTTTCGTCATCCATGTCAGCCTCATTTTCATCACCAGCCCTCCCAGCTTCAGTAGTAACCGGTTCACGTGAGACCAACGAAGAAGATGGAGGTGTGAACATATGACCTTTCAGTTGATTAGAAGCACATGACTGACTTGCTGTCGCAGATTCGCTTGCCACACCTGGGTCTGGCAATGAGCCGGCGAGCACCATCGATCTGGTCATCGGTGCCATAGACATCCTGGAGAAGAGGAAGATGGCAGCCCGTCGTCTGTCCCATAAAAAACCAACCTAGTACCGGATGTGATATATCTTAGTACTGCGAATGTGGACATATATATGTCCAGATTATTAGTACTAGGATGTGTCACATCTAGTCCTAGATTCATTTTTTATGGGACGGAGGGAGTATATATCTCAAATTTCGATAGTGTTGAGTGCTAGTACCGACAAAGGCCACTGATGAAAGGAGGGGGAATGAGACGGAGGAGCATATATACGTAAAACGAGGTGAACCTTTAACGAAGGATCACTTGAGTTTAAATTCTTCAAACCTGAAAAATGGATTATTAGGATTTGTTAAAGCAACCACATTCAACATTTGTCGAAGCGCGAAAAACAAGTGCTCTACATCAGAACCAAAGCAGCCTAATTTGACAATTTTAGTAATGCTCAAGTGCTCTACATCCAACTTTTCTTCTTGCTAGGTATTTCTAACTCTATACATCCATAGGAATGAGTGTTCTCTGCAGTATTGATCTCCGACGTGGATTACTGACGTATAGGTGATATGTGCATGTGTGCATTAATAGGAGTATAGCGCGCAGTGGTGTGTGTGGATGCTGAAAAGTACTACATATTTAATTAACTTGATAAAGACGATATTCATGTAATAATGTAATATAGTAATGGAATAGATAGAAAGTAATGTCGAAAATTAACTAACTTATTTTTGTAGTAAATGTTTTGTGCAAATTATTGATTAACATGATTTTACTAAATGTCTTAGGGAATTTAATAACTTTTTATTTTGTATTGTGTCACGTCGAAAAACCACCTCCTGATTGCATGCCAGTTTATTGGGTAGAAATGAAACCACCTCTTGATAGCACATCGGTTTATGGGCCGGGTATCAAAACAAATTCAAATTTAGTGAAATTTCTTCTATTTTTTTAGACTACTCTATTTTGAATATCCGAAATCTTATAAGAGTTTCGGTTCCCTGGAGAGAATCACTAGCTAAGGATCCCTACAAGCTGAAGCTAGTTGTGATGATCTTCATGATGGAGGCCTAAAAAACCTCTGTTGCGGCTAGATCCACCATCATGGCAACGAGATGCCTCTCGCATTACACCAGTGACCTCCTCTCTTTATCCCCCTCCTCCAACCCTACCACCTGGCGTCAACGGCTTGCCCTATGGGAGCTGTTGAGATCTTGACCTCAAGAGGAATACGGGATAGCTCGTCATTGCCATACCCCGCTCACTCTGTATCGAGCTTCGTCTTGCAAAGATCTGCCTCTATTGTCGCAACTCCTGTGCAACAACCACCTCCTAGATGAGCTCGCGCCACAAGCACTTCCCTGACCTCATTAGCTCCGCATGCTCGTATAGATAAGGTGGTAGTAGAGGTAGATCTCGGCGGAGTGCGGGACCTCTCAACAACGGGGATTCAAAGCTCGACGCGGCACCGCTCCGGTTCAGCTGGCATCAAATGGGTGACGAGTGCTCCACTAGGGACTAGCTTTAGGGAGATCTCACCATCTGCCCATCACCTTCAATAGCACCGCCCAGAGCCTCCACTACCGTCCCAATGAGAGCTCAAGATCTGCCTCTGCTACCATCTTAGAGTGGGCTCGATCTTGGCCACCTGCCACTTCCTCTGCCAACCTCCATGACCATGAGGGGAGCTCAAGGTCCACCTCCACCGGCCACCCCGAGCAAGCTCGACCATCACCTTTGTTGACCTCCCCAAGCGAGCTTGAGCTCCGGTGGGTGGGATCAACGAGCCACCGCTCCGAGTTCCCTCCTCTCCCCTATCCCCGAGCAGAGAAAGGGAGTAGTGAGAGATATGGCATGTGGCCCTATGATCTTTTTTTCTAATTGGGTTGTCACGTTGGCATCATGTGTGCCAGTCGGTCTGAGACCACCTAAAAAATGTTGGGAGTTTATTCGTTTTGTTTAAGTTAGAGATATCAAATGTCTGATTTTGTAATTCGCTGGGGGAGAGATTCGGGCGACATTCAAACTTCTTCCTAAATTTAATTACATGAAAACTCTACGAGATAATATGGGATCGATAGAGATAGCAAGACAAGTACACTCTTATATATACATCCTTTTTTTGTTAACATTATAAGATATTTATACCTCTTTGATACGTAGCAAGAATCAAGAAAAAAACCCATATCTTCAGGATTTGAAAAAACATTTTCATGATATTGTCGGATTATCATATATTTGAACTAAGACCTTAGCATGTTAATCATTACAGAATAGCAGTTTGTTAATGATTATGAAAGGTACGTGAAGTATAGTACTGTATATCATATCCTCGCAGCCGCAGACGTTGACGCCTTGTGCCTAGCAAGACATGGACCTCAACGTTGACACCTCGTGCCTAGTGTGTGTGTGTGAGAGAGAGAGAGAGAGAGAGAGACCACATGAAGGATTTGGTAACTCTGTAGCTGATACTGCTCGATGGAGGACCTCCACGAGGTGCAGAGAATGTGGGCTCGGCCAACGCATGAAGATGAGATGAGAGGAGAGAAATAATAACAAAAATGTTTAGTGGTAGTGTGCTAGATTAAAGCGGTATATATCAATGAAAATTTTGGAGATGGCAAATATCCATTTTTAGAGAAGTATTTTACACCATGTGGCATATGTTTCAAAATGATACTCCTCCATTTTTAAATAAATGATGTTGACTTTCAGATATGACGTTTAGCAATTCATTTTATTAAAAAAAAACTATGTATCATCATTTATTTTATGATGACTTGGGTTCTGTTTGACACAACTCCACATCGTAGATCCACTCTGGATTTGAAGTTTGTATATTGAATCATAGTATTTAAAAATTTTATATTTTATTTAAAATAGAGACAAAATGATTCATATAATATTGGTAATCACATATTCAAATCTATAGTTTGTGAAGCTAGAAATATCCAACTCCAAGAAATTGTGTATCAAAGATGGGAGTTGTGTCAAATATGACCTTATTTTATTTTTTTCGAATAAGAAGGAAGAATGACAATCTCTTTTCATTAATAAAGAAGAGGAGTGAGTTGCCTCGTTTTAATACTAAAAGTACTTTAAACATTAGTTATAGTTTTGCACATTTGTTCTAAAATTTTAAATAACTAGAAAAAAGACCAGTGCGTTGCAACGGGTGAAGGCTATTTTAATCGTATTATTGTTAGATTCTATTGTCTAAAAAGTATATGATATTTTTATTTGATAGTATTAATATCTAATTTGGAACCTTTATTGGGATGATGGTCATATCATGTACATCACTTTCTTATGGTCTGACAAGAACTCTGAAGCAATTAGGAGTACAACTCTCCTCCCAAGTTAGCATGCGGGTTTTTAAAGGGATTTCTTGTACGACTCCTTGTGTGTTTCCAAAAATGAAGGACCTTAAAAACCGACTTAAATACAGATGACATACCAAAGTATCACGGAAACATTTTAATTTTTATAATAGTATAGGGAAGAGATATGAATCTTTAAATATTATGTCACGTTATATATCTTAAAGAGAACTTTTACGGTGTTTGCATTCAAAAAAAAGGTATAGACCCAATGCCCCTCAATCACAGGTATTATGTAAAAGGTATTTAAGTATTGGTATAGGTACTTAAGTATTAAGGGCAAAAATATAATTTTACTAGTAGAGTAAAAGGGGTAGAATTGTCTCCCAAATTAGAATCGGTACCGCATAGGTACTACTGTACGAGTTAACATTTCCCCAGTACCAGCTTTATTACAGGTTCTTCTTTGCGTATATCCTCTTTTGCGTGCTTTCCTCTAGATTTACGTTGTGCTTGAGTTAAATCATTTAGCTGGCACCAGCGTTACAGGTTCTTAAGTTGCATCATTTTATCTAGAGTTGCTCTGTTCTTTGATATTCTCTTTTACGTGGTTTTCTCTAGATTTACGTTGTGTTCTTGTAACCCATGCATGTCAATCAGATCTTGCCTCTTGTTCCAACGCTCAACCATGCCAGATCTTCTTCCTCGACCGTGTCTCCTCGTGGGTGCACCCGTTCAAACACTAGAAGAACACCATAGGACGAGATCTCTATTTACTATCCCACAAAAATTCCAGTCCCTTATATAAGGAATTTATGAACTACATAAATAACTAATCAACTGTGTAAATAAACATAGGATAACTTACAGATGCGCTAGCTTGCGCCTAGTCGTCGACCGGGTGATCTCATCTCCTCTTCAACCCTCAACCATGCAGACACTTTTTTCCTCTGTCTCCATCCAGTGAACCGTTCAAACCCTAGAACAAGAACGAAGCGAAAGGAGAGAAGAAAGGAGATGTGATCTTTCTGTTTATTTTGGTACATATCGAATTGATCGCTTCTAAATCAACGGCGTGTCTGTGATTTACTTTTTTCCTCACGGCATACCGATCTGCACAACGATATACTGATAGATGGATGTAGGAATTCAATTCACGTATAATGCCCATGTTTTGCTAGTAATTACTCCACTACCATTATGTTACAATAATTTTGTTCCATATATACATTGTCCCTCTCTTGATCAACGGTACACGTTGTTTCACTTCCAGGTACCTCTAAGTACCTCGCAACCACCGCAAAAGGTCTCTATTTCAAAATGTAGGAACTACATATCGAATTTCTCCATTGGTGGTAGTAAAGGTTCGGCCGGATTTTCTTTGGGGAAAACAATGGACAATGTTGGAGCTAGCCATAAAGATGAGTTTGGTGGTGCTAATGGTATTGCTTAGTTGCAGATATCATCAACCTTTGTTTGTCATGGATCGATCAACCGATCAAAATCATCCCATGTGGGGCGTAATAATGATCCAGTCTCTCACGTAAGCTCATGACCTCTCATCATGTTTTGCAGCATCAAAAATTTTAGCCACAGATTGATCGATCCCTAAATTTAGCATCTTTTTTATACTGTAGACGATGCTAGTTAAGTATCGTACTCTGTACTGATGCGACACCTGCAAATTAATTTACGACGCGATCACTGCAGCAAATACGAACGAAATATCTACGTAGCGCTCGACCTGATACTCGCCTCCGATTATCAAACCGGAACGAGAGGACCAGCGGGTGGTACGGCGCAAAATCACAACGACGTCAATGAACTACTCCCTCCGTCCCACACTATAAGGGATTTTGAGTTTTTACTTACAACGTTTGATCACTCGTCTTATTCAAATTTTTTTTGCAAATATAAAAAACGAAAAGCTGTGCTTAAAATACTGTAGATAAAATAAATAATAATTTAAATTTTTTTTAAATAAGACGAGTGGTCAAACATTACAAGTAAAAACTCAAAATCTCTTATATTATAGGATGGAGGGAGTAGAATCGCTGCGGCGTCTTGCAACTTGCGGCATGACAACCATGGCTGACATTGGGATGGGATGATGTGAGGTTGATGGTGTTCATGGTGGTCAGAATTCAGAGAAGAATTGATTAAGGTAACAACTAACAGGTGCTCGCGTGCTGCGACGCTGATCACTCGATCGATCAACTTGGCCGATCAATTGTGGTTTAATTAAAGGCAGAGGTATATCGATCGGCGCCGTTCAGAGAGGAGATTGCGACAAGGAGATTCGCGTTTAATATCAAGAGGTTTCTTTCTCTCCTTTTTCTCTTTTTTCGGGGAGGAATATGGAAGTAGTCGCGTTGAAGTAGAAGTAAATTGTCCTTGTCCCTTCAATTTTTTTTAGAAAAAAAAAACTGACTGGTGCACACAAATCGATTTTGTATGTAGCTAGAGATCATGAACTCGATTCTTAATCGACGCAATTAAAACATACGTATTTATATACAATAATCTTAATCGAGGACCTGATTTTAAACATGAAAATAGTGTTATATCTATATGAAAGGTAGAAAATTAGAACCATCATCGTATCGAGCTCTATCTCGCTGAGATTTGCCTCCACTCCAAACTTCACTCCAGTTGTTGGAGGCCAACCAAATAAACCTTAGGTATAAGTAAATCGCTCATTCTCTAAAAAGTGATCGTAGCTCAATTGGTTAGATAACTTGTAATTTAACATATCCATCCGAGTTTAAGTTCTAAACTTGACACATGTGCTCGTATTTACAGTTTACATTTATAACTAATTATTCTTCAGCGGTAAACAACATACCTGTCAATAGCGAGACAACCATAGCTGACTTTATCAATCTCAAAATATGTCAACTGAGTTTTTCGAAGGTATTCATGTGTGTAGAATGGTGTGCGTGTGTATGTCAACTGAGGCAACCAGGTAGAATCATAGGACCATCGAGACACTCGTGGGTGACTTCGCCAATCTCGAGATATATTGGCTCAGTTTCTCGGAGGTGCTCATAGAACCATGTGTGACTTTATCAATCTCAATATATGTCGGCTCAGTTTTTTAGAGGTGCTTATAGAGGTAGAATGAGTATGCTTGCGTATGTGATCGATGTCAACTGAGACAACCAGGCAACAACATATTTTACAACTAATTTATTCTCCAATTTTATTTTCTGCTTTGGTTTGACATTAGTTAATGACAGTGTTGTGTGTGTGATTCGATAGACACAATAATCAAGTGCTAGTTTGGAAGATTTTATTTTCGGCTTGACAAAGAGGACTATATACAACATAAATGAATAAACAATAGTTATGCATATTCACCATAAATGTTATTAAGAAAGAACTTTGTGATAGAGAGGACAAGCCTATGTAGTATGATTGATGCAATATCTCTTATTACACTCGTTCCAAAATATAAGGATTTTTGGCTAACACTTCATCTCTTATTATAAGCCTATGTATGCATGTTCAATGGAAAGTCAGGTTCTTGGATCTTCAAATATATTGTTACTCTCATCTTTCTTTATCGATATACAATTATTCAAAATTAAAGTTTTATATAAATATACTCGGGTGTTACTTGGAGAGAGGCGACACTGTGTCGCATGAAAGCCGTTCGATGCTGTCATTGCCTCAGCATGATATCATGCTGACGTCATGCTACATGCATGTGTGGCCATAGTGCAGTGTTACATGATGGCCCTGCGACACCGGTATATGTTTATAAAAAAGTGTGAAAATAATATATGAGGTTGGTTCTCTATAAGTATTAGTCAGTTGTACCTCTGGAAGTATTTAGTTAGTTTTAAGAGCAGCACCGTACCAGAAGGAAGAGAATACAGTTGAGATGAATCAAGCCTTGTTCGGTCTTTTGTTTATTATTGATGAAAACATTATAGAATGTTTTATTCATTATTATTCGGAGTCGTGTTGTTGTGGAAGGAGTGTGTTACGATGTCTAAGCCGTTTGTTTTACTTTACAAAATAAATATATACGAAGAAAGTACTTACACGGATGACGCCACTCTGTTTTCATATTATAAATCGTTTTGATTTTTTTCCTAGCTAAACTTTACTAAGTTTGACCCAAGTTTTATAGAAAAGTTAGTAACATTTAAACACCAAATTAGTTTCATTAATATTTTAATAATATGTTTTTTTTTGTTGAAAATGCATATATGTGTTTCTATAAATTTGACTGAACTTAAAAAATTTAACTAGAAAAGTCAAAATGACTTGTAAAAAGTCAAAATACATTATTGTCTTGCTTACACACTTTTCCTCAATTTTGATGAGGCTGTAAAATGACCTGTTTTAGGTATGATGTTACCTCTTCTGATGCAATCATTAAATACGGGTCTATTGAAATTTACTAATATTATTTTACTCATTTTGATTACTGAGCTCTTTTTTTTCATTTTGGAGAACGAATTCTTGTAACTATCTGCATTGCAGTCGAGAATATAGACATATGGTTAAGTCGCTATAGCTTTGTAGTTGATAATTGGTTGATTCAAATAGATGGGACAACTATCTAGAAATGAACTCAAATGTGGAACATGTATATTTTCTCAAATTCACCAAGTTATGGGGATGGCTTAGTATGCACAATTAACATTCTGCTTCAACAGGAAAGGGGGAAGGTACGTATTGCCGATTCCATTGTCCACAAATTTGTCCTCAAGCTATGAAGAGAGAGCACTCATTGTTGGTCCTAACAGGAAAATATAGGTTGCATAAACCGAATTTACTTCGCTTTTATAAATTCCTTTGATATACATGTACAGACCCTAACATTGAGAACATCTAGGGAGAAAAATAACGTTATACATTCGCTTTAGAGAATTTTTACCAGTTCTTAAGAGATATCAAATCTTTAGCGACAAATTTCCGTACCTCCTAGCACCGAAGGTATGGAGAGGTACCAAATTTTTACACTAGAGATATATCTCTGATACTTATCAAGTACTGTAATCACTTTTCATTTATGATCATTTTGCAGTGTCAAAGTACACTTGTCTGAAACATACTTTTATTACCTCAAGAAACGAAATGGACGGTAATATATAAGAGTAGCTATGAGAGATGTAAGGAAAGGGAAAAAAAAGGTGTGCTTCATAACGAAGCAGTTACAGTAATTTGCGCAGCCGACCACAGCAAATGGTCGTTCAGTTACTGATTACTCCAATCTACTACATGTCCCAGATGACAATCGTGTTTCTTCATGTATTGTTCTCAATCAACTGGTGCTTGGTTCTCCGATTGAAACAGATGCTAACGATTTGGAAGCCCAGCAGTAGCATTCCTTGCTCCATCATGCAAATTCCTTGCTTAGACGGGTAAACCCTGTTAAATTTGTGTTTTCCTTGCTCAGGCAGGTGAAAGAGAGTACGCCTACTCATGTCGCTTCACAAAGGCAATGATCTTCGGATAAAAAGATAGAGCGATCGAAGGATCACAAAAGAAGCTGCTAATGTTAAAATAAGTATCTTGTTGAAGTATTATTCTCTGGTGTTCGCGCCGACACAATAGGCCAATTTTCTGATCAGAATCCATTTTTAGGCTCAGTTATCATCTACAATGGCTGGATCCGTTGATGGATTAATACCTTCATCACATGAAAGACAAATGAACTTACACCATCAGCTTTTAGAGTCAGGAAAAGAGTAGTCAAGACATTTTAAGTCTAACTTTCTAAGTCATAAACACACTAGCAGAGATGCTACAAAGATAAATTTTGTAGAGCGAAATAAGCATGGCATGAAGCATTTTCTATTGCAGTTGTCGCTAATGACAAACTGTACACACCTGAAACGTCATTAATAGAAGGCAGCTAGGATTTGGACAGTTCCGAGGCCATTAATACGCAACTCGCACTGTTGAGTCCTATGAGAAACACGTTGGTATCCATGAATCCGCATACCCGATATGCTTGTCTGCAGTTTCCACCTGCAGTTAATACTTCGTACAAAGATCTGTGGCATCAACTGTTATTAGTTGCATTTGACATGGACTAACCTTAATCCTGACGTAGATTCTTCATTGCAAGACTGCGAATAGTTTGAAATATGCAGAGCCAAACTTCTCAAAGCGTAGTCTGCATTCTGTGAAAATGGGCAACCGAGGAAGCATAAAGAGCACAGCCGCGAATCCTCCTTGTTTGCATGAAGTAATTAACGGCCCTCCTAAGTAGCATCATCTCCTAGAAATGAGATGCAGCTTCATATAATTGGACAGTGAAGGATCGGATAAAGAACACTATCTGAAGCGCTCGCTGCAACAAGAAAATGGGATGAAAATAACAACAACAAGGTAGCGTTGTAATTTGTTGGTCTTATGTATAAAAAGTGCGAAGTACATGTAAACACATAAGCGAAAATTCAGATGATTGGATATGTGTCGAGCACTAAAATGATGAAAAAAAAGGGAATTATCCGGCTTGACAGGTTTGATCTCGTATTTACTGCGTAACAACAAGGTCAGTAAATAAAGTGCTGTCTGAATAGGCCCTCTGACTCTGACTAAACAGTAAAAGGAAGAAGAGATGGCATCACGGTGTAATACTAGTGGTTCAACTGCTAAACTCATGGCGCTGTAATAGAATAAGAAGGGATGGCAGGTTGGTTGGAGACCAAACCAACCATGAAATTTTCAACATATCAGTAAGCAGAGTGCACATTTTGAGACGTATTCCACCTCATTCAACACACCGAAGACCATCTGAATTTCACAGCAACCAAACTCGCTAAGTAGTACCTACGGGCTCACCTCGATGACGCCGAGCGGCGGCGCATGCGGGACGGCACGCTCGGGGATCCCACGAATCGGCTCAGCCGCGGACGGCCGCGTGCACACGGAGCCGCGTCGCCGGCGACGGCGACGGCGAGGAGGAGCAGCGGCAGCGGCAGCGCCGGCCACCACCGCATCGCGTGGGAGGCGGGAGAGTGGAGTGCTCGACCCTAGATCTGATCGCGTGATCCTACGTGGCGGCGCATGGGAGGAGGAGGCGGGGCGGCGGCGGCGGCGGCGGCGGGATGCGAGGACTTTTGTTTGGTCGCCCTGTCGCCGTCGGCGGCCGGGGCCCATGGAGGAGAGGGGAGCTGGAAAAGTCGTGGTTTGGTTGGTTACTCGTTGCGATTTGCGAAGACGAAGCGAAAATTAAAAAAAAAAATCAAGAAATGTTTTTTCTTTTTTTTTGTTTGTCTGGTCCTGTACTTCATTGGCCCAATTAAATTGGCCCATACAAGGAACAGTGGCCCAATAAAATATGGAGGCCCAAATGCCTGGCCTCATAGGACTTTGAAAGGAAAATTCTGGATCAGATGGATAAAGCCATAGCCCATAGGGTGCAGCACCAATGCTTTTCTTTATTTGCCCCTTAGAGTTGCTTGTTTTTGTTTTTTTTAGAGGAGTTTTGCTTGGTTTAGTTATTTGCCAATGGGAAGTCTTCTCTTATTTGTCATTAGATGATGGTTTAGAAAAAATTCATTAATTGTAGGTAACGGGAGAACCAATTCTCGGTGGCAAATATATAATGAGCAGGTATTCCTGAATAGTTTTTTGAATGGCAAATAAAGGAATTTAATTTCACCTTTTCAAATCTCAGAAGGTATATTTACTGCCACTTAGATTAACAGAAAGAAACTAGTCAAATACCCCCAAATTAAAGCTCAAAAAAAGCAACCTCACTGTACGTACTATTTGCCATAATCTAACTCAACAATAAACGAATCCAAAGTCAATGTATTAATGTCCACGTACGCACTCATCCTCCAAGAGTACACAAGCATGCGGATTTGGGACTCCTACAGAACAAATAAGAAGTGGAAGAATTTTGGACGATTAAAATCTATTGGAATATATACTTCGTCAATCTCAAGATATATATGTTGGTCTAGTCTTTTAGAAATGTTTATAGGGATAAGGTTTGTATTTATAGGGTAAGTGTGCACGCGTTATAAGCGTTTGTACTGTATTTCTCAAAAATGAAACTATTGGAATATATTTCCTAGCTACTGTTGCACCGGGGACTTAGTTTTACTAGCTAGGTTCTTTCTTCAAGCTTTTTCACTTTTCTTTGTAAAACTCCCCATGACCGCCACGGCAAGTCGTATATCAATATTTTTCTAGTATATTGACGTGCAAAA
This sequence comes from Oryza longistaminata, assembly GCA_009805545.1. Taxonomy (NCBI): domain Eukaryota; kingdom Viridiplantae; phylum Streptophyta; class Magnoliopsida; order Poales; family Poaceae; genus Oryza; species Oryza longistaminata. The sequence continues at coordinate 27,896,895 of CM020183.1, forward strand.
CTTTTGTACATTCGTAAAAAGAAATATTGAAATATATTCCTACATGTTCCTTTGGAAATTGGAACGAAGGATCCTACAAAACCCTTTTAAAACTAGATGACACCATGTGTATTATTGCGAGGTACTCCCTCCGTCCAAAATATAGCAATTTTTTAGTTAGATGGGATGCATTCTAGTACTATAAATTTGGACAGGTTTCCTGTCCAGATTCGTAGTACTAGAATACATCTCACATCCAAACAAAAGTTGCTATATTTTAGGACGGAGGGAATAACAGTTATGATGAAATATTTTTTAAACAAATCAAAAGGAATAATTAGTAGTGATAACTATATTTTGTGGATATTAAATAAGCTATATTAGATATTTATGGCAATTAAGAAGGAGCAATATTTGCACACAATATATTGACATTTGATTTAAGCATGCGAGAGATCCAACAGCTCTCATTGTGACATCACGTATGTTAAGCTATGGAATTGCTAATTTTACACAGGGATTTTAGAGAAATATTAACATAAGGCAAAACTCATATTTTAATGTGGCATGAATATTATATTCATGTGTTTTTTTATTGTGGAAGCTAATGACCAATGATCATACTCCACAGATCGAGGCACCTCTCATGATTCATATGTTGTGCTTTGCACATACTATTTGCTATCCCAAACAAAATGTATAGTACTTTTTTCGCGGGGAAACAAAATGCATACTCACTCTATTTTCAAATATAAACATTTATAAAATTCAAATATTATACACAATACAAGCATTAGAATTAGGATTTTCTTGCATTAGAATTGGTGTCCTATAAATATTTATATTAGATATAAACTTTAAAAACTAGAAATACTTGTATGTAAAAAAACGGAGGGGTAGTCGTACTATGCCGTGGAACTGCAATAATAAAAGAGAGCACGTACATGAAGTAGTATCAAAATCGTCTTTCTATGGTACGTGATCTAGGAGATGCAAAAGGGTGTGCACAGTAGTATCCTGCTGCATATATATGGTCTGGTCACTTCAGCAATTGACGACTTTGCTCCATAGTCCTATCGCTGTTGTCTGTACCTAGTTGACAAAAACTGCACCCGTAAAAGAAGGCAAGGCACGACAAATCGAATCATCCCAGAATGATTTCGGTCGGAGCAATGACCAGCTATATCTGTACATAACTTTTTCGCGTGCGCACGAAAAAATCGGATTTTTTGCTGACACTTCAATGCAGATGGGCGGGAGATCCGCACGCGAAAATCCTTTTGGACCACACGGAAAAATCGTTTTCGTAGTAGTGTAGGTATCATACGTGGTACCGCGTACGTATAATGACGTCAGCATTGTTGTCAATCTCAAGTATCCCGTTCAGACGGGATACATTCCCTAGCCGCCCTCAATGGCTTTTGGGTTCTAATCAACAACTTAATTTAACACATAGTAACTATAAATTGGACTTAGATTTTTTTTTAAAAAAAAAGAATGGAATAAGTCTTAGACGTTTGGAAGCATTGAGTAATACAATAATTGTTAAAAATTAACTTATTTTTAGGTTAAACGGATACATGAAAGATGAACTTATTATGAGACCCACTCCTGCCCGTTGTGAGTGTCCGGGTCGTTCTCGTTTCCGCCTCGTCGACCCCTGCTTTGTAAGATTTTGGGGGAGATTTGGCGGTTAGCGCAGATATTGAACAAACGCAATTGACAAACCATTCTAACCAATTGTCAGAATTTATTCGGAGTAGTTTCAATTCGACAACCGACAATGCAATTGACAAAATTCAGCACAAAGTTGAAAACTCCCGTTTTCCGTTTGGCCGAGATTTCGGTGCAGCTGTACATTTCAGAAAAACCGATGGAAATCATCACTGATAGACGTGGCCTCGTCAGGATTTTGGCCCATCCAAACGAGGTTAGGATCTACAAGCTACTGTCGGAGGGAAATCCAAATTCATATTGGAGAAACTTTTCAGTCAAGAAAAATAAATGAGAGTGTCTACCTGTACTTCATTTTTTAAGAAAAAAAAAATCCCTCACCGTACTCGTCCTCTTTAGGGGCGGAACCAATACCGTTGTTAAATCCAAACGGCTAACAATGTTTCTCTGTGATTTTTTAATGTCGAAAGACAATCCGCAAAGAAGATGGCAGCGGTGGAGCTTGGGAGGTTGTCTGACCTGCCTGGGAGCTGTCTCTATCAATGGCTTTCCTCCGTTTATTCAAAGTTGCAACACGATGACGTCACCCTTCCTCCTCTGGGCACAACCCCTGCCTCGATAACATCCACATGCTTCACTAGCCACCTCCTCTCTCTCTCTCACTCACTCAATTCCCTCTTCCCTACTAATTATCACTTCAAACCGGATGTTTTGTGCAGCTTTAGCTAAGATATTCCCATCCACTAAGCCTCCACTATTGTTAACACTTAGCACCACATCTCGCCAAGACGCCAACACCTCCCAGCCACTTGAGTTCTTGTTGTACGCGTTACCAACCTCATCCCCCCTGCACCTCTTGCTTCCAAGCACGCTCATGTGCTATTAGTTAGCCACCTCCCTCCGAACACGGAGATCCATTCTACATATCCCACACCTAAAGCCCCTCTTCCGACCCCGGCCTAAAGGTCAAAATATAATGTGGCACTCTTGGCAATGGTTATGGAACCTTGAATTAAAAAAAAAAAGGCAAAGCACAAACCTACGTATGGATTGAAAGTTCAGAAATTTGATTTTTTTTTTTTGAAAAAATGGTTAGCAAATCAAAGAATATTTTGGATCAAATTTGAAACTTGCCAGCCCATGAAAATAAGATCATTTTTAAAGCTAGACATGAAATATAGCGTGATAAACGATGGATATTGATAAAAGGGATGGTCATTAGATGAACATATATATCATGCGCATACAAACTTCAGATACAGATGTAGTGACGTTGCACACCAACTAACAATCATAAATAAAGAAAACCATACGTGTACTTAATTTCAATAGCCCGCTACATCTATTAAGGTACCAAGTACGGAGTTGAAATTATCTCTCACCAATCAACAAATATATATAAAAACAGGTTGCACTGTGAGATGCACCCTTCGTAAGAAAAAAAAAAATCATCTTCTGACTATATATGTATCTAAACATATGCAGAAATTATTTTTTTTTCTGTGATGGAGGAAGTAAGTAGGCAATGTCTGTTACTTTACTTTCTAGCATTGTTCATATTTATTTAGATGTTAATGAATCTAGATATATATATATGTGTTTAGATTCATTAACATCTATATGTATATGGGCAATGCTAGAAAGTCACATTGTGAAATGGAGGGACTACCTTCCATTTTAAAAAACTCAGGGTGGGGTTTGAACGTGTGATGACCGATCTACGTCGGCATGTCCAGATCCAAGCGCCAAGTTTAAGGGGCTGTTTGGTTGCTGCCCTGAGCAACATGCCTGAAATTTCTGTGCGCCTGAGTGGCATGCGAGAAGACAATGCATCTAGCCTGGTCAGGCAGCCTAAGTATATGCTTGTTTGGTTGTTTGTTGCTGCCTGAGAAACAAATATGCAATTACGCCTTTAATTATTACACAGCTAAATCAATTATTAATGGCCGTCACAAATCTTGCCACAAATTGCATCTAAACCTCCTGCCAAGATCCATTTATGAACCCAACTTCCCATGTACAAGCACAAATCTTGCATACATAACGAGGATAAAAATCTAGAAAAAAAGCAGGGAAAAAAAGAGAGAGGAGAACGCAATCGAAGAGTCAAATAGATCCCAAATCCGTGCATCAGGAGCACAACCTTCAGATGATTCTGCCCAGATGTGCAAATGCATCTGGCAACCTGCAAATCGATCTGCTTACTATTTCGCACGAAAGGCAGCCTGGGCAGCATCTAGCATGGGCGGTGCTGCTATGCTGGGATCCGGCAAGACGGCGACAGCTTCACCCGCCGGCGGGAGCAACACAGCTTCGCAGGGATCCGGCAAGACGGCGGTGGCCGGCGGCTTCGCAAGGATCCGGCAAGATGGCGGTCGGCGGCGGCTTCGCGGAAGCAGCACAGCTTCGCTCCTGGAATCTACGTCGCGTAGCCGCTTCGGATAAAGATTAGGATGGTAAGTATGTATCGCTGTTGCTGCCTGGAGCTCAGGCGATCGATTTCGGTCGCCTGGCTCAGGCTAATGACGGGAAGGGCTGCGTCAGGCCAGGCGAAGGGTTTGGGATCTAAGGGCACCAACCAAACAAGACCTGTGTTAGTCTCAGGCTGGCTTCAGGTCAGGCAATTTTCTCTCAGGGTAGCAACCAAACAGCCCCTAACAGACAGAGAAGTAATTTCTCGAATCTCTAATCGGAACTGGACTCATGTAGCAACATTCACAAGCTTCAGCACAAGTAGAACGGTACAGAAAAAAGCTTGCTCTGCTAGTATTAGAGAACGAGAACTCCTGCAAGAGCAATTGTGGTATTGGAAAAGAAATAAGTCTATTTTGCCTCCTTCCCGCTGGTCCTTTGGTTGAATCGCATCCCTCAACCGCAAAATCAGGTACAACGCCTCCCCCAACTTCAAAAACAGGTGCAAATAGAGTCCCTCGGTAGTTTTAATAGCAGTTTCATCCTATGTGGCACTTACGTGGCGGGTTGACTTGGTCTTCATTCCACATGGTATCGATGTGGCACTAAAATAAAAACAAACCTAAATTGTGCCGGAGATAAGGTGGAGCTCGTTGGATGGCGGCCTGCCTCCTTCTCCCATCGTCGTCGGCAAGGAAACAAGGCGACCGATTCCACCTGATGGCATGGGGACGGATGCGATGACTGCGACACCGTGGGGCAGAGGTGCGCACCGCCGAAGGGGGTGAGGAGGAGCGAGGTTTTGGCGGCCGTCACGGCGTCCGCCTCTCTGCATCATCGCCCATCCCTCGTCGGTAGGAGAGATAGTATCGGCGGCGGCCGCCCGTTCACCGTCGCCTACCTCTCTGCATCACCTCCCGCCCCATTGGTAGGAGAGATGGTAGTGGCGGCCACCGTGTCGTCCGCTATCGGTCGGGCACTCGCCCCTGGTTGTAGAGATGGAGAAAAAAGGGCAAGAGAGAGGAAGGGGAGGGAAGTAGAGAGAAAGAGAGA
>CM020183.1:27902183-27957938 GCA_009805545.1 Oryza longistaminata
CTCCCGCCCTCCTAGGCTCGCCGACCTCCTCCCCCCGTCCTATCGGTTGCCCCCCATCTCCTAGGCTTAGGAAGAAAAGAGAAGAAAGGTGATGGGACTGACACGCGGGCCCAATATTTTTTCTTCTCACTTCAGTTACATGTGGGACGCACATATTATTTTTATGTTTACTTTACTGACTACGATATTATGTCAGCAAAATCAAACATCTATACTACTATGGGACCCAAATTACATGGTTTTGTATAGTTTATTGGTGAAGATTTCTACTATTGTAGATAAGGGGCTTCAAACAAACTCGACGTAGAATCGAGGTTGAGGTATAGCAAGTGGACTAAGGTTGTGTTCGGGAGGAGGGGTTGGGAACTCCTCCCCCGGCACGTAAAACGAAGCTCGTATTATTTCATGATTAATTAAGTATTAACTATTTTTTTAAAAAAATAGATTAATATGTTTTTTAAAACAACTTTCATATACAAAGTTTTTGCATAAATCACACTATTTACCAGTTTGAAAAGCGTGCGCGTGAAAATGGAGGGAGGTGGGTTGGGAAAATGGAAGGAAGAACCCAACCTTATTGACATATTGTGCTTAAAATTGTGGTGGATCAAAAGACTCAAAAGTGGGAGCCGTTCTGTTCATGCATGAAGGGTACGTGGGCCGCGTGCTGCCAGTCTGCCAACACCTGTATTGGGCCGGCTTCCCGCGAGTTTTAATTGGACAGGACACAGGAGATCGATCGATGGCGTAATATTTTTCATCGTCTGTATCCTGTGTATTCAGGGATGAAAACGGTCGAGAAAAAAGAGAAAATTACAGAAACCATCCCATAGGTTATTTTTGTTACAAATACACACCTTTACTAAGTTTTGTTGTAAAAGTCATGTTAGGACGCACGTACTTAACCAAATCAACCTATTATCGTTGATATAGATCTAGCACACGCCATGCTAATCGAGTCAATCTTATCCAATTACTTACATTATATTTATTCTTCATGTTTTATTGAACTATTTTATGCATATTGTGAAACTTGGTTCAACAATATTTAAGCTCTCATTATTTATGGAATCTCTAAAAAGTAGTAAGACCATATTATTGAAGTATTTAAATTTGGTAAAGACTACATTGACGGCTCATAATTTATGAAAACACGTTGATTCGGTTAAACACGTGCATACCGAGGTGGTTTTGATACAAAACTAAGTAGGTGGGCAGGCATTTTCAACAAAATAATTTATGGGGTGAAATATCAAACTTCTGGCTTATAGGGTGATTTTTGTAAATTTCTAAAAAGTACTTTTTATTATTGAAAATGATATCGGCATGGTTAGAAATTTTTCATAATATGAATGTGACTAGCAACTTTAATACGAGGTAGAAGAGCTAGTAAATTTTACATATTACTAGAAACTAAAACAATAAAAAATCATATTATTTTTTATTTTTCTTAGAAAAAAGCAGAATTGACGCGGTCAGAAATTTTCGTACTGTTTTCATTCCTACTTTAGATAGCGTAACTGCTGGGCAGTGGTACGTACGTAACTTGGACGGAAGATAGCAATGGTTTTCAAATAAAAAGCAGCTTTAAATTCAGTCACTGATGATCAACAGCTCGGTAGATCGATCGATCGATCGATCGACATCATATCATTACCTCACGATGAATACGCTACATATACTAGTAGTACAATACTTCTATTTAGTACTAGTACACTAGTTAAGCAAACGCTAACGCAAAACCGGCCGTCGATATAATTGACATTGACTGTTCGGCAATGATCGCGAGAATACGTGCAACGACCCCGGCACAGGTGCGCGCATGCAATTTGTCATGGATCAGACCTATTAATATTTCCACGTTAGGGTGTGGTTAATACGTGCATGCGTTCATTAACTATTGCTCTATACATATAGGGCTGGCTAAAAATAACCGAACCAAACAAACTCACACCAAAACGTGGAAATGACCGAGACCAAAAAAGTTTGGTTATCGACTCGCAGTAACTGAACTCCCTCTGTTTCATATTGTCGCAGTTGACTTTTTTTCTAATTGAATTTATTTAAATTTAAACAAGTTCATATAAAAAATTTAGTAACATGTATATCTTATTAAACACAATATTAAATATATTTTGATAATATGCTTGTTTTGCGTTGAAAGTATTGCTATATTTTTTTAATAAACTAAGTCAAACTTAAAAGTTTGACTATGAAAAAAATCAAAGTGGCTTATGATATAAAACACTATAAAACGGAGGTAATAGGACAGTTGATAGTCTATATCAGTTTACCGAAATGGTCGAATGATGCAAAATAATACACAATTCCCGCACCCTAGGTAGAACCGCAAAGGCAGGTACTGCACCGCTGCGCGGACGTCCGCAAACTGTAGGGCTCACGGCTTAGCCGCACCGCCGCTCGCACGTACTCTACCTTCGTAGCCCACCGTCGACCCACCAGCATAGCTCCGTACCGGCTGCCACCAACGCCCACAGCAAATGCAACCGTGATGACGGTGATGGTGGTATATGGGCACTGGCCGCGCATCCTCCACTCCCAATGACTGGGATTTGTGATTTCTTCATATGTTATATGTTACCAACTAAACTAACCAAAACAAAATTATACTTGGCATCCATTGTAATTGCGGAAAGTTTCAGATGCAACCTCTCATTTGGGTGGAAACACGCAACCCCCATCTTCACCGTTAGATCTAACATATGTGCACCAGATGACATCCTCCTTTCTCACCATTTTTTGCATTTAGTCCCTGGCACCCATTCTCCCTCTCACGCTGCATCTCTCGCTCTCCCACCTCCTTTCGCCACCGAGACAACAGCAAGGCATGCGAGAGGCAACGCAAGGAATTAGGGCCACTAGCGAGGCATGCGAGCGGTGGCAGCAGCAATGACCGATGCAGCGCCGGTGACCGGCAAGATGTGCAAGCAGCGGCCACCTCATCACCCCGGACACTGAATTGAGAGCTCCTGGTCCTCACCCCACCTGTCCTGCTCCTCGTCGCATGCCGCGCCACCCCAGATCCACTCGCCCATGTGCCACCGAAGTTGGCTCGGAAGCTAGCTCCCGCTAGTCGCAGCGCCACAGTACCTCTTAGCATTGTCTCCTCGGTTATCCCTTACCAAACTGTCATCGAGATCGCAGGTGGATGTGCCGCAGCTACCTCGCCAAGTTGTGACCTTGCTGCCACCTACTTTTTTTTGTGTGTATTTTGTTTACTCTTAAATTTAACCACTTGTAATTTTTTACTGATAAGATTCAACCGTTTGTAATATTTTTACTCTCAAAATCCACAGAGAGTAAAAACTTTACTCCTGGTTTTAAGTGATAAGTAAATACTCCTAATGTTAAGCATGAGTATTTTTTTTTACTCAGTACGAGAGAGGGATGATACAGAGAGAAGAAGACGAGCCCTTGGACCAAAACAAAAAATACATTGATAGGCGGGCAGTTATTTGAAAAATGTCCACATATCTCTATAATCCAATGGTGCCAAAAAAAAAAGAAAAAGGTTAATAGTGTAAAAGGGGTTTCATGGTCGTAGTGAACTAGAGTTGATATTTTAAGGCGAATGTATTAATTATTAAGCTTCGTTCGTTTCATGGGTAGGAAGAAAATTTTTCAGGGCACGCAAAACAAGAAAGACCACTAACACATGATTAACTAAGTATTAATTATTGTAACCTTAAAAAATAAATTTATTTGATTTTTTAAACAATTTCTGTATGAAATTTTTTAAAAAAATATATATCGCTCAGCAGTTTAAAAAGTGTGCTAACGAAAAACGAAAGTTGAAATTTGGAGTTGAAGTATAGAACGGGTCTAAATAATACAGTTATGTCCTATATTCGTTTTTTTTTAACGGAGGGATCCGTACATAGGAATAGTATAGTACAGTATAAACCTCTGCATGCAGGTACGTCATGCACCGGCACTTAGTGACAAGTTGGAAATTATATGGTGTAAAACGACATGACATACGCTAGCTAGGGCCGGCCGGGAGCTGCCACAGTGCCACTGCTAGCCCATACTCCTATATCGATTCGGGATCCTTGCAGTACGTTGGCAGTGTATATCGCGCAGCAGTAGGCGACTTTGGTGTGCGCAGAGGACAAAGAAAACTGACAGTATCCGATCGACCATGTAGGACAGCGAGAGATCGACTTGGTGTGCGTGTGCGTGCGCCACCAAGTTTGACACGAAAACATCGTAGGCCAACCAACATCGAGCGGTACGCAGGAGTAGGAACGTCGTCTTGCACGTAATTTGAGGCTTTGAGCTCTATAGTATCCCAGTCCAACAACAAGCAACAACGCATTCAATTTTCTACAAGGACCTCTATTTGGAGCCGTGAGAATTTTTAGAAAAAGAAACGTTCCATAAAAGGATGATTGGGAAAACTTCAACCAACGAATCCGGCTATGATGATTGATTAAAGGAGTCCTTGATTAGACTACGGTTTGTAAAACCAACTAAGCAATAAAAATAATTTATATGTAAGACTTCCATATCGATAGTATTCACGGTTCAAAAGTCAAGTATGAAAAATAGATTGTAATAGAAAGCTTGAAATTAGCTTAAAATTAATTTTTAAAACCTAAATTTTGGATGTAGCCGATGAACGAATAAGTGCACGATGAGATATGTGATATTTTCATTGAAAGTAAAATAAAAAAATCTCTAAAAATTAGAAAATCTTAGATCCAAACATCCTGTAAGCATTAGAGCGTTTACTGTGTATGGCCTAAGGGCACCCACAATAGTTATCTATAGGCTCTCTATAAGAGATCCATGTCAGCATATTTTCCTACTTGGAAGAGATTAAATGAAGAGAGAGAGCAAAGCTATCTACTAATCTGAAGATAGTCTATAGAGAAAAACGAGACAGTGTATTAGAGAGCTATAGATACCCATGTAGACATACTATTGAGATGGTTTACTATTAATCTAGTCTATTGCTGAGATGTACATGTTTTATAGATAGCACATTACTTTACCATTGCGGGTGCTCTAAGAGGAGTAACCCCACTGGTCACGTAGGCTCGGATGCCATCATGGAGGAAAGTGACTGACTTTGAAGTTTGCTTACAAAGTGTAAGACAACAAGAGTACCTTCTACAAGCCACAAGTTTTCCATGAAAAAAGTTATGTCCCAAACAGGGATGGAGGAGAAGAGAATGAAGACTAGGAATAAGCCACCTCTAATGCGCGTATGATTAGGAAGGTCCGCCGACCACCGTCGCTGTTGAGAAGAGGTTGTCGCCACCAATAGGACGACGTCGCAAGTGCCCAAGCTTGCTGAAGACGGTGGCGATTTGTGGATAGGCAATGCCAAGATCTAAGAACTATACTTGGCCCTTGCCAGGGGCGGAGACAAGAGTAGGGTAGCTAGGGCTGCAGCCCTACTCCTGATCCTAAGTATTCATTGAAATTCCATTTTAAAACTTCAAAAGCTAGAAGATAAAGGCAAAATTATATACATTCAACTAATTGAGCCCTAGGTTTGGAAAAATTCTGGCTCCGCCACTGGCCCTTGCCGCCAAAGACATCATTGGTTGAAGCCTTTGTGGAGCTCGTTGGCCCGAGCCATTGTTAGATCCCATTGGTCGTAACTCCCTCCAACCATGGAGCTTGTTAGTCCGAACCGCTTCCAATCTATAACAGCGCCAAATCCGTCAGTTGTAGTTGCCCCCAACTCGGCAGAGCTTGTCGACCCAAGCTACTCCTGATTTGTGCAGCCACGAAGCTCGTCCATCCTATTTGCTGCCTAATAAGAGGGGAAAGCGACAACAACCGTAGACGGGGAAGTGGCGGTGGAATAGTGGTGCGTAGATATGATGGAGGCGAGGAGGAGGAGCCAGCGACAACGAGCTAGGGTGGCCAAAGATGATGGAATAGGGGAGCAAAAATGACTAGTAAGAATGTGGATTATTTTTATTTTAGAGGTTTTTATAAATTATTTTGTCTAATTAAGGGTGCTAACAGCACAATTTTGGATAAGGTTGTAAATAAAATCAACGGAAGGATTGATGGGCAAATAAACAAAGTGAAATAAAAATCTTCCTACGGGCTCAAGCTATATTTGCACTATGGGAGCAATCTATACCATCTCTCTAGAGATAACTACACGAGGCTACTCCTACGAGTGGCCACTGAGAAGAGAGTATGCACCACGTAGGCTAGTACCATATCTCTTCTACTCCCTCTGTCTTAAAAAAACCCTCCATCCTAGAAATGGTTTTTTTTTATTGAGCGAGTATAAGACAAATTGGTTTTAAGTGGTAGCTTTAATTTTTCATGTCAGCCCCTGACATTTTATATTTCTTCTTTTCCGGCTGGTGGGGGTAGGGGTGAGGAGGGAGAAGGAGGTTGTGGAGTGTCCTGTGGTGGTAGATCCATCTTCTTTCTCCATTGCATTCATGTGGTGATAATCTTTCTTCTCCACCATACATGTTCCGTTTTTCCTGATTTCATCCATTGCACCGTTATTTTAGATCTTACGAATTAAGCTGACATCATTATAAGCTTCATAATAAGGAGTGCGAGACCATGTCGCAGAGACATGGCCTCGCCCAACACGGCTCGCAAACCGTGCCTCTATCTTAGCTTGTTGCTAAGGCATGAGGAGCCTCGCGGGGGAATGGGTACGATAAATTGACCTAGCTCCGGTATGACAACGAACCAAAACCACTGTCCGCTCACTGCAAGGCCTAACTGCCCTTACTCTGTTTCAAAATAAGTGCAGCTATGGAAATCGGTATCCAACGTTTGACCATCCGTCTTATTTGAAAAATTTATGAGAAAATTAAAATAAATTAGTCACATATAAAGTACTATTTATGTTTTATCATCTAATAACAATAAAAATATTAATCGTAAAAAAATTACAAATAAAATGAACGGTCAAACGTAAGATATGAACAATGCAAAACTACATTTATTTTGACACAGACGGAGTATGACGCGGAAACGCAACGCACAACTTGTCCTCCGTCGTGCAGAACAGACAGGCACAGTGCCATCGATCCGTATCCTATCCATCCACACACTACTCCTACACGGTAGTAGTAGGAGGGAGGAGCTACGAAAGCACGGGAGATAGGCCCGCTATTAGCAGTACTGCTTGGACTAGCAGCTCTGTATCCATCAGATTCGTGCGTGTGCATGATGTGCCATTACACGGCCTGATGTAGCCAAAACCAGCAGCCAGCCAAAGAAACTACTGCACGCAGGCACATCAGCACATGTGCCGTCTTGGTCAGCATCAGCACAAGAGAGAAAAAGAGGCCATGCCATCAAGGCGCGAGCCAACAGACTACTCCCTCCGTCCCAAAATAAGTACAGTTTTATACTATTTACGTTCAATATTTGATCGTTCATCTTATTTAAAATTTTTTAATAATTATTATTTTTATTACTATTAGATGATAAAACATGAATAGTACTTTACGTGTAACTAAATATTTTCAAATTTTTCACAAATTTTTCAAATAAGACGGACGGTCAAATGTTGGGCACGGATATCAAAGAATGATTTTTTTGACGGAGGGAGAGTAGTACTTTGCAGGATTGCATGCCGCGAAAAAAGACTTTGGAGGATGCATACATACATCTCGCGTCGCAGCACGAGACGACGCCGCCGGGTTGCAGGCCGGCCGGTCGCCACTGCCACCATTGCCATGGGCAGCAGAAGCGGCTCCCTTTCTTCGTGGGGCCCAGCAAGAGAGAGGTACTTTTTTTTCTTTTCGATTAAAAGGAGAGCTCCTTGATAGTATTGGAGTCATATTTCATCTTGGTACACAGACTAAAGATAAATAATTCTATTTATCATCTATTTAAACATGCTACTAGTCATTTCTCGTAAACAAGCGATTCATTAATATTTACATTTCTCGATGCCAATGTAGCCAATCTTGTGTGGAAGAATGGAGAGTCACGCATTAAATCCAAGAAAGTCGTTAAGATGATAGGTTGTTGGATTGAAATATGCCTATCAAAAATAAATTTTTTAGATTTTGACTATCAAAAATAGATGGAGGGAGTATAAATAAGGGAAGTGCTACAAAATTGGATGTAGGATATTTCATAGAACATCACATGGTATTGCACTATATTGTTTCACATGTTGCACTACTCGATAAAAAAATGTTTCAACAAAAATATTTCAGATGTTTCATCAAGTAGGAAAAAATATTTCATCGCTTGAACGAAAGTATTTCAGTCAAATACAACATCCATACTAATTGCAACACCAAGGAATCAATGGATGAAACATTAAAACAAAACAAAATGAAACACTCAAATCAGAACATTGAATCAAAACAAAATGAAACTCTCGAATCAGACCGACGATGCTGGCTAGCTACGCGCACGAGATTATTGTTGACTTGCCGGAGATGAGGAAGGAGGACATGCGGATGAAGGTGGTGTAGAACCGGATGCGACAGCTTGGCGACTACAGGAGGAGTGGAAGGGCGACAGCCATTAGCATCGGGAGGAGTGTTCCTAAGGTAGGTTCTGGTGCCAGCTCCACCTCCCCTACAAATGTCAACCTCATCGCTGCCACCCTCGACAATACGTGCTCAATCGTGTGGTTCCGGAAGCTAGCGTCTGACCAGATCAAGAACACCCTGCTACCATTGTTGCAGTCGTGGCCACCAGCAACGGCGGTTCTGCCAATATCCCGATGAACCTGTTCAATAGCTAGGAAGGTAAGAGAAAATGTGAGAATAATTAGGATTAAGGAAGATGAAAAGGTCGAGCCGTTATGGTTAAATCGATGCGGGCCCACATGGCGTAACCGCCCGATGTTTCGTCTCGCGTCGAATGCTCAATGCAAATTGTTTCCGTTTAAATAGATCTCTTTAAAACACAAAAATACTACAAAATCCATATGTTACAAAGAACAAGTACTTTCTCCATCCTTAAATACTAGTAATATACACGTGCTAACGCTACGGCAGTATTTGATAATTCAAATCAAATAATAGAAAAAGATATATGTTTGAGAATGAGATATATACTCAAGTTTGATTGAAAAAAGGAACAATATAGAATTTTTATACATTGTTAATTACATAGCAAAGTAATATGCATGTGCTAACGCTATGACAGTATTTGATAATTCAAATCAAATAATAGAAAAAGATATATGTTTGAGAATGAGATATATACTCAAGATTGATTGAAAAAAGAACAATATAGAATTTTTATACATTGTTAATTACATAGCAATTTTTTTTGTCTTTCAAAACCCAAGCTGTACTTCTCATGGAATGTGTGTTAGGCACTCGGTAATTTTATCCACTGCAATGGGGACAACTCTACAAGGGGCTCAGTTGCTCAGAACTGATCATCGAACACAACTTCCTAAAACCATTGTATTGGCACTTCTCTCGGTCACGGAATATATTTGTGAGCTGGTTCGCAATACTGAGAGCCAAAGCACGGTGTATACTCTTCTCCTGCTTCTCCTGCATGAACTAAAAATAGCAGAAATTTGATGGGATTCATATCACAAAAAGAAAGGAAATCCTCTTATCCCATATGCCATCGTTTGTAAATATACTTCCTAATTGATCAGGAAACATAAATAAAAATTATTCCTGCTTGGTTTGTTTAAGCTGTTCTAAACAACACGTGATGGACAAACATATATAAGTATGATATGCATTTGTAGCCTCATTAGAAGTACTATTAGCTTGCATGCTAAATAATTGTAATTGCACTAATAACTATAAAGAAATAATATATGGGCTATCACAAATGCACCTATTTCCATAAAAGTAATTTCCATCTAACATAGCTTGAATATATTGCCTAACCAAGGTGTTCAAAGAAGCAGCCTGGTCGCTGGCAACGCCCTTCGAGTCGATCACCTTGTTCCTCAAACACGCTGTGTTTCACCATCATCGACTATGCTTCTCCTCCACCCCACTCCACACATCTGTCTAGAACATCCCATTGAAATCGCAATTAGGGCACCACTGCAACACAACATCATGCTCAGCGAATATTTGGCACTGAAACAGAACTCCAACAGTAAAAAAAACTATAGTAACTTTGACTTGAATAATCTACAATAATTTGCATCAGACCAGCATCCCAAGCCTAATAACAGATAATCCATTGTTCACAATCTCATCCTGCAGAAATAAATGACATGGATCCAACATCCCAACCATATGTACCGGACAAGGAATAAACCTCCTGAGGCGGTGTGTACTGACCTAAATGAAGGCCTTGGCCCCCGCCTAGGTCTCAGCCAGCACAATCAGTATGAGCATTGCAGTGTACTGATAAGGCGTCAGGGATAAGGATGGACTGATATAAGAAGGAATCAAGATTATTGGCCAGAACATACGTCCAAACAATATAGTTATCAAGTAAATTTTCTGTTGCTTGTCCATCAGAAGAGTTCATTGCATCATTATTTACTTGATTTATTGATACACCAAAAAAAGCAGATTGTCAAAGTTAATATGGTACCAAGATGAATTTGCAATACGGAGCAATAACTTGGCAACTTGCCTGACCAATCAAGCAACAAGGACACATGAAAAAATAGCTACATTTTTTCCATTCGTAAAACAGATATGCCGTAGCTTCTTAGCCAAATTTTACTCAACACATAAATGATCTAAACTTATCCAAAGAATAGGCCAATGCTAACCTCTCACTAAGTCTGAACTGCCAAAAATGGACAGCCTTCCGCGTGGATTCAGTCATCGTGGAGCAATTGCAGGAGACTACCATTCTACTTGATTCCATACACGCACCAAGATCATGGCAAATTGGCAATTTGATGGTGTCCATTTGCACTACCAAACATGCAAGAAAACCATCTTAAATAAATATATCAGGATAACAAGTGATGCTGTATCCATTATGTACACTTCACTACCAAAAATACATTGCTTAGTTGCTTATATAACCATTTTTCTCCATCCTGATGTAGAGAAAAAAACAGTGGTTCAAAATTCATGCATATTTGGTAACTATATTAATGCACAGAAGAGGGAAATTTGGCATATCTGGCATAAAACCATAGGATATGCCCAATAACCCAATACAGCACACAAAGCTTTGTGTTGTCTACCTTTAAACCCAATGGCTGAAAATGCTTACAAAGTAAATTTGCCGTTCACATGTAGTACCAGATGAATAACATAACAAAGAAAAGGAAGAAACATAATTCAATGTATTTTTCAATAAACACTAACCTTAACCCCGATAAGATGCACACCAACTGCTCACGCTGCACACATGTCCTTGCAATTGATCCAATATTTCCTAGGATATATGATGTACAATTATAATGCAGTGACGACCAATGATTCTCAAGTATGCTATCTACTCTTTACATTGCAGAATATAAAATATAAGCATCCAGTAAACTGAGTTATCGACTAAATACACAAAAAGCATCTGTGTGCCCTCCTGCTGTCATAATGAGAAGAAGCTGGACATCGTTAGTGTTATCCAAAATTTTTCTACACACATAAACTCCTAACTTTTTTTCCAAACTACCAACTTTCCCCAAACTTCTCATCAATTTTAGAAACTAAAACTCGATCAAGCTTCACTAAAGTTGGAAGCTTGATCGAGTTTTTGTGACGACTGACTGGGAGGAGATGTTTTCTGAAGCACACCTTCAGGCTCTCAGCTCTTCGGCCTCGGACCATTGCCCGATTCAGCTGACTTGTGGCGACTTTAGGGTGCGGAGCAGGAAGTTCAAGTTTGAGAATTTTTGGGTTAAGCTCGATGATTTCCAGGAAGTGGTGCAGGAGGCTTGGGCGACTGATGTGCAGAGTGAAGACCCGTTTGTAATCCTTTATGTAAAGATGGCTAGGCTGGCAAAGAAATTAAGATTATGGGGGCAGCGAAGAATCAGTACCCTAAGGTTGCAGCTGCAGATTGCGCATGAGGTGATCCTAAGACTCGATGTGGCACAGGAGCTTAGGATCCTGATCCCGGCAGAAAGAAGGTTGCGGGCTGTTTTGAAAGGGCGGTGCTTAGCTCTAGCAGCTTTGGAAAGGATGAGAGTCCGACAGAGAGCAAAGATGAGGCTACTACAAGATTGGGACTCTAGTGCAACCTTTTTTAAGTTTAAGACCAGGGCAAGAAGAAGGAAGTTGGCAATCCATTATCTCGAGCACGGGGGACAACGCGCTTCCACCCAACAAGACATGCTTGAAATGACAAGGGGCTATTTCCAGGAGGTGATGGGCTCAGTTGAGTCAGGGGATGGAGCAAGGACACTCAACTTTCAGGCGCTGGGAATTGAGTCGCTGAACTTAACAGGGCTAGAGGAGGATTTTGGGGAAGATGAGGTGTGGAAGACAATCAAAGATATGCCGACGGACAGAGCGCCTGGCCCTGACGGATATACAGGACTCTTCTATCAAGCTTGCTGGGGTGTAATCAAACAAGAGGTGATGGCAGCGTTGCAAAAGTTCTTTTCAGGCAACTCGCAGAACTTAGTAAAGTTGAACTCGGCAACAATCATTCTCCTGCCAAAGAAGGAGGCGCCGGCACTTTTGAAAGATTATCGCCCAATAAGCCTCATTCACAGCTTCTCCAAGTTGGCAACGAAACTCATGGCAACAAGACTGGCGGGTAGAATGGGAGAACTGATCCCCTTCACACAGTCGGCTTTCATCAGGGGTCGCTCGATCCACGAGAACTTTATGTTCGTCAGAGGAATGGCTCGACGGTTTCACACAAAACGACAGCCAATGGTGTTGCTTAAGTTGGACATCTCTAGAGCTTTTGACTCAGTTTCCTGGCCTTTCCTGTTGCAGCTACTACAGTACAGAGGGTTTGGAGCCCGTTGGCGGAGTTGGGTATGTTCTCTTCTCCTTACAGCGCAAACGACAGTGGGGCTGAATGGGGAGGAATGTGACCCGATTAGATTGATGAGAGGCTTGCGACAAGGGGATCCACTGTCGCCACTCCTTTTTGTCCTCGTGATGGATGTCTTGCAAACGCTGGTTGCAAAGGCGATCTCCCTCGGCGTCATGGGTGGGTTCGGCGGCAGATCGCGTTCGCCGGCGATCTCTCTGTACGCCGATGATGCAGTGCTCTTTTTCCAGCCGTCGGAACAGGACACTTGGGCAGTTAAAGGAATTCTTGAACTCTTCGGGGAGGCCACTGGTTTGGTAGCAAATTTCACCAAGAGTGCGGTCACCATGATCCAATGTTCAGAGGAGCAATCAGAGCTAGTCCAGTCGATCCTGTATTGCAGAGTCGAGCCGTTCCCAATCACCTACCTCGGGCTCCCGCTCTCCCTCCGAAAGCTTACGAAGCACGATGTCCAACCGCTCCTTGACCGGTTTGTCAAGAAATTCGCCGGGTGGAAGCCAAAGTTTCTCTCCGCCGGTGACCGGCTGACCTTGATCAAGACAGTCCTACTTGCTTTGCCAGTGCATTACATGTCTGTACTTGAGCTCCCACAGTGGGCAATCAAAGAAATAAATAGGAAGTGCCGGGGATTTCTATGGAAAGGGCAGGAGGAGGTGAATGGCGGACATTGCTTGGTTGCCTGGAAAGCGGTCTGCATGCCACATGAAAATGGCGGGCTGGGAATCAAGAGCATCAATTATTTCGGCAAGGCACTTCGTCTCAAGTGGTTAGCAAAAAGGGGGGAACAACAAGACAGGCCGTGGACAACAGTTCCAATAGATCAGTCGAAAGACTTGCAAGACCTCTACCTCGCAGGAACGAGACAAGTGTTGGGTGATGGGAAGAACACCAAATTTTGGCTGGCGGACTGGTTGCCGGTGGGGAGCATAAAGTCGAGATTCCCCTTGATCTTCAGCCATGTCGAGCGCTCGGGCTTGACGGTGGCACGAGGGCTTCGGTTTGTTTCTTAACTTGTACGTCAAGAAAATACCCGGAGATTTAGTCGGTTACGATTGTATTTTATCTGTATTTTCATATTCCGTTAGGGATATGAGTTATACCCTGTAATACGGACTCCTTCCCCTATATAAGGAGGGGTCCGAGTCCTTCTTGGGACACAATTCTCTTGAAGATCATACATTCAATAATACACTCGGCGGATTCATCCCCGGACAGGAGTAGGGTATTACTTCTTGAATAAGAAGGCCTGAACCTGTATAAATTCCTTGTCTACAGACCCATCCACTTTTGATAGCCACCCTTTTAGGATTGCCGAACACGCAACTTGTCCTCCGACGTGCACAACAGACAGGCACAGACGCACAGTGCCATCGATCCGTATCCTATCCACACACTACTACACGATAGTAGGAGCTACGAAAGCACGGGAGATAGGCCCGCTATTAGCAGTACTGCTTGGACTAGCGGCTCTGTATCCATCAGATTCGTGCGTGTGCATGATGTGCCATTACACGGCCTGATGTAACCAGCAGCCAGCCAAAGAAACTACTGCACGCAGGCACATCAGCACATGTGCCGTCTTGGTCAGCATCAGCACAAAGAGAGAAAAAGATGCCATGCCATCAAGGCGCGAGCCAAAAGACTACTAGTACTTTGCAGGATTGCAGGCCGCGAAATAAGACTTTGGAGATGCATACATACATCTTGCGTCGCAGCATCAGACGACCGTTTTTTTTTTTTTTGACAATTTGATCCTTTTAGAAAACTTATTTTGAAACTAACCCTCGCCAAAAACTTCAACCAAAAATAGGCCGTGGACTCAGCGCCAATCCCATTGGCGCTAAGATCCAACGTCTCAGCGCCAAATATGTACGTAATAAGTAGAAATTGTGCTATTCATTGTTAGGACTTATTGATAGTGCAGTGGTTGAACCACTTGTTTGGTTGTCAGTAGGTCCCAAGTTCGATCCCCATATCTGCACTCTTTTTTGGTATTTCTCTGTTGCCCATAGAAATATGAAAAAAAAAAGGGTGCAAAGCTCAAGATTCGAACTCAGGTCTCCAACAAGACCAGGGATGGACTTCACCACCGCACTACAAATAACTAGTTGATATAAAAATATACTTCACGTACTTAAGGGGTATTCGGGGGTCAGCGCCAAATGCATTGGCGTTGACCCCATGCCACGTCGGCAATTGGATCAGCTGTGGATCCATGTGGGCAAGGGTTCAGCGCCAAAGACACTGGCGCTGACCCGTACCTCAGCGCCAACGGAACTGGCGCTGAGCCCACGGCCTATTTTTGGTTGAAGTTTTTGGCGAGGGTTAGTTTCAAAATAAGTTTTCTAAAAGGATCAGATTGTCAAAAAAAAACGGATGAGACGACGCCGTCGGGTTGCAGGCCGGCCGGTCGCCACTGCCACCATTGCCATGGGCAGCAGAAGCGGCTCCCTTTCTTCGTGGGGCCCAGTAAGAGAGAGTAAACATTTTTTTTTCCTTTTCGATTAAAAGGAGAGCTCCTTAATAGTATTGTATAAATAAGGGAAATGCTACAAAATCGGACGTAGGATATTTCATAGAACATCACATGGTATTGTACTGTATTGTTGCAAAATATTTCACATGTTGCACTACTCGATAAAAAAAATGTTTCAACAAAAATATTTCAGATGTTTCATCAATTAGGAAAAAATATTTCATCGCTTGAACAAAAGTGTTTCAGTCAAATACAACATCCATACTAATTGCAACACCAAGAAATCAATGGATGAAACATTAAAACAAAACAAAATGAAACACTCAAATCGGAACATTGAATCAAAACAAAATGAAACTCTCGAATCAGACAGACGATGCTGGCTAGCTACACGCACGAGATTATTGTTGACTTGCCAGAGATGAGGAAGGAGGACATGCGGATGAAGGTGGCTTAGAACCGGATGCGACAGCTTGGCGACTACAGGAGGAGTGGAAGGGCGACTGCCACTAGCATCGGGAGGAGTGCTCCTAAGGTAGGTTCCGGTGCCAGCTCCACCTCCCCTACAAACATCAACCTCATCGCTGCCACCCTCGACTATGCGTGCTCAATCGTGTGGTTTCGGAAGCTAGCGTCTGACCAGATCAAGAACACCCTGCTACCGTTGTTGCAGTCGTGGCCACCAGCAATGACGGTTCTGCCAATATCCCGATGAACCTGTTCAATAGCTAGGAAGGTAAGAGAAAATGTGAGAATAATTAGGATTAAGGAAGATGATAAGGTCAAGCCGTTCTGGTTAAATTGATGCGGGCCCACATGGCGTAACCGCCCGATGGTTCGTCTCGCGTCGAACGCTCAATGCAAATTGTTTCCGTTTAAATAGATCTCTTTAAAACACAAAAATACTACAAAATCCATATTTTACAAAGAACAAGTACTTTCTCCATCCTTAAATATTGGAGATTTCGGACCTCTACATTTAACCTTGAGTTTAGAGTATATTTATTGCTCATTGATAGTTTGCATCGCTAGGAGTAATCTATTTTTGGTTAAGTAAATTCTGAATAGCATGAAACTAATCTCACCTTGACCTTAAATTCTGCTAAATAATTTTGAGCCCATTATGTATGCAGATGGATGGGTACTAAATTAACGTTCTATAGGCAAATGATCAAATCATGCCTAATCTCACAGCCACGATGTCTCGTCCCTCTCGTCGAACTTTCCGCCGCCTCATCTCACAACCACGACGGAGGCGTTTCGTTGTCCAGCGTTTTGTGTGTTCATGCGGTGGCCGCTTGATGGCTGCCATCGGCTTCCATGTGCGTTATGCGGCTATATTTGCATGAGCTACTGGTTTGAAATTCAGTTTCCGATATCTTTCGCTTTGGTTCGACGTCAATTATAGACGGTGATGTGTGCAAGTTCTAATCAGTAGAATGATTGAACTCTAATTTTGAGGAATTTGTTTTTATATTTGAGGACGACAAACGTATGGTGTTGTCTCAGTCTTTAGGTATCATATTTGAGAAGGACAAACATATACAGGGTGTGTTCGGGAGTGAGGGTTGCAGCAAGTAAAACGAAGAAGCGTTAAGCACATGATTAATTCAGTATTAGTTAAAATAAATTTGAAAAATAGATTAATATGACTTTTTAAAGTAACTTTTATATAGAAATTTTTTGCAAAAAATGTACAGTTTAGCAGTTTGAAAAGCGTACGCGCGGTAAACGAGAGAGGTGAGTTAGAAACAGGGGCGAAGCTACAGTTATTTACCGGGGTCAGTTGACCCCGATGATTTTCTTTTAATCTCTCGTGTCCTCTTTACTTTACCAGCTATGACCCCGGTGAAAAAAAATATTAGACCCCGGTGACATTAATTGTTGATTGCTACATTAAATCCCAATTGATAATTAAAAACAATACTGCAGCAGCGCAAATAGAAAATTAGCTATCACTTATGATTGTATATACGTCAGCTGAATATGGATATACATTTGAGTTTTTGAGATTTGAGACCATGCATAAGGCCAATGGCCCACAACTTCGTCTCAAATTCCCTAGCAGAATAATTTCTATAGAAAATTGCTTTAAAAACCAAATTAATCTATTGTCTTTCAAGTTTTTATAAGCTAATACTTAATTAATTACGTGTTAATCCTGGCTCCATTTTGCATGTTGGGACAGAAGGGTTCAGAACCAATTGCTAGGTCCGAACACAACCAGATTGTATGAGGGTTCACCTCTTCGATTTAGTATTGGATTCCAAACATAGCGATATGACTTTTTTTTTACCAAAATTTATATTTTTTATTATTTTGGTTCAATTTTACCATTCCAAATTTGAATTTTTGAAAACTATTCGAAATTTCACTCAAGTCAAATCATGTGCTTGAACAATTGTAACAGTGAAAGGCAAATGAAACCCTGGAAGAAATGACGTCTTCAACAGTTGTGTCCTTAACTTCATTTCCTTTTCAAAATTCTGTAAAACATTGTAGCCAATTATATGATACGCATGCCAGGAAATGCTTGCCAGCTATGCATAAACTGTTTGGATTCTATTGACGCTTCAAAACCCTCTCGTGGTGATCTAAATTTTGGTTAGATTGCCATCTACATCAACTATTTGATTTATTGCGATTTGGATTTGCTATTATAAACCGTCTCTATCAAATGAAAGGCTACTAGAGTACAGCATAACTACAAGTTGGCTGGACCTTTAAGATCAGAAAAAGAACAGAATCCAATGGCGATAAAGGCCATCAGAGTGGGGGACAAAATTTGCATTCCTCAACTTGAATTTCGTTTGTTTGTCGGAGAATCTACACTCCTAGCCCAGGTGAAGGAAAAACTGGTATTGATAGTAGATGCAAAATTAACCAATTTGTTATCCGGGCCGGCCTTGGAGCAGTGCGGACGGTACGACCGTATTGGGCCTCCAAAAGTTAAGGGCCTCCAAAATATGTATACTATGGTATTAGGTCTGATAGGCTTAGAGAAAAGACAGAATACCGATCGACGATCGAGTATATCGTGACTGCTTGATTGTATTTTAAACTTATTAGTGTGAAATTCGTTAATGACAATGAGTTTTTAAATATTATCTTGTTTTTTATGGTGAATGTGGGCCTTCATTTATTTTCCACACCAGGCCACCAAAAAGTCAGGCCCGGCCCTGTTCGTTATCAAGATTGTTCTGGGTTACTCCTTATGATGAAGGGAATTAAAAAGAATTAATTTCGCACCTCGATGGATATATAATCCTGTATAAATCTTTCTCAATCTTTTTAGCGAGGAATTAACTTGGTCTAAATCTTTCTCAATCTTTTTAGCGAGGAATTAATTAAGGGGTTGTTTAGATGGGGCTAAAACTTTTTAGTCCCTGTCACATCAGATGTTTGGACGCTAATTTGGAGTATTAAATATAGACTAATAAAAAAACTAATTTCATAAATGAGAGCTAATTCGCGATACAAATTTTTTAAGCCTAATTAATCCATAATTATGAAAAGTTTACTATAGTATCGCATTGTCAAATCATGGTGTAATTAGGCTCAAAAGATTCGTCTCGCGAATTAGTCCAAAGTTATAGAATGGGTTTTGTAATTAGTCTATGTTTAATACTCCAAATTAATGTCCAAATATCCGATGTGATAGGGACTTGGAATAAGTCCCTGTTTCCCAAACAGCCCCTAAACAAGGCCTAAAGTGTGAAGGTAGGTTTTAAATCCTGATTTCCGCGCTTAAATGATTGAGTTAGTTGAAGTCATTTGAATTCTCTTTTGTCGTAATATAATATTATTTTTCATAACTACGAAGAAGATAGGACTCGAAATTGAACGCTGACAGAACGTGGGACTTACACTCATGCACATAATGACACACTACAATCTGAACCGTGACCCCCACGCTCTAATATAATCTAAACTAGTCTAACATCATTTGATGCATTAGTTAGCTAATTTAATTTTCTTTCGAACTAAGTAGTTGGTTCTTATTAAAACCTACAAAATAAATAGCAAGTGGTGATGTACGTACATGCATGGTGCCGCATTATTGATGTGTATAGTATCATTATCTGTTTAACTAACTAATTAAGCAACGATGGCTTGAGACACTACGCGTATTAATTAGTGTGGGTATAGAAAGATCAAAACCAAAATTTACGATATGTGACGGAGCGAGCCTGTAAAAAGCATTGGCTGAAATTTCATGGACATATAAAAAATATCTTTTATTTGTTTGCTTATATATGGTGAGCATTTCATACATGTAATGAGGTGAAGCACAATCATTCGAGAGTATAACATTACATTTATTCTTTTTTTTATAAAAATGATGGACATACACACACATCCACACACACCATCAAGCATCTCTCGCCAATTAAAACATTTGTCCACGCCTTCTTCTCATGGCAAGAGCAGATACAATAACAAACTATAAATTAACTATAAACATATTTTAAAAAGATAAAGAAATAAGAGAGAATAGCAGTGGGCTACATATTTGTAGCCAGCTATAGCACGGACTCTAACATATAATATGTATATGACAGGTGGAACCAGATATTAATAGTGTAATATATGTTTATAGGTAACTATTATATAAATTAACTATTAAATTGATTATAGATGTTTTAGAGCTATTAGTTAGCTATACTATTAAACTTGCTCTGAGTCCTCAATGGATGTAAATTAAACCGAGTACCTAGGATCCCAACTCCCTAATTAAGCTTTAATTATTTTTTGGATATATAATAATTGCATAAAACCTCTGAAAATGCAGAGGTGATGAGATGGTTGGCAGCCAATACGTGTCAAAAATCCCGTCATCGGTTGGGACGATTAGGAGGAAGATCATAGCCGGCCGGAATCGATTAATATTAGTAGTACATGTTTGATTGTCTCCTTACTTATTACAAAAGAAAAGAAAACACTTGAAAACGACTACTCGATCGTGACCCTGCACTTCTCGACGCCATTTCGACCCAGATTTTCGCTTGTAGGGCGTTTTCAGGCTAGAACAAAGATGCCGACCTGATTAAATTGCCGTGTCAGCATAACTCTATGATGATGATTAAGCTGGGTAAATCGTAAACTTGACACAAGTGTTTGTAGCTCGTATTTACGGTTAATTATCCTTTTAGTGGTAGATGATATACCCGTCGATAACGAGAGGAGACGTTTATAATGATTTTATCAATCGTAAGATAAACCGATCTAATCTATTGAAGATGTAATATATAAGGGTATGGTGTATATTTGAGCGTTTCTAAGGGTTAGTATACTATCTGTGTATATATATGCAAGTTGTGAGCTCGTTTGAACAGTGTTTTAAAGAAAATTCCGGTTCTTGTTTGCGAATTTTGTGCACAAAATTTCTGTTTTTGTGCGTAGTTTGGACGTTTCCTTTTTGTAAATTAATGACGTTACAGTACTAATTAATCAGTTGGTTTTGTGGAAGACAGCAATTGGATTAGCTGTGTTTGTGCCGGGCTGCTTAAATATTCGCGCTACGTACTCTCGTACGCGACAGCGTGTCGCTCTCGATGCACGGCAAAGCTATACTTGTCCGTCGTTGATGCAGCCATATCTCTATCTCACTCCTCTTATCTGCACAATTAATGATCAGTTAATTAATGGGCAGTAATTCCCAAGAGAATTTTCTACCGGCCGCAGTGCCAATATAATATTATTGTACGTTTTTATTTATAAGAGCACCCGCAATGGTAAAGTAAGGTGCTCTCTATAAAACATGTACATCTCAGTAAGGGCACCCACAATGGTTATCTATAGGCTCTCTACAAGAGATCCATGTCAGCATATTTTCCTACTTTGAAGAGATTAAATGAAGAGAGAGAGCAAAGCTATCTACTAATCTGGAGATAGTCTATAGAGAAAAACGAGGCAATGGATTAGAGAGCTATAGATACCCATGTAGACATACCATTGAAGTGGTTTACTATTAATCTAGTCTACTGCTGAGATGTACATGTTTTATAGATAGCACCTTACTTTACCATTGCGGGTGCTCACTACAGGAATCTATTTAATCTATGACGAAAATAATACGTCATGGATCACTAAAAATTCGTCACAGGAATTTGTCCGTGACGATTCTACTTATCGTCATCTATTGAGCGTCACAGAGTAAATCTGCCGACGTTTTCTCTGAAATCGTCGCGGATCAGCAAAATCTATGACGTTTTTTAACCGTCATAAAACGCTTTTGGGCTCATGTAGTCCAGCCCAGGCCCAACCCTTGTGACGAAATTAAACGTCACAGATGGTTGCCACGCGACGGCCAACATGGCAGGTGACGTGGTCGTTGACCCGTGTGTGATGATATGGCACTGAGGACGTGGCAGCCAATGTGATGATGTGGCACTGATGACGTGGCAGCTAATGTCAGCCTTTTTTTATACGGCCCATTTTTTTAACGGCCCATTATTTCTTTGACGGCCCATTTTTTAAACGGCCCATTTTTTTAACGGCCCATTATTTCTTTGACGGCCCATTTTTTAAACGGCCCATTTTTTTAACGGCCCATTATTTCTTTGACGGCCCATTTTTTAAACGGCCCATTTTTTTAACGGCCCATTATTTCTTTGACGGCCCATTTTTTAAACGGCCCATTTTTTTAACGGCCCATTATTTCTTTGACGGCCCATTTTTTAAACGGCCCATTTTTTTAACGGCCCATTATTTCTTTGACGGCCCATTTTTTAAACGGCCCATTTTTTTAACGGCCCATTATTTCTTTGACGGCCCATTTTTTAAACGGCCCATTTTTTTAACGGCCCATTATTTCTTTGACGGCCCATTTTTTAAACGGCCCATTTTTTTAACGGCCCATTATTTCTTTGACGGCCCATTTTTTAAACGGCCCATTTTTTTAACGGCCCATACATTGCTTCCTCTGCGTCAGGTTCTTCTTCCTCTACGTCGAGCAGCAATGGAGGAGAAGACGCCAACAGCAACGGTCTTCCTCTACGTCGACCAGCAATGGAATGGAGGAGAAACCAATGGCAACGGTAGCGACAACACCAACACCATCGCCTTTGAATCCGGAGCGTTCTCCGCATATCACTCTATTCACTTTAGTTAAATATGTTACTAGATGATATTATTCTTGTTATTAGCATGTTTGTGTTTAGTATCACTCTATTCAATTCTTTTACTATCACTTGATCATCCTGTTATTCACATGTCATGTTTAGTATCTTGTTTTTTTATTAAAACTAGAAAAAATGCCCGTACATTGCGACGGGTGAAGTCTATTTTAATCTTATTATGGTTATATGGTTTAGTTAAGATAAAATTCACTGTGGGAGTTCGCTTAGATATATATATTTTTAGAAAATCATGAGCTGCAGTTAGGAGTCAAATCGTCTCAAGACGTACCAAAATACCGACAAAAACATCTTCAATCTATTAACTTATTAAAGGAATAGAAAAATGAGCATCCACGTTCGTTCTCACGGCCTAGAAATTCCCATATTAATCGGAGAAAAAGAAAAACAGAGTCCATACAGAGATACAATTTAGAAATAGTTGAAATTCGGAATTAAAAAATAAGGAATATTGGAAGAGGAGACTAGAGTCCATATAGAAATATAATTAAAAAATAATAGAAATTAGGAATTAAAAATAAGGAATATTAGAAGTAGAGTAAAGAGTCCATATAGAAATACAATTAAGAAATAATAGAAATTGGGAATTAAAAATAAGGAATATTAGAAGTAGAGTATAGAGTCCATATAGAAATACAATTAAGAAATAATAGAAATTCAGAATTAAAAATAAGGAATATTAGAAGTAGAGTATAGAGTCCATGTAGGAATTTAAAACTAACTAAAATTTGGAATAAACATAATAAAATTAAAAGTAGAGTTAAGACTTCATATAAAAATACTATAATTTACAAATAACTAAAATTCGAAATTAAGTAAATGGGATAAAGAGTCTAAAGTCAATATAGGAATACAATTTAGTAGTAACTGAAATTCGAAATTAAAAATTAAAGAATATTGAAAGATGAGTTTAGAGTCCACATAGAAATACAATTAGAAATAATAAAAATTCAGAATTAAAAATAAATAATATTGGAAGAAGAGCCTAGAGTTTATATAGAAATACAATTTACAGAAAACAAAAATTCGGAATTAAAGAAAAGAAATATTGAAAGACGAGTCTAGAGTCCATATAGAAATATAATTTACAAATAACTAAAATTTGATATTAAAAATAATTAATAACTAACACGTATATAAAATACAATACGAATATTACACATTAGTAGTTTCGTAAAGTTAGTACAAAATTTAAATTATGTTGTTATTTTAATATATTTGAATAATACATTGAGAAAACATATATGCTATTATATGAGAGAAAATATAATGATGCTAGCTGCACAATCTGCGCAGACCACCATGCTAGTTTTTATAATAGTAGAGATATGCCTAATTAAGTAATTATGACTATATTTTCAACATTTGCACTATTATCGGTGTTAAAATACTGTATTTTTCTATTTCTCGGTTTATTCATCTAACCCTTGATCTCGCGGGAAAATGGCACACCGAAGCCTCCATTTCTTCTACGGCTATGACCGGCTTCACCCGTTAGTGATATTTTTAGAATATTTATATGTGGATTTGGAAATAAGTGAGACATAAACACTTAGCTAAGTAGTGTATTAATGATATATTAGGCTTATTTTATTATGCGCAATTTCATGTATTGATAGTTAGCGAGCTTTTAAAATAGTGATAATGAGTTGTTACGATAATAGGAGAATTTATATGTAATCGGGACAAAGTGTTTTTAATTCTGGGAGACGTTCTTATAATTTAAGTATATTGAAGTCTACGATCTATCTCACGATGTAGAAAAGGTGAGATATGACTTCTTTTAGCACTATTTCATAAAACAATAAATAAAATGCCTGCGCATCCGCGCGGGCTTCCTTCCTAGTTGCTTGAAAAGTGCTATCATAATATTACAAACTTATTAGTAGATTAAATAACTTGTTTAATATAAAGTTGTTCAAATTTTTCAAAAGTTTGATAGAATCTTTGTCCTCAACTTTCATGATGAGAGGGAGTGTTTTTATTAGCATATAAAAAGTACTCACTCCAGTCATAAATGATTAAATTTTAGATAAGATTTAGTCAAACTTTTATATATTTTTTTTATAAATTAAGCACTTGAGAAGTTATCTATGGTCAGAGATCAAATCTAATTTTTAACATCAAAATCAAATATTTATGACCGGAGTTCCAAGAAGTACTTTATCTTTTCTAAGGTAGTAAAATGCATTAATTATCATACCAACCCCAAATCGTGATGGTTAGCTCATATTTTTAGCGGCTGTTTATCATGTATCTTTCTTAATTTTAACATCTCCCAGTGGGCAATTTCATGTAGTACCTTTCTTAAATTTAACATCTCCTAGTCCCATTCGAGTTGTAGTAATCACCAACCAAGGCTCAAGTTTAAGCTGCTAAATACAGCTGAAAAACATATATATCTCGACATATATACAGTCGAAAACTCAAAATGAGCCCTGCACAACATCTCTCTGTATACTGAGAGCAGGGAGAACAGTAGTTCACGACATGGTCAAGATCAATCAGGCTCCAACAGAAAAAAGAATAGAAAAATTAGGGAGTTTCAAATTTATATGAAAAAAAATTCCTAAAAGCATATTTGAAACAAATAATTAAATCATCTCCTTTCCATTGAAACTCTAATATAATGGACGATACTACAGAGATCTTTTTTCTAGGGAAAATACTACATAGATTTTGGAGGAAAATTCGTAAAAGCTACAACTTTAGAAAAATTTCCCTTGAATCTGTCTTTTTTTATTTAATTATGTCAGTGTCAAGGATAAGACATACCTCCTATACACGGATTCATGGAATACCGCAATACCATATACCTGATTATATACGAGAATGTATCATTTGATTAGGAAATATGACAGATAAAGAAGAAAATTACCTTATCGGAATAGAATGTGTTAGAATCCTGTCGGAGGGTGAACTCCTCAAGCGGGGGACAATGAGAGCCCCCTTGTTGGTTCGGCCGGGGGCAGCAGGTGAGACTCAAGGGCTCGGTGGATAGTTCAGTGCAGAGGGGGTCAGGCCCCTCAAGGACGATGAGACAAGAGGGGTTTATACAGGTTCGGACCGCTGAGAAGCGTAATACCCTACTCTTGTGCTTAGCTAATTGTGGGAGAAATTACAAGATCTCCTTGTTGGAGTAGAAGGTGTTGATAATGAGGGGTAGGAGAACTCCTCAAGTGAAAAAGGGCTCAACCCCTCCCTAAGTAGGCCTGGACCTCCTTTTATGAATAAATGGATAGAGCCTTGCTCCAATTCTGGTAAAACAAAAAGCAACGAGCTTAACTTCTTAATTGGAAGAACTCCCTGATCTAATTAGACGTTAAAAATAAATTAGTGCCTGATATAGGGAAAGGCTGATTTTCCTATGAGTAACCCAGTATCGAATACTGGTAATAATATCAGCAAAAGAACGTTCTCCCGTGCTTCCAGACACGCTGAGCTCCCCAAATTTTTGTACGTTCAAAAAAGGAATTGATGCCGTAAAAGATGGGATCAACCAGTAAATAGAAAATTACTGATATTTCATCCTTGTGAGATTGTCAATTTTGTACCAAAGGTGTATTTTGAGTATACCAAATTAGTATAGCTATCCTTCCTATGGCACAGCAATCCTGTTTCGCTTGGTCTCGAAACAGAATTCTTTTTTTCTCTTCTTTGTTCCTTGTCTATAGGGTAAGCTATATGGTATTCAAGGCATCAATAGAAAACCTCAATTTTGAGGGTCCTACTTAATTTTCACCGGCTTCGGAATAGTAGAATAATTCGGAATAGGGCTCAAGATCTTGGGAAAATCTAAGTTAATGATCAACAGGTTTGGATAAAGAATTTAGGAAAGATATTCTTCCTATTCAGGGAGGATAATCACATTAAATGTATGTCTTGCTGATTGTCTTGGAAGTCTGTTGCACACCTTGCTGCGACGTAGGGCCTATCAAATCCATCCGACTGACAATGTCAACACGCATGTCATTCAGCATTTAAAGAGTGAGGACTTTTGGGTCCTCATTTGCACTGGGAAGTGGGAAGCCTGCCCTAACCGGGTTAGGCAAACCGTCTCCGGCAGACGTGAGAGGCTGAGCTGCCCCTCACAATTACGACGTGACGGGGGGTGTCAGGCGGCACACCGCCTAATATGCAACCAGTGCGCAGGCGCACTACCCTGGCCACATCGGTCATTCGACCGGTCGCAGACCAGTCACAGTCCAGTCAGGTGCACCATGCACCGCATTTAAGGCGGTGTGCATTTAATGCGCCATGGTGTGCTCGCTCACACCGCCTTAAATACGGTTAGGTGGGCACTGGGGGCGCCTACCTATCCCAGCACACGCGGCACCGCACGAAGGGTGTCGGGGTAACCCGACACCAAGGCATGGAGGGGGCGGTCGCCACCCTGCCTCGGGCCCGATCCCCCTCAAGGGGAGGGCTACGTGGCTACCGGGGGCAGCCTCCTCTCTGTGGCCCTGATACCCCTGGACCCATATCACCGACAAATCCTATTCAGGGAAAAAGATGATCTACACTATATATATACAAGACCCCCGTATTCAGGGAAGGGCATCGAATTACAAGCCATAGCCAAAGCTACATTGAGAAGCAATCCAGAGGAAGGCATAGCCGTATTCGCCGAGTAGATCTCCTCGGGCCGTCCTCGACAGTTTCTAGTCGGCGGATTAGTCTAGTCGTGAAATTCCTCATTGTAATCTTGGTGATATTCCATCCATAAATCCATATAATCTAGATTAGGGTTATTACTATCCTTGAGGGTCCAAACCAGTATAAATCTTTTTCCTTGTCTGCTCGATCCGATCTCACGTCTGCGGGTTCCAACGATCCCCATACTCTACAAATCCCGTCTGCGGGTATAGCCCGTCGACAAATTCCTACTTTTCTTTCTATACAGTATATTTAAGCACTTATTTTTTCTAATTCCTACTCTTTTACATATTATATTCAAACATTCGTTTTTTATTTTTCTGTATTTTGTAATCTGCATATTTATTGTTAGAATTAAATGGGCTAGCCCCGATTTAATCATACTAATTTCAAAGGCACACAATTAATGTTAAAAGATTAATCCCACCTTGGAACCAATGAGAACGTATATCAACTTAAATAGGTTGCTAATTGAGAGCACATGTCGAGCGGATAAGATGGTGGAGGAACTGCCACGCGCGCTCATGCGCCGAGTCGAACCAACCGGGCCGAGTTAGCGGAGCGGAGCAACGAGACTGGCGAGCCAGCCATTCGTTTTCTTGTCTTTTCTGTTTTTATGAGAAAGCGGAACCGATGGACAATAAGCTCTCAACATTGCTTCCTCTGCGTCAGGTTCTTCTTCCTCTACGTCGAGCAGCAATGGAGGAGAAGACGCCAACAGCAACGGTCTTCCTCTACGTCGACCAGCAATGGAATGGAGGAGAAACCAATGGCAACGGTAGCGACAACACCAACACCATCGCCTTTGAATCCGGAGCGTTCTCCGCATATCACTCTATTCACTTTAGTTAAATATGTTACTAGATGATATTATTCTTGTTATTAGCATGTTTGTGTTTAGTATCACTCTATTCAATTCTTTTACTATCACTTGATCATCCTGTTATTCACATGTCATGTTTAGTATCTTGTCTTTTATTAAAACTAGAAAAAATACCCGTGCGTTGCGACGAGTGAAGTCTATTTTAATCTTATTATTGTTATATGGTTTAGTTAAGATAAAATTCACTGTGGGAGTTCGCTTGGATATATATATTTTTAGAAAATCATGAGCTGCAGTTAGGAGTCCGATCGTCTCAAGACGTACCAAAATACCGACAAAAACATCTTCAATCTATTAACTTATTAAAGGAATAGAAAAAGGAGCATCCGCGTTCGTTCTCACGGCCTAGAAATTCTCATATTAATCGGAGAAAAAGAAAAACAGAGTCCATATAGAAATACAATTTAGAAATAGTTAAAATTCGGAATTAAAAAATAAGGAATATTGGAAGAGGAGAATAGAGTCCATATAGAAATACAATTAAGAAATAATAGAAATTCGGAATTAAAAATAAGGAATATTAGAAGTAAGTATAGAGTCCATATAGAAATACAATTAAAAAATAATAGAAATTCGGAATTAAAAATAAGGAATATTAAAGTAGAGTATAGAGTCCATATAGAAATACAATTAAGAAATAATAGAAATTCAGAATTAAAAATAAGGAATATTAGAAGTAGAGTGTAGAGTCCATGTAGGAATTTAAAACTAACTAAAATTTGGAATAAACATATAAAAATTAAAAGTAGAGTTAAGACTTCATATAAAATACTATAATTTACAAATAACTAAAATTCGAAATTAAGTAAATGGGATAAAGAGTCTAGAGTCAATATAAGAATACAATTTAGAAGTAACTGAAATTCGAAATTAAAAATTAAAGAATATTGAAAGATGAGTTTAGAGTCCACATAGAAATACAATTAGAAATAATAAAAATTCAGAATTAAAAATAAATAATATTGGAAGAAGAGCCTAGAGTTTATATAGAAATACAATTTACAGATAACGAAAATATGGAATTAAAGAAAAAGAAATATTGAAAGACGAGTCTAGAGTCCATATAGGAATATAATTTACAAATAACTAAAATTTGATATTAAAAATAATTAATAACTAACACGTATATAAAATACAATATGAATATTACACATTAGTAGTTTCGTAAAGTTAGTACAAAATTTAAATTATGTTGTTATTTTAATATATTTGAATAACACATTGAGAAAATATATATGCTATTATATAAGAGAAAATATAATGATGCTGCTACCTTGCTAGTTTTTATAATAGTAGAGATATGCCTAATTAAATAATTATGACTATATTTTCAACATTTGCACTATTATCGGTGTTAAAATACTGTATTTTTCTATTTCTCAGTTTATTCATCTAACCCTTGATCTCGCGGGAAAATGCCACACCGAAGCCTCCATTTCTTTCTTCTCCCTTTTGAGACGCCACACCTTTCTTCCTCTTTTTTTTTTTCTAGTATTTATTTTTCACACTCCTTTTGTACTCTCCGACCTCGCGGTTTTAAATAGGCGAGGTAAAGGAGGAAGAGGAGGAGGAATCCTGGAGACACGGTTCCAGCGGGTCGGGTCTCGTGTATCGCCGCCTCGCTTCCTTCCGGCCGCGGCTCGTCACGCTTCTCGGCCTCCTCCGGGAGGTGCGTGTGCTGCTGCTCCACTGCTCTTCTTCTCTTCTTGGATTCATGTCCTGTTCGTGTGGACTCTGCCTTCGCTTCTCCCATTTCTTGGTGATTAATTTGTGGTGGAGGGGAGCGTGTTCTGGGATTTTTTTTTTTTTTTTGTTTTCTTGATGAAATCTTTCGGGTTGATTTTGGTTGTTTTTGAGGTGAAAACGGCAAGCAATGCTTGTTCTTGGAATGGTCCAGTGCGAGCTCATCCATCTGATGGTTGTTTTCTGTTCATTCTCCATGGATGGCAGGCCGGATGGTTTCTTTTTTTTTCTTTATGTTTGTGTTTCTTCTCTGATTAGCTACGGATGAATTGGGTGAAATTTTGGCTCTGAATCTCTGATAGAGTGATAGGTCTTGGTGCCGGGATGGTAATTTGGTGGGATTTGTAAACTTTTTTCTGGGCGAGTTCGTCGCACACTGATAAACTTCTGAACTTGAGCTGAATTTCATGTCTCGATCAAGGAGGTTTTGTCTCACGGTCACTGGACTGTATCAAGTTGACTTCTCGAAGGCCTTTTGGTTGTGTTCTTGGACGGACAAAAATACAAAAGCTGCAACAAAAATAAATCCGTTTCGTCTCCTTTTTTTCCTTTCTGTGGGTTTGGTTTCTTGTGCGACCATGAACTCATCGAATTCCTGCTCTATTAATACACGAGGCAAAATCTCTTTCCTTTTTCTTCAGAAAAAAAATGAACTCATCGAATTTGGATTGCTGAACAGGAAGACAGTGAGAAAGCAGAAGCATCGGCATTGAGCCGAATGGTATAGAGAGCTCCAGGGATGGATCGCCGGAGCTGGCTGTGGCGGCGGAGATCGACGGAGAAGAGCCCGGCCGAGACCGAGAGCTCGGTTTCTTCTCCATCCGAGAGACTGTCTGATGAACAGGTGAGAAAAAAAAAACAAGTCACCCTCTTTCTTCCTCTCTCTGTCCACTACATTCACATTTCTGAAGTTTACTTATTTGCACAATTTAAAGTCAAATAGTAGGTAGTACTACTTGCAATATTAGAATAGAATAATTGGGCAGTAATCTTTTCTTACCAATCCAAAGATACGCATACGCAGCTCTTCTGCGTGTTTTTTCTGAAATCGTGGTCATTTCCGCATGTTTATCTCACATTGCTCAAACTACCAATGGGTCCAAGGAGCAGGAAAAAGTAACTGGGTAACAGTAAAAGAGGCTCAAACGTTGAAGAATGATAATACCTGTCTAGTGTCTAGGAGTGTTGTGCAAGCATGCTCAAACGAATTGATGATTGTCAATTGACTTTGTGAGCCCTACGCTCCTTCCATTGAACAGATCATGTAACATGTGCAGTACAGAGAAAATAAGGGTCCATCTGATATGGCAAACATGTGAGGTTTCATCCGGTTTCAGATCTGTAGAGGCTGGAAGCTTTGGTAATCTACCACCATGTTGCAGATGTGAACTCTTTAAGATTTGAAGCTCTGATGGCATTAGATAAAGATTTTGATGGAGGATCAGAGTTCCTCTGCATAAAAACAGCTCAGTTCTTCCTGACCAATCCTAGTTGTACCATGTAGGGTACAAGAATTATTCTTTCTGTTTGATGATTCATCCATCCTAGCAGGTTTATTCTCTTGTCTGGTGATATCGCGAAAATCGCGCGTTTGCGACATCCTCCTAGACATCCACATAGCAGCTCCCAATCATACTAGCCACATGACAAAATGAGGGGACTGTAAGATAGATTCAGTTTCCCTTCCTTTGTTTGGTAGGTGACACTGGCAATTAGTCCATGATCATGTCACAGTTTTTGGGTAGTCCTGTAAACTGAAGGAGAGAATGAGAGAGAGGGGTCCTGTTTGTTTCTATACCGGGAAGGGATTATAGGACAAGCCTTACCTATCCATGGACAACAAGGATGTGATGTTAGTTGGGACTAGCTTTTCTCTGCAGAAATTATGGCTTGCATGAGGGCAAGATGCATTTTCTTTGGTGGCCACTCCATCCATCTCCATGTGCTGCAGCATCACCCTTTGGCCCAACCCAAATGCCTCATAATGTGTCTGCTGGCACAGAGCAATCAAGATGCCTCTCTCTCTCTCTCTCTCTCTCTCTCTCTCTCTCTCTCTCACCTCTGTTCATGTGCAACATTTACTTGTGAATTCCTGATCTTTGACCATCAGCTGTACCTGTACCCCCAAAGAAATGTCTGGAATTCTGATGGAATTGTGCATTTAATTAGGGGTGTCCTATTGTATAGAAGTTAATATGATGATGATTATGGAGTAATGGTGCTCAAAGTCCTAAGAATCCCCTTAATCATTGTGCTTCTCTGAGCATAATGTTGGGAATCATGCAAGAACATGATCTCAGAAAGTACCATGTCGTACTTCACGTGCTCATTTGCTTTTGTCCAGAAAAAAAAACAGTATTTAATACTTTGATAATTGATTCTTCCAAATTTTCAGATGCATCCAATAGAGGTTTCTTATTGTTACTTCAGCCACTCCCTTTGTTCTGCAATACTGTTGCATGACTAATAGCTGAAGTTCACAAGAAATTTTGCATGAATAGCCTCCTAATTTTGCACTTTCTAGTCAGGACAATGTTTGATCCTGTTTGTTCTTGGTTAGGATACTCCAAAGAGTTCTCCAAGCTCAGTTCAATCACCGGAGATCTCGTCGAAGGAAGCGCAGGATGACAATGTGAAGGTGAAGGTGTTGAGCGAGAGACTGTCATCTGCAGTTTTGGACATACGTGCAAAAGATGATCTTGTGAAGCAGCATTCAAAAGTTGCGGAGGAAGCTGTTCTAGGTATGATGTTAAACATGACTGAATCATACAGTTGCACTACATGAAGCAAAAATTCAAACAAATTATTGTTTTTCGCTGGGCCAAAAAATTTAAGAAATGTCTCTGTTTGGACCTGGATATACTGTATATGCATATGCAGATATGTTTCTTGTCTCTTGCTTTTAATTTTTTGTACTAATTATGTGGTCCAAAAGCTCATTTGTAGTTTTGTCAATTTCCTGACTTAGAAAAAAAATATTCTTATTCTAAGGTCCTCTCAACCTAATATCCTTCAGTTTTATGTACTAATGATTTTCTTTTTCACGAATAATGTACTGATGATTTGAAACAAAGGCTTAATCCATTAGCGGAGCCAGAAAGTTTCCAAAGCCCGGTCAAATCCAACTACGATAAGTATTTGCTATGAAAATTTTTGTGTTCAATTCTATAATATATATCAAAATTTACAGCGTGTTCGCTGCGACGAGCCTGGGTCACTGCCCGGGGTCGCCGGGCTTAATCCCCTAGAAACAGTTCTTTTTTTTATCTGATCCTAGAAACAGTGTTGTTTCTGTACTCATGCATAAATTGAATTGACAAGCAAGCTCTTCATACCAAAAACCTGCATTTTCTCCTGCTAGGATGGGAGAAGGCCGAGAAAGAGATTGCATCACTGAAGACCCAGCTAAACTCTGCAACCGCCAAGAACACAACACTGGAAGACAGAATCGTTCACCTCGACGGCGCCCTCAAGGAATGCGTCAGGCAACTCCGGCGTGCCAAGGAAGAGCAGGATCATGGCGTCCAGGCCGCGCTAGCGCAGCAGTCGCGAGAATGGGAGTCGGAGAAGGCCGACCTCGAGCTGCGAGTAGTCGAGCTGAAGGCGAAGCTGGAGGCGAAGTCCGAGTTCTCGGTGAACGCTGAAACTGATGCGAGCTCAAGGCTGGCCTCCCTGGAGAAGGAGAACTCTGCTCTCAAGGTTCAGCTGCTGGCCATGTCGGAGGAGGTGGAGCTCAGGACCATCGAGAAGGAGCTGAACAGGAGGGCAGCAGAGACGGCCAGCAAGCAGCAGCTTGAGAGCATCAAGAAGATAGCCAAGCTCGAAGCCGAATGCAGAAGGCTGCAGGTAATGCCATTTCCTCTTTTTTCCCCCAACAGCTCTGCATTTTGGACAGTTCCCGTTCTATTCTTTTCTGATTAATATGCAGATTCTACCTTGGTTTTCATTAGCACGTATTTCAAACTGCTAAATGAGGTGTGTTTCGTGTGAAAACTTTATATATAAAAGTTACTCTAAAATATCAAATAAATCTAATCATACGCTAAGAGCGTTCTTGTTTTCCGTGCCCTTAGGTGTTGTTTGGAGCATTTAGTCCCCTACTGTTTGGATCCAAGGACTAAAAATGACTAAAGGCACGTAGACCGAGGGAGAGAGAAGAAAGAGGCCACCACTTTAGTCCCTATAAATACCTCCAGAAGTGACTAATGGATTTTAGTCCCAATATGCACTTTTAATCACTTTTAGTCACTCCTGTTTGGATTCTTAGGGACTAATGAATTAGTCCCATGAACCAAACAGGGTCTTAATCTTCATCTTCATTAGTTTCACGTACCAACTCAAGGCCCATGAGTCCGCTAATAACTCTCTCTAAAACTAACATCTGTGAGAATTTTTGGCAGGCCAATGCACGGAGAGAACTCAAGCGTGCACCAAGCTCGGTCTACGCCGAGTCAGTCACCGACTGCCAGTCAGACTGCTCGGATTCATGGGCCTCGATTCTGATCACCGAGCTCGATCAATTCAAGAACGACAAGAGCATCGCGAGGAGCGCGAGCCTCGCGGCTGCAGACATCGGCATGATGGACGACTTCCTGGAGATGGAGAAGATCGCGTCGGCGAACAGCCCATCGAAGAGCGAGGCCGAGGACGCCGCTAGCGTCCAGCTGGTGAAGCTCGAGGAGAAGATCAAGAGGCTGGCAATGGAGAAGGCGGACAAGGAGAAGGCGTTGCACGAGGCTCAGCGAGAGCTCAGGAACACCCGGCATCGGGCGATGGTGGCGGAGGAGAAATCGGTCGAGTTGCAGAGGCAACTGAACCTTGCCAAGGGAGTGAAGCATTCCATGGAAACCGAAATGGAAGCCATGGAGAACAGGAGGAATGAACTGGAGGGGAGAATTGAGCTCGCCCATGGCGAGATCACGAGCTTGCTCGACAAGGGCCGCGTTCTGGAGGAACGGCTCGAGTCCGAAAAGGCGCTGACGCTGGAGCTGGCTGCTAAGTATCAGCAGATGGATGCACTGGAGGCAGAGAGGAGAGAGCTGCGTGGTCACCTGGAAGCATCACAATCTGAAGCCAAAAATCTCGGTGATAAGATCACTCTTCTAGAGAAGAAGCTGGAGGAGGAGAAGGCGTTTTCAACCCGGCTCGCAGTGAGGTGCCATGGAATCGAAGCTCTGGAAGAGAAGAAGAAGGGTACAGAGCATGAGTTGGAGTCAGCACGAGAGGAAATTGCATCTCTGCAGAAGAAAGTTAGCATCTTGGAGCTGAAAATCCAGGAGGAGAGGGCACTGTCTGAGAAACTCGCGACACGGTCTCGTGATCTAGAGGCACTGGGTGTGCAGACAAATGAGCTCAGATCTCAGCTCCAATCTGCAAACTCAGAAATCGCTGGCCTGAATGAGAAGGTTAAGATGCTTGAAGAGGCTGAAGAGAAGCACAAGCCATTGACTGCAGGATTGGAGTCCCAGCTCAGGTTGGCACAGGCTGAAGCCATGCGCCTGAAGGATGATGTCAGTTCGTTGGAGAAGAAGCTGGAAAGCCAGAAGAACTTGTCATCTGCCTACATTACTGCATTGGATGCTTCTGAAGCCCAGAAGAACAAATTCGCCAGTCGGTTTGAGCTCAAAGAGGCGGAAGCGGAGGAATTGCGCAGGAAGATCCGTTTGCTCGAGGAGGAAATTCACAAAGAGAAAGCACAATCTTCTGAACTTGGAGTGCAATGTCAGAATTTGAAAGAGCAATTTACCAGCAGAGCTCTTAGCCAACCAATGAAACCTATGGCAAGTAAAGAACTTCACATTAAAAAGGTGAATTCCATAGTACTAATTGTACATTTATTCAGTGATTTATCATATATATTGCAAAATCAAGCCTTGTGACAAACACTATAAAACTTTTAGTTTGTATATGCTACTAATGAGATGTCACCACTTTCTACAGGAGAAAGAGCTAGCTCGTGCAGCAGGGAAACTGGCAGACTGCCAGAAGACAATAGCTTCACTGAACAG
Source organism: Oryza longistaminata (assembly GCA_009805545.1). NCBI lineage: Eukaryota > Viridiplantae > Streptophyta > Magnoliopsida > Poales > Poaceae > Oryza > Oryza longistaminata. The sequence continues at coordinate 27,937,974 of CM020183.1, forward strand.
GCAACTTAAATCGTTAGCAGATTTTGATGAGTTTGTCCCCGGATTCGAGAACGACAGCGTAATAGCTGAAGGCTGGGAGGAAAATGGTCTGAAACTGTTGAACTCTGCAAATTATCCAGCACAATTGGGATGTTTGGCGGTCAAATGATTGCTGTTGTTGCGAGAAGACTGCCATTGTTTTTTGTTCTGGCTGTCACATGGTTGTTGTGATGAGGAGATTGCCAGGATCCTTCTGAAGATGCTATATATATGGAGATAAGTTAATAGTTTATAGATAAGCAAAATGTTCATACGGAAGCGATGTGAATAAAGTTATTCAAGCCTTGAAGGGAACTATGTAAAGATTAGTTTTGTTCCCGTTGCACCACTCATGAAAATGGGCAATTTTCTTTTCCTGGCATTAATAGTAGGAAACTGGCGTCCATCTAACAACTTTACAATGAAAGAGAGATTAACAAAGTCACCATTGGTGTCTCGCTATATATCAACAAGTACATTATCTACTACTGAAAAAATAATTAGCCGTAAATACGAGGACACGTATCAAATATAGGATACTTAGGTGGGTAGTTCCACCACAAGGCACAGTTATTAGGACCGGACCGAAAAAAACCGGAACCAGAGCCGCCGCCGGTCTGGTCCAGTTAAAAGACCGCCTATGCAAAAGTGAGCCGGTAAAAGCCGGCTGAACCGCCCGGTTCTCTGAGAAAACCGCTTAAAACCGGTCTGAAAATCGGCACTGAACCGCTGGGCAGGTGCACGTGGGGTCTGCAGCAGCTCGCAGGGCGTGGGAAAGAGGAGAAAATACCAGTTCAGCTAAGCTCATTTCACTCCACTAACTACTTCCATGCCATTATCGATTGGAAAAACTCCATATTTAATCCCTTGACCGCTCGGTCCAAATTTAGTCCTTCACTATGAATTCGTTTAAGGCTTCATACCCTTTTGAAACAAAGAAAAAACCACATGAATTTAAAACAAAAGAAAAACCATAGTAATTCTAGCGGATTTTATCCTATCAAATCCTTAAAAACAAAATTGTTTCCTATCCATTCCTTTGAAATTTTTATGGAATGGATCATTCTAGAGCAATTTTAGAGAAAAATAAACATGAGGTCTCACCTCATGCTTTCCTTTTCATGTAAAATTTGTGGGTTTTTTCTATGTGCTAATCAAAGACAATTTAAAACTTTCCTATGCTTCAAAATCTTATAGGAATTCAATGAGTATGACATTCTATTCTTACTTTTTTTTATTTACTCCTATGTTTTCTTAATACTGCGTTTTAGAGGGTCGTCATTATTGATCTCTTTCAAACCACCTCTCATCTTTCGTAGCTTTTGGTGATGTGGCGCCGTGTGACATGACAATCTTAATTAGAAATTTCTTAAATAAGATATAGCTTCTTTCAGAAAGAAATATTTTGAGATATGGGAAAGGAAAAGGAGGCAAGGTTTTAGTATTTGTTGATTTGTTCAAGTTTTTGTTTCGGTGTCGTTTATTATGGTTGCTATATTCATACCGTTACTATTTGCTCATGTGGACCCAACGCAAGCGCCATGTTACCGTACCCCAGTAGTTTAGATGTAGGATGAAATGGGGACTGTTCCAAGAGTCAAGGGAACTATAATGAACGGTTTTATAGTTGATGGACCAAAATTGGACTAAATGTGCACTTCTCTTATCAATTTATAGAGTAAGGAAACACTTTGATCAAAACTAAACTCTCCAGCTTGATAAGAAAGGACGGACTAGCACACAAAAAAGGGATGATAATACACCATTTCTTTTATATTGCTCAGAAGGCATAGTAAAATACTTAATTGGCCCGGCAAATATTTGAAGAATTGAGAATCCAGATAAGTGCTAATGTTCGAGTTCGAATGAACTCTAATACAAATGATATTCATTGTACAAAATCGAGTGAAGGGCAAAGCACCTTAGTCAAAAGTCAAAACTGGTCAACACTGATTCCAGTGTTCTGTGTCTTATGCAACTTGCTGCTTCTTGCTTTTCTTTTTCATTCCTTTGCTTTTTTCACCAGATTTTTTTCTCTTTGAGGTGTGCATTTCAGCATCACTGCCATCATGGTCGAGCATTCTAGTTTCGTCTTCATCCACTTCACTCGTTCTATTCTTCTTTTCCTTTCTTTCCTTTCTAACTTCTGCCTCAACTGGATCTGGCTGCTTGGATTTAGTCTCCTCGAGTTCTGAACATCCAACAAGAGCGTAAGTACATGAACACGTGGAATTCTTCATGAATCAATTCGATATGGCAATGAACATCGTTTCAAAAAGTTTGAAGAGTAGCACTACATCTTGGGCTCTTGGGGTCCTAGGGCTGAAAGATGTAGATTACTATCTTAACTAGCCCTTCTATTCAAGATAATAGAAGCACTGCTCTATTACGTCTCACTATTATTTAAGGTGATGTGTGCTGGAATTACATTGGTAAACAAAGAACAGTAATAAATGGAATGGTACCTTCAGTGGAGAAATGTGAATCAATAACCACAGCTGTCAGGTGCTGCTTGAGGAAGACCTGTTACGAAACAGGACAGTGAAGAGCATTAGATCGTGCAACTACAAGGATAAAATGTTTAAACCTGGACACAGTTTCAAGTTGCACAAGAATCATGGTACATTATAACTTCACTGTGAAGCACGTAATTTCCGAAGGGAGATATATCTTAATTTTAAATAGAATGCAGCAAACTAGCAAAACAACCACCAAAAGGCAATTAACTAGACAGCAAAAGGGTGGCCAGAAGAAAAATCAATACCAATACCAATACCAATACACTTGCGCATGCCAACCAGTAAAAGAGTACCCCAAGGTTAAGTCTAAAATGTTTGACTAGCCCATGATGTCTTCATGACCACAATAATTCACTTATATGGTATGTCCAAAATGAAGCAATGGCAAATAAAAGCAGAACTGAAACAGTATCTGTTAATTGCATGGAAAATATAGTATTTGAATACTATGAAATTAACTGTTAAACGTACCGCAGAGAGCAGCTGCCTTGTATTTGTGTCCCAGATGCGTAAGTAACTGTCCAGTCCTACAATAGTAAATTGGTTTCCTGAGTTAATGCAAACAGAATAACCTAGACTAGTAAAGGTGTGCAAGACGAATACATGTAACCAATAAATTTGCGCTCAAAATAAATGAATATGAAATAATTGGACAAATATTTTTTCAAAATATGCAGCCTTACCACAAGATGCTATCAAAGGTAGCTCTGGATGTCTAACTATAGATCTAATACTTCCACTGCATTTACCAACAAAGCAACCAAGTAGTTTTCCTGGGAAAAGGGTGCAAGCTAAAGTTAATTCTGTAAATAGATACATTAAAAAGAACTAAAAAGTGAATACCGATCGCAAAGTGTAAGGAATTTACATAGAATATAATCTAGAATGTTGTAAGCATACAAGAATCAAACATCTTTTGATATCTGATAAGGGACATGAACAAGATATCTTTCTAACGCCTGAATTGAAACCAATTTATCTGGTATTTCAATATCACTCACTGATAGTTTAGTAGTCTCAAATCCCCCGAAAATTTGTTGGCATATTTGCTCAGGTTAGTACAAGAACCATAACAGCACAACTTTATTCATGCTATAGTTGAGGGATGTACACAGGAATCAATTGAGGAGGTGCATTTTTAGCAAGAATATTCAACCGAAGGTTTTGATTCACAGTTGATGTTCCTGGAAACCCACAGAGATGCATATTTGTTTTCTCTGTTCCTCCAAAAAAGTGCATGATGCATAAGCTCATTGCAGAATATTAAGATAAATTTAAATAAAACTTCTCCAGGCAGTTAAATGTATCCATATAGCACATGATGAACTAACTATGAATCGATCAGGAAAATAAATAAACAACCGATGTTGTACCACCTATGTAAGCATCAGAGCATGGTAGCCAAAAAATAGTACAATGAAATACACATGCCGGAGTGAACTTTAGAGTACGAAAATGAAAAGAGATTTTTATTTGAGCTATAGTATACTAGATACAAAATTCAAACTAAGCTACAACTCTGAAAATATAATTCAGAATGTATTTTGACTTCCAAGTGCCATCAGCAAGAATTATCACACACCAGCTACTATCATATAATACCTGTTCTCATGTCAAAGGAAGCAAGGTCCCCTCTTCCTGTACCAATGTAGACAGCATGTCCATTTGGGTCCTCAGCAACTGCCTTGATTGGTGACTCCCTAAAATCAACTGAAATTACAGGCCTTCTTTGGGAAGCAGTGTCATATAAGCGAACCTAACAATCAGAAGAAGCACCACAGGTACAAATATTGAGAACGCGAAACAAAACTAACTTATTAGCACATGATTAATTAAAGATCAGTAAAAAAGTAAAAATAGGATTAATATGTTTTTTAAAGCAACTTTCCTATATGATTTTTTTTTGTCAAAACACATCATTTAGCAATTTGATAAGTATGCGTGTGGAAACGGAGAAAAGACGACTTAATAATTTTTTTTACTACTTACTATAATTTTTAGCAACCTCATTAATACCATTGTGACTTGTGAGGTATGGTTTGATGCCAAATTTACTCAGTTTTAAATCTATAACCTATTTGGTACCAAATCAATCCTACATTTTTTGGTAGCGTCAATTTTTGGAGTAACAAATTTTTTGAGGGTATAAAAAATAAAATTCAAATTTCCTAATTAGCTTTTGGTCTACCACGACCACGATTGATATGATCCACTTGTTGGCTTATTAGCCACAACCAAAACTTAAAATTTGAATTTTTAATTTTGTAAGTTTTTTCATCAAAAATTATTTTCTAGTCTTTGGTTTTACACAATTAAAATATATAGTATATATTTAAAAAGTTTTATCTATAATTAAAACCTATCCGGCAATGAATTTCGCTACCAACCGTTATAGTTACAGCCACCGTTCACCGGGGCTTCGTCGTCGGTTTCCCTATCATTGTCAATTCACCAACTTCCTTTCCTTTCAGTAGTGGATAGGTAACAACTCTCTATATGTGGTCTTACGACTTTACAAATATCCGTGTCTCTGGTAACAATTGTGCATATTATAGTCGCTGTTAGCAAGAGGGCACCCTTTTCCCTGAAGCTATTTTGCCGGGCTCTGTTGGTTCCCATCCTCTCCTCTATCGTTTTCTGCACGCACGCTTCCGAAACTGCTAATCGGTGCATTTTTTGTAAGAATTTTCTATAGGAAAGTTGCTTTTAAAAATCATACTAACATATTCTTAAGTATTTTTACCTACTATTTAATCTATTGCTTCGTTTTTCGTGCGGGAGGTGAGGTTCCAATGTTCCAACCCTCACCAAGACACTGCCGAGAGTTATCTCACGTTCCAAGTATTCTATGCCTATCTTTCTGTGTCGGTTTTGGGTACTTTTTGCAAAGGCTCAACCGAGCCGAACTGCCTGGCCACGTTTTGTTGGGTCCGCCCACACCAGGCCACTTCTGGGCTTTGGCACGAGAAGGGCTCTGCCGTGCACACGGTGTTTCGTGGGCCACAATTGGGCTTTTTCTCTGAGAAATTTGAAGGCCTGCTCGGCATCGTAGGCCCATCAAACCGTTCTGTGGTCCGGGCCGAGAGGAGTTTCCGGTGGGAAAAAGTCCACTTTGACTCCCTTAAAAAAGTAGGCCGAACCTAATTCATACCCCTCAACTGAAAAACCAGATAAGACAACTCTCCGAACTATTGAAACCAGTGCAATTTAACTCCCTCAGCGGTTTTGAAGGGTGGTTTTGCTGATGTGGCGCTGATGTGGTGGTGTTGACTTGGTCTTCATCCCATGTGGCGTCTATGTGGCAATAAAATTAAAAAAAAATATGAGAGACCCACTTGTCATTCAAATAAAAAACTATTGTGGAGCCCACCTATCATCCTTTCTCTCTCCAACCTTTCTTTCTCCTCCCTCTCTCTCCCTTGTCTCTCTCTTTTCTTTCCTCTTCCGTGGTGACGGCGGCGGGCGGCGCTACCCCTGCAGAGACAGCGGGAAATGGCTCCCACTGCCGGGGGGCGGAGGTGGCTGGCGTTCGGGGGCGTCAGTGCCGTCTGATTTTCCGGCGGAGAGCTTCGACGACCGGCGGCAGAAGCAGGTGTTCGTCCGTGGCCGGATGCCCAGCGCGGCCGCCGTCGCCGGGTACGTGGTCCTGTCGGTCATGTCCACCATTGTTGTACCGCGCCTCTACACTGAGCTGAAGTGCCACCACGTCGCCGTCGCCTGCATCGTCGCGCTGGTGCTCGCCTTCTGCAACACGTACGTCACCGGCGTCATCGACGTGAACATCGCGACCACCTTCGGCAAGGTGGTGGTCCTCGCATTCGGCTCGTGGGTGGGGCTCAAGGACAGCGGCGTGGTCACCGGGCTCGCCGCCTACGGCGTCATCGTGGCGACCGTCTCCACCGCCTCCGACCTCACCCAGGCCTTTAGGACGGGCTACCTCACCCTCACCTCGCTGCGCGCCACCTTCCTCAGCCAGGCCGCCGGCATGGCGCTCGGCTGAGTCATCAATCACGTCATCTTCTAGGTGTTCCACAACCACAACGGCGGCGGCAACGGCATCGCCATGCTCTGATCCAAAGAAATTTGGTGTCCTGCTCCTGCGCGTGAGCGTAACGGCGTCAGGAAATTGCTCCCGGATTTGGAGCGGATTCTTGCCTTGTAGGAAGATCCTAACCTATCATATCTTATTCTACCCGAGCTTTGCGAGCGTTTCCTGAAATCTTCCTGTGCATCTTCGGTTCCAAATTAAGGCTGACTTGTATAAACGCTACTGTTAGCCCGTAATAACACGGTAATTCTTGTTTGGTTCAAAATCTTGGGTAATGAGTAGTAGCAAGCTCGCCATCACGAGGAGACGTCCGCGGGACTCCACCAGGTAGCGGACAACTCGGATACTGCTCGCCTCGCCGGCAAAACGGGTCCACCTCGACCTTGCCGTCCCTGGCCATCTTCCCCGCACCCCCGCGCCGTCCTTGGCCTCCTCCTGCAGCCGCACCCGTAGTCCCCGCCGCCGCCGCCACGAAGAGGAAAGAAAAGAGAGAGACAAGGGAGAGAGAGGGAGGAGGAAGAAGGGTCGGAGAGAGAAAGGATGATAGGTGGGCTCCACAATATTTTTTTATTTGAATGACAAGTGGGTCCCTCATATATTTTTTAATTCTAATACCACGTAGGCGCCACATGGGATGAAGACCAGGTCAGCCCCACCACATCAGCGCCACGTCAGCAAAACCACTCTTCAAAGCCGCTGAGGGAGTCAAATTGCACTGGTTTTAATAGTTGGGGGAGTTGTCTTATCTGGTTTTCCAGTTGAGGGGTACGAATTAGATTCAGGCTATTTTTAAGGGAGTCAAAGTGAACTTTTTCCTTTTCAGAAAAAAAAATTGTGTTCTATACTTCTATACTCCCTTTTTTTTTTTGGACGCTAGTGACTAGCGTGGGACCGTGGGTTCTACACTCTCTTTTTTCACGCATATGCTTCCTAAATTATTAAATGGGGACACGACTACGTAGCACAAAGTAGCTTCGTTGCCTAAACACGCAACTCACTCTTCTCCTAATTAGCATATGTACGAAGGCGTGCCTCTTTCCAAAAAGGGCATCTCGTAGTTACTTTTATTGCAGAGCTAAGTTACTTCTACGATTTAAGTACTTCCTCCGTTTCATATTACAAGACTTTCTAGCGTTGTCCATATTCATATATATGTTAATGAATATATATGAATGTGGACAACGCTAGAAAGTATTATGAAACGGAGGAAGCAATTACTTAAAATGTTTGGATATATTCAATATTAGACTCGTTTTATCATATATTTTGAGTAGAGCATAATGGGACAAACTAAAGTAAAAGAACAATGCTAGTGTAGCCAATCTTTAGTTTTGATGATTGGTGGTGTCCTTTGTAGCAATACTGGACGCTATACAGATTCCTCACTTTGATTGCATTGCAATGGAAGCAATCGTGTCTCTCCCACAGCACGAAGACACGGATGGACGGCTATAAGATGCGTCGTGCGATAGGACGAAACTGAGAGCGCTCTCGATTTAACTTTTCCGATTATTAAACATGTGCTTTATGAAAAAATTTTCTATAGGAATGTTACTTGAAAATTCATATTAATTTATTTTTGAAAATTTTTAAGCATATAATTAATTAATTATGCGCTAATTCACTGTTCCGTTTTACATGTTGAAGGGGAAGGATTATAACTCCCTTGCTGAACTCAGCCTTTAAAGCCACTCTAAATTTGAATTTTTGAGTTTTTTTTATTTTTATTTTTCACCGTTTACTTTTAAAATGCTAAAAACATATATAAGTCCTATCCATAAAATATTTCTTGTTTGCTGTTTTAAGCCAAACGTTGTACTTACATTTAGACTCAGCTGGTAATCCTTAGCTAGTTCCCCATGCGAGCATTTTTTTTTTTCTTCAGGCCATTCAATTTTTGTTGCATGTTTGTGTTATGCATTTGTTTCAGAATTGAGATAAAAAAATCAGCAATTTATTTTTTTTCGCGTTGAGAGAAATTTGATAAAGAAAAGGTGATAGGGCAAAAGGAATTAATGAACCATCCACTGGAATTGTAGGGATAATATATGAACATGTCCCATTTGGGCATTCAACAATCGGCAATGTTCGACAAGACTTGATCCATTTGCGGACTTTTATTCCCAACAAGAAAAGATTAACCAGAATATTCAACAAAAGTAACAACACTGAAACCATCAGATGGTAGCAATTGTACACTTGTATGAGACTCTGTTACTGCTAGCAGAGGAATTTTACAACGATGCAGGAGATGTCGTCTTTGCTTTTCCGGTTCACGGCCTGCTCCGTTAGATGCTTCGCAGCTGCCTGAGCATCCTTGAAGTCCTTGATTTCATCCACCGCCTCTTGGTTGGACATCACCTGGATATGTATGATCTTGAAATTATAATCGTTGCATATGATAAAAGAACGTCGCTAATGCAACTTAGCAGCTCATTAAAAGGAGTAAAGAACTCAACTAAAATGAAAACAATAATCATGCAAGAGTCATAGATGCAGCTTAAAAAAATAGAAAAATCAAGGTTTGCAACTCAGGAGTCAGGATGTGCTCATGCATGCCAAATTACATACTTCATCCGTCCCAAAATATAAGCATTTTTAGAATAGTGCCAAGTCAAACTTTTTAAATGTTGACTATTAATAGCAAAATAATAAAAAAAGATCAATCATGTAAATTTGATATTGCTAGATTTATCATTAAACAAACTATCATAATATGCAACTATTTTTATTTAAAACATATTACTTTTATAGATATAGTCGGTCAAAGTAACATCTCGAAGACCGTTTCAAAATCTAAAAATGCTTATATTTTGGGATGGAGGAAGTAGCTGAAATGTAGGAATAAGAACTGTTGCACTACTCAACCTCCAGTACCTCATGTTCAAAATTAAATAATGTAGTGCATGCATGTATGCATATTCTGAGATTAGGTATGTATATAGAATTAAATAAGGTAGGACATGGTCTCAGTTTGTTGAGCTTAGGTTAGGTGTGCATATAGAATGCAAAATAATAAATTTAGGTGTGATCTATCATGAATGGTTGGTATGAGCTTTATAGGCATCACCTTCCATAATCCATCACTTGCAAGAATTAGAAAATCAGTATTCTCGTCTATAGGTTCCTCCACCACATCTGGCTCTGAGCTGAGGTGCTTCTTTAGGCTCCGGTCTCCAAATGCCCTTGCAACCGCAAGCTGACCATCAACACGCGGTACATCTCCTGCAAGTAAGATATTTTTGGGAATTGAAGCTCAATAGATTGCATCTCATATGTTGTGACAGTAACAGCAAAGAAGCAGTTATGAGTAGGGTCTGTGTACGCCACTGCTGGTAATTACTAATGCAATATTGGCATTAGTATGCTTAGTGTTAGGGTGTAACCTGGACCTAGGATCTGATGCAATGTCAACCAATGAAACGGGCTCAAATGGATGGGTAGTATTGAGGGCCACATGGTTAGTATATAGTCATACAAGGACATAAGTCCAAATAAGAAAGCAGTGTGGAACTAAACATTAGATACACTAGATTAGTAAACAAAAAAAACCTCAGTAAAAAACATCTATAACTTTAAACTGTTACTCCCTCCATTCCAAAATATAAGGCATAACCATCCCTAACCCAAAGACCAAGAAAATAATTATTATCATCTTGTAGTTTGGATCATCCTAATAAATACAATGCATGCATCCAATAGAATTAGAGAACATGAGAGTGGAGGTTTTAAAAAAGTAATAATTTAATGAAGAAGAGATCATAGTTAATGGCCTATATGCATGCACGCCTTATATTATGGAACATCTAAAAAAAGTGGTTGTGCCTTATATTATGGAATGGAGGGAGTAAATTACAATGACTAAACACACACACACACATACACCAGGAGTTGACAAGAAATGGCCATTTACCTGGTAGGTTTGAAACAAAGCCACCTTTTTTCTCGATTGAATGCCGCTCCTTGTTTGGTTCATGATCAACTGAAAGCTGTTTTGCTACACCATTCTTGCTAATAACTGCTCGTGAATCTCCAACATTTGCAACTATTAGGTTCACAGAATTTTCACTGCTTATTAATATGGCAGTAACAGCAGTGGAGCCTCCTCTGCCCAACTCAGCTGCGCTTTCCAATATTTTTGCATCCGTAAGTTGATATGCATTTCGAATTGCAGCTTGTGGGTTGCTCAAGAATTCTGGCTGAGGTTGGAGTCAATAAATAATCAGCACAGTTGTGAATTCAGTTGACTATCTTCAATTGCATAGACATTATCTATATATTTAGGTCACTCCATAGTTATTCCTAGCATGGTTCTTGCAAGTAGATTGTAGAACAAGCACAGATAGCACTTGTAAGCGTAACAGAAGTACAACTCTTCTTACCCTGTTTATAGTTTGTCATATGCATTATAGATTGACTTGCTCTTTCTGTGTTCTTAAGGATAAGTATAATACCTAAAAGAAAAAGAGTAGTGATGCTGGTGGTAAATCGCCACCCCACTTACTCCACCTTGTTTTTCTTTTCTCAAAATGCTTCCTATATTTCTTTAATATTATGCAATATTCATTCCATATGTTCTAATTCCATTTTTTTAAAACCTTCTAAACTCAGAATTTAACACATAAAAGTACATAGCGAATGGGTTATTTTTACCATAAGTACAGACACTGTCAGATGCTCCTTAAAACAACAAAAAAAAAATGAATGACACAACTATTTATTGTGAACAGTGAATGACACAACTATTTATTGTGAACAGCAGTAGAACTTGGATGGTTCATTTTTATCCAAGTAAATCAAAGGACATGTAGCTAGTAAAAATACAATATTGGAACACTTGACGCATGATGACAAAACAATCTTACTATCTGAGCATGTAGGCAATGTAGCAAGTTTTGAGGCTGAGCGTATTAACAGGACATTGAATTTGAAATATTACCTGGTTTAAGATATTATCAAAGAGATGTGAGCGCAGGAAGTCTGGAACAGTGTGGCCCAAATGCCCATCAAATATTGCAAACAGCCCCAGATCATGCTCTCCTTCTAGCCTGTACTCTGCCACTAGATAGTCCTCCATCGGATGATTTGATTTTCCCTTCACAAGATGGTAACCATGCTTGACACGCCTGCCTGACAATTTTGTTTTTCCTTTCCCTGTTTCTGGTCCTGACGAACTAAAAGCATCTTTCACCTGTTAGACAAAACATAATCGTTCGTCAAGCATGTTAAGTTGCTAATAGTACAACACTAAACAAAGCAAATATATAAGCTTGCGGAAAACATCCAGCACAATGGAGCAAAAAAAACAGTTTTCGCTTTTTTGACATTGGTTGCATCACAGCAAGAATGAACACAAAGAAGGTGCATAAGGCAGTCTACCAAAATGAATTTAGTCTGGATTTAGTGATGTGTGTATTCTACATTGAGTAGAGTATAATAAAATTTCAAGGTAACTTCTAGTTTCCAGGCTGCAAACTCTAAAATTCCCAAGGAACAACGTCAATCAAACGGTCCTTGAGTTCCAAAAGCTTTCATAAAAAAGAATATCCAAAAATCTAAGCATAAATAAAATTCATACTTAACCGGCAAAAGCCGGAGATCGTGTTCTTGAAGTTTTATGGTGAAATGGACCAGATTCCCATAACCAACATATTGAAATGCTTGTCTCTCCACTGGTCTAAACGAGTTATGTTCTGTTTCCTTAATACTAGTTATTTTCTCCACTGAAATATGTTTCCTGCTTCTGCTAGTTGGAACGAGAAACATGATAATTCCAGAAATCTAACGTCAACAGGGAGTTTCATGGCATCGGGCCTCATTATGTTTATAGAACCACAAACCATTTGATTTTCGTAATAAAGCAACAGATTTGGCCCAAAATAAATAAATAGACACCATAGCCTAGCATCATTCCAAGATTTTTTAAGACATGTTCAGACTTCTAGCCTTCGCCATTTCAAGATCCCCTCGAGCTAATATGAAAAGGAAAAGATTCGACACAACGGTGCACCTAAATATTACCCCAAAAATAGCACAGGAATAGCAAAAAAAGGAAAAAAAACAATAAACATGAAGGGGAAATGGAGGCCAAAGGAAGAACAAACAAGAATCCTTATCCTCTAGTCCTCCTCCATTACTCAGTACCTTGTCCTTCATCTTGTGGTAGATTTCCTTGCCAGCCATTGTTTCCCTCTTTACAAAACCTCCAATTCCGACTTCTTTAGCCTCAAATTCAACAAGCACCAACCCGGACAGCAGCAGCAGCAGCAGAAAGATGGTCCCTTTCTTGAAAATTCAGAGCCCTCCCTCCCCCTTCTGCACCTCTCTGCACCACAACCAAACTTCCCTTTCTTGGATCAGTCTGAAGCAATCAGCAGTAGTTGTAGGCTTATAATTGAGGGAAGGGGGTTGGTGGAGGGTGGGGTTTGATTGGGTTTGGATGGAGCTGCTTTTGGGAAGAAGATTGGGGGGAAGCAATGAGGCTCGAGGAAGGAAGGAAGGAGAAAGGGGGACTGGATCTTGGATAGAATCGGTTGACCTGAGATAGGGGAGATAGGGACAAGGACTACTGGTCAAGTAGGGACAACCGGACAAGTGAGAAAAAAAGGAAAAACAAAAGTTTTTTTTCTGTTTTTTTTTCTATTCAGGATGGATTTTTCTTTTCATATATCAACTGTGGACACTGGACAGAGATGCGACAGAACTGACAGATGACCCTGTGAAATTTTCCATCTGAAAATTTGAAGTTTCACGAGAATAACTAAAATCCAGAGTAATTGAATTATGTTTCAATAGCTAGTATTGTCTATTTTCTTATTTCTTTTTTTTCGAGAAAGAGGAAGCTTTATTAGATTTTGTAAAAAACTTATTTTGAAATTTCAAAAGTTTGACTAAAGTGTCGAATATTTATGACAGGATGTTATTAAAGCAGTTAGATGATAAATCTAATGATACAAATTTATAGGAAAAAAAATATGAACCGTCAAACTTTTTCATTGTTTGCTCGTTGCCTTACCAGTCTTTTCGAATTTGAGTTTTAGAACTTAATTTATAATTGATCATGGGTTGTTTCATTATTTTCTTTTTTAAGCCCTCTTAAAATTACTTTCTTGGATGATTTTTCATATAAGAACCAGTTGTTCTCATGTATCAGAAACTTCTATATGTATTAACTATTTAAATACATCGAGTACATACTATTAACTATTTAAATACATCAAGCATACTATTATATTATGGATTTTAAAGACAAAAACACGTGCACAAAGCATTTCCTCAGAACCTGTTTTTTTCTATCCCACTACTATACACACGAGTACTACCACAGGACGACGACGGCCCTACCGCGCGACGACGATGACTAGCGCCGGCCGCGTCGCTGGCTCCTTGCCCCAACCCTCCCTTCCTAGATCCGGCCGGAGGGGGAGGGAGGCGGCGGCGGCCACCCCATGCAACGAAGGAGTCCGACGACGACGTGTTTTTTTTTGAGGTCTATATGCAGCCCCCTCCTGGGTATTCTGTCCCTGATGGCATGGTTCTTCGTCTGTGTCGTTCTCTTTATGGTCTCAAACAGGCCCCTCGCGCTTGGTTTGAGCGCTTCTCCTCAGTTGTCACTGATATTGGCTTCAAAGCCAGCGACCATGACCCTGCTCTCTTTGTTCACACTTCTTCTTGTGGTCGGACCCTTCTTCTTCTATATGTTGATGACATGATCATCACTGGTGATGACTCTCGGTTCATTAATCTTGTGAAGAAGCGTCTTAGTGACCAATTCTTGATGTCTGATTTGGGTCCTCTCAGGTACTTTCTTGGGATTGAGTTCTCTTCCACGTCTTCTGGTTTCTACCTCTCCCAAGAGAAGTATATTCAGGATCTCCTTGCTCGTTCGGGCCTCACTGATAAGCGTGTGGTTGACACTCCTATGGAGCTTGGGATACATCTACGGCCCGATGATGGTGAGCCTCTTCAAGATCCCACCCGCTATCGCCACCTTATTGGGAGTCTTGTCTATCTTGGCGTCACTCGCCCTGACATCTCGCACTCAGTTCACATTCTGAGTCAGTTTGTTTCTGCCCCTACTCAGCTCCACTACACTCACCTTCTTCGTGTCCTACGATATCTTCGTGGCACTATCTCCCGTCGCCTTTTCTTCCCTTGCTCCAGTTCATTGCAGCTTCAGGCGTACTCTGATGCGACTTGGGCTAGTGACCACTCTGATCGTCGCTCTCTCTCTGCTTATTGTGTCTTTCTTGGTTCCTCTCTGATTGCATGGAAGACCAAAAAGCAGACCGCAGTTTCTCGTTCAAGTGCAGAAGCTGAGTTACGAGCTATGGCAGCCTTGACCGCTGAGATCACTTGGCTGCGTTGGCTCCTGGAGGATTTTGGAGTTTTTGTCTCTCCCCCGACTCCACTCTTGTCGGACAGTACTGGTGCAATCAGCATTGCTCGAGACCCAGTGAAGCATGAGCTAACCAAACACATCGGCGTTGATGCCTCATACATGAGATCGCAGGTGCAAAATGAGGTTGTGGCTCTTCAGTATGTTCCTTCAGAGCTTCAGTTAGCAGATTTCTTCACGAAGGCGCAAACTCGAGCTCAGCATAGTTATTTTTTGTCCAAACTCAGTATGGTTGATCCACCATGAGTTTGAGGGGGGGTGTTAGATGTATTGTATAGCTAGCTGTGTATTTACTCCCTTCTTGAGGGTGCTTTCTGCATATTTGTATTGAGCTTTGTGTATACATGTTTTGGCCCAGTTGGCCCATTCAAGCCAAGTTCCAATATTTGCAACACTGTGTACTTCTCTATTGGTTACTTAAAACACTCGTAAATTTAGTACCAGGGGAAAAACTTGTACGCTAGTACAAACAAATATAGTGTCAGAGACTTCCACAATCTTTGTATCAAAGCATGCTATTCTATTTCTCCATTGTTTTTATACAGGATATATTTCCCTTCGAACAAATGAATTGCCCCTGTCTTGTCACACGATTGTACAATTGCTGTATAATTTCTATATTGTCCGTGATGATTCACAAACTTTTCATTTGTTTACAGGTTGCTGCATTTGTCCCTTTGATGTATATGTGCATTTGCACTTACTACTCACTGTTTCAGATTGGGATGTTAATGTTTTATTCTCTGACGCCGAGACAAACCAGTTCTGTCAGCTTGCTTATGATCTGCTCGTAAGTTTTCGATGTTTTCCTTTTCATACTTGACTTGATTCCTTTACCAAAGCTGTTCGCTCATTCTACACTTTGCACCAAATGCTATTCTGCAGAATGGTTGCAAGATATGCACCTCCTATTTCTTATAACTTCCTGAATCTCATTCGACTTGGTGGTGATGCTAAAACTACTTTTGAGAAGGTAACAGTTGTGCAGTTCTTCTGATATTCTTTTGCTATTTAAAGGTGTTGGTAGTTAACATTGAAAAGGAAATGGTCTACCCCTTTTTTCTTTATTACCATGATATCTTGTACCTGATAATCTTTGAATGGACCTTGTGTTGTAGAGAATGGGAAACATCGATGATGCCGTTCCTTTCTTTGGAAGAGGCTTCAACAGGATATATCCATTATTTATGGTTGTTTATACACTATTGGTTGCAAGTAATTTCTTTGGGCGTTTGATTAACTTTTTCGGAAGCTGGAAAAGGTTCAAATTCCAGCGTGAGGAAGAAAATATGGATGGTTTTGATCCGTCTGGAATGATCATTCTGCAAAAAGGTAATGACTGCCTAGATTTGTCTGGGTGGATTCCAGCCCTTTCTTTCTCTTTAGATCATATACTAGCCTTTGTTTTGTTCTTATTCTTCTTACTGCTTGCCACTTCTGTACACTCTGGGACTTTTCTTATTTCTTCTCAAACTAAACACAATGTGTATGTCGCCATTCAGTATACATCCTTGTTCATTATTGAAATTAGTGACTTATCTTATCACTATCACCAATCTCTTTGTATAAACACTGAAAAATCTAGTGCAAGTACTCCCTTTGGTTCTCTGAAAAGCATGTTCCGCTGAAGTGATTTATGCACTTCTCCCGCAGAGAGGTCTTGGATTGAACAAGGATGTAAAGTAGGCGAGCAGGTTATCCCATTGGCAAGAAATTTCAATAATGTCAACACAGATGTTGAATCTGGAAAGGTGCCATTGGTGCGTAAGGATGCTTACTCTGCATTCACAAGCTTGTGTTATTCTATTTTTCAGCTTCCTATTGTTTCTGGCTGAATTATCTTTTGCCGTGTCACTTACTGGCATTTCTCCTTTCCATTCTTTTATCTACATGTTGTACACAGGTTGAAAATACACTGGAGATGAAATCAGGAGCTACTTCCTCTAGAGCTGACGGAAGAGTAGGTCAATCCAAATATGCTAACAACAGGGAAACTATTGCTACCAAGTATTCAGCTATCAGAGAACAGAGTAGACAGGCAGTGAAGCCAGCAAAAAAGGAAATTTCTTCAACTTCTGTATCTTTGCTTGAGGAAGGGAGTTCTGAACAGCGGTCCAATACTGGTGCACCAGTCGGCTCATCAGCTGGAATTTCCCAAACATGGGCAACGATGAAGATTGGTTTTCAGAACTTCAAAGCAAACATGGGTTCCAAAAAATTCATTCCTTTGCGCCAAGACCCAGGATTTGCTCCACATTCAAATGTCTCTTCGCCCGAATCACTTGATGAAATCTTCCAAAAATTAAAACGACGTCCTGCAGATATGCCTGTGGATTACCTTGACGATGATGATGACAATACTGGTGACATGGATCCTACATTCCCAGGATCAACAAGATAGGTTATGATATTCTTTTAGAAGTTAGAATATGCAAGCTCAGAAATTAAAACGATTTGGTAGCATTAGATGCAGAACAGAAGATACAGGATGTATAGATTAGATGATGGTCTCGGTGGCCTTCTTGGAAGCTCAGGAGTCAGGACGCCTGCCCATCTGGAAAGCTGCAAAGATAAAAGGATGACATGATGATGACAGGTTCTGCCCTACGTGTGCAGAAAGGACAGCAGATTCTCCCAACAAGAGATCATGAGATTATGGGACTTTTCTGCTCTACACATACAGTACATTGTTAACATGTTTTTGTAACACTTTGGTAATGGAGAGGATGTAGTGAGTCGAAGCTGACGAGTGTAAAATGTCTTGGAAAAAATTACGAATATAATGTATTAACTGAAAAAGAAGTACACACAAATGTTTTTATGTGGTGGAAATTACATTTGTCTTGTCTACTGAAACTAAAACGCGTGCATGCTGTGTTGCTGCAATGATCGAAGGAATGCATTTTTACAAGTTCGTCCCTGTTTGGTTCTCGTCGCACGGCACAGGCAAGCCGTAAAAATTGCACCATATACTGCTGAAGTACTGATGCGGGCTGTCTGTTGATTACCAATTCTTTTGTGGATCTGGACAGGGTGACTTGCTTTATGGCTTAGAATAATATATATGAGTTTTGCTGTTGTCTGATGTAAATCTTTGAAGAAACGATCATAGATAAGAGAAAATTGCGCATTTACTGCTATTGGTTGGACCACCTGAACAGTTTCATGGGATGAGTAGGGAAGCAAATCCATTGCATGATGAAAAATATAGCAGCCATTAGAAGAACACAACAAGAAAAGCCAAAAATATTTTGTTCTATATATCTGTACGGTTGGATTATCTTATATAAAATTATATGATATAAATAAGAAAAATAATATTTCAAGGGATGACGACAACGAGGAATATACTTCAGCTGATATGCTCAAACTTTTGGGAAAAATACCAGTATATATATACACGCCTACAATAGATGCCTATCTGAAATCATTCTCAAGAAACATCATTTCACACTAGCCGGAAGATATATCTACAGCCTTATCGTTTCGTTTATGCTTATTCATTACAAGTCAAAATTTAAATTTTAAAAGCTTAATTTGGAAGTAGATTTTATGGTTTTCTTATCAGAGTTTATTTTATACCATTTGTTTTTTAATCACTAAGAACGCACATATAAGGGTCTCTTTAAATCACGGGAATGAAAAAAACGGAGGAATATGAAAAACACATAATTCTGACAGAAATACAAATATAAAATAGAGAAATACAAAATACAAGGATTAATCACCGTTTGATTAGATCATAGGAAAAACATAAGAATCAGATAAGAGAGACTCTGAGAAAATTCTCTAAGAGGTTCATACTCTTGCTAAGTTTTTTTTTTCCAAAATCTATATACAATCAGTCATTTCGTATGGATTTCATTGGATTTGGAAAGCTCCAATCCTTTGTATAAAAGAGTCAAATAGAAAAATTTTCTATTGAATCCTATGAAATTCTTACAGAAATATTTTTCAAAGGGACCCTAAAAGTTTTATCTATATATTTTTTTGGCAATAAGCGGTACGGATCAGCATAAGTGAAACGATGGGGCACTTATATACATTTGAAAGTTGTAAATCAAACATCAGGAAATTCAGCCCCTATCGTTTACACGTACTTATAAGTTGTTGTCAAAAAATTTAATATTATAGTTGTTTTTGTAGTTTTTTTCTTTACTTTGTAGCATTGGATTCTAAATCGTAAAGGATGCATGCATAGAAATTCTACAAATTACTTTTGGTATTTGCTTATCAGCTATGATTAACTTCAGGTCCATGATCTATAATGGTGCAGGCGTAACAGTCGTATGTATAAGCAGGTTAACAAATAGCAACAATCAGAAACATTTTTTGCTATACACAGCAGCAAGAGCTAACCAAAGAATGTCGATCACTGTCATTTTGCTTCAAACCTGCCTGTACAGGATAGACCAAAATCAAACAAAGAAATGAACCAAAACAACCAAAGAGAAAACCGCATCAACAAATCTACTTTTCCAAGTTCCAACCAAACTAGAAAGCCAAGAAGAATTTACAGCGACGCACGCTGACGATCTCATCATCTTGACATCATCGCTTCGCTGCATGCATGCATTTTGCATTTGCACGGCCTCAGAAAAGGATCCACTTGGCCGCCGCCGTGGTGCTCCTCTCCTGGTCCAGCGTCTTGGAGTGCGCCATCGAGCACCCCTCCTTCTTGCCTCCGCCTCCGCCTCCGCCCACCGTCGCGTGCAGCAGCTTCGCCCAGAAGCTCCTCGCCTGCAGCCGCCTCTCCCGCATCCGCCTCACCACGCTCGCCAACTCGTCGCTGTCCAGCAGCACCCGCTCGTTCCTCATCAGCAGCGACAGCCTCCCGCCGCCGCGGCCGCCGGCCGCCACCATCTCCCGGTGGAACCGCGCCGCCCACGGGCTGCTGGACCCTGACGCGGCCGACGACGAAGCGCCGCTGGACGCCTCACTCGACGACGAGCAGCAGGACGACGCCTCCTCCTCCTCGCCGC